>OZ024894.1:48429008-48914008 GCA_964017195.1 Siderastrea radians
GCATTCTTGGTCCTTCTACTTCCCCGTTTACGCCTGCTACGCAGACTACTGAGAATCAGGCCAACAAGCAGGGGAAAAATGTGAAAACCTTGATTATTACTAGGCGAGGTAAAATTTCTTTTGATTCTCATTCTGACTACTGCAGCTGCAAAATCAATTCAAACATGAACAAAGCACAAAGATGTGTTACTTTTTTCTAGACTTGAGCATGGTTTAAAATCTATCTTGAAGGTACTCATATGTTACTGACCCATTACTATGAAGTCTTCCATCATTAAACATTATATCTCAAAATCAAACTCTAATCTGCTTTCTTTCAATTTTGCCAACACTTCCTTCTCAAATCTATCATTCAGTTCTGGGGTGAAGTGATTTTTCCAGTCTCCAACCACACCCTTCCTCAGCAACAATCGTTTAACATAATATTTTTTAGTTTTTTCTTTCATTGCACTGAATGAACACTGCTTGGCAATGCGATTGATCACTTCATCTGACAGGTGCTTGTTTAAGAATTCAGCTATGATTTTCACATTGGAAACGAGATCCTATAAAAAAGAGAAAAGAAACACTTAACACCTCAGCATCACTCAAGATAGGAGTTCACAAGACATACGTACTATTAAGTGACATTCTTCACTACATTTTTTCCTTACCATTCTCCCCTTAATAATAATTATGATTTCATTTTGCCCATTAGGATGCCATTTTGACCTCCAAACCCTTTCCTCATCCCCAGCTGACCACCATTTCCAGCCTGCATGATAACAAGCGTGATTTTGTGGTACAATATTTTGTGAGCAAAGCTTGACTCAGTAACATTATGTAAGCCCCTTTAATTCCTAAAGCCTGGTTCTCATATGTTGCTGAACTACCACTGGTACTGCCTGGGATACTGTTCTGACATATGAGAACATATGCCACCAGCAACAACAACCATCGCAAGCCTTTCCCGCCAACAGGCCTGCGATGTTGAACTCAAGTCAACTTTGCAGGCTTGCTGGTGTAAAGGCCTGCGATGGTTTTTGTTGCTGGCAGCATATGTTCTCATATCAGAACAGTATCTCAGGCAGTACCGGTGGCTATGTCGCAGGTAGTTTGGTAGCACACGAGAACCAGGCTTGAGAGTGCCAATTGACACATAATGCCAGAGCGTGGTCGATATTTGACGGTTTTCTATGAATTGTGGCCACCAAAATGGTCCTGTGAAGATCTGCTTGTTAAGAGATCTTAACCCCCTCCTATAAAATTATTATGTGAAATGGTTGACCACCCTGCCCACAACTTTTCAACTTTTTCCCCTGACACTTGTGGGTCTTAAGACATATCTGACATTAATCAGTTCATTGAGAACTGCAAAATAAGCTATAGTGTTTAGGGTATACCTAATAAACACAAGGATTAAGACATTTTTGAGCTTTTGAATTTTTAAGTTTTAAACCCACTTATCTCAAGGCCATAACTTTTTCTCATTTATGATTTACATGATTAAATTTATAAAGATACACTCATCAATGGCTTTACAATGGTATATCACACATGGGCATTGAGTTTGAAGTCCCGGATCCGGAGAAAGATGGCATTTGCCTTAGGGCTTTTATCACTATCTTCAGTTGCTTTGAATATTTATTTGTCACAGTGTCCTGATTCACAAAAGCATGGAAAAATTTTTTTACCAAAAAAAGACAAGGAAATTGTCCTAAAATCTAAAAGAAACCCATGGCCAAAGTTTTTTTTTTTAATTTACAAAGCTCAATCCAGCATCTTTGTGTAATATTGTCCATGCTAACATCAGAAAGATTAAATATAACATAAAATAATTTGCCGAAAAAATCCTTTACTTCTCATGATCACCTCTGAATATTAAATCCTGTTTGTTTGATATATTGCCAAGCATAATCTGGAAGTCACTGGCAAGTCACAATCCTACAGAAAAAGAACGGGTACTACTAGACGCAGACATCACCAGCACTGGCAGTGTCCAGGTAAAAAGTAAGAAAACCAGTATCCACTTCAACAAACCTTGTGTAAATCTTCATATTTAAGAAACAAGACATTGCGGTCATCTTTGTGTTTCCACCATCCTAGGACGTGGTCATTCCACAAGTTGTATGGCACTGCAACATTTAAAAGATCTGTCTAATGTACGGACTCAGATCAAACAAGAGAGGGTGAGGGAGTAGGCTGGCAGGAGGGTTGGAGCAGGTACGTGGGTGGGTGGGTGAGTGCAGAACAAAGTGTGTTATCATTAAAAACTGAAATAGAAATTTCTTACAAAGATGTTGGCAAAAATAACACTGGAACACCAAGGGGAACGACAATGTTGAGTGGCATAAAGATCTCAGAAATAGCTATGCTGACACTTACCATTGCCTGCAACAAACAACTTGCCAAAAAATTCAAATGGCCCTTTAAATCCAGTAATTGGCACATTGAAGAACTCATAATACGATACTGCGACATCCTTTGGATTGCGAGCAAGGTAAATATATTTACACTTTTTGTCCTCATCAGCGCTTTTTGGAACGACACTGTAAGGGAGGTGGCTCTTCAAAAGTCGAGGTGTTGGCAGATTTTTGATCAGAAGAGCTGAGGATTAAGTGGGCTCAGTGGAGTGCTTGCCCACTCTAGGAATGGAACACGCTCTAAGGGATGTTTCTCGCTGATCGCTCCTTCATTATGGATCTGCCAGACAATTTCTTGCAACCAAATTGTCCCTGAAGAAGTATAACGATGGGAAATTATGAAAAGGTTTTCTGTTTGCGTTAATTACTAAATTAGAATGATGGAGAGACAGTCAATCCTGATCTCCTGATCGAATTAACGAAAAAAGGTAGACTGGAATAGCGTCAACTTTGACTCAGTCAGCAGGGTCAACGTTTTCTCATCTAAACGCTTGGTTAAGTTTTCTCGCAGAGGAGAAGGGCTGTCTCGGGTATCTGAGACAACTTAATTCTTCCCAAATGGGACCCTAAGTCGGGACTGGCTACTTTACGACGTACCTGACTTTGGATATGTGACCACAAAAACATCATCGGGTCTCGTCTCAAAACTGGACATAAATTCGGCCAACACTGCAGGATTGGTGGTGAAGTAAGCCGGAAGTTTAACCCCCAGAACTTCAACGCATCTCGGTGAAGTCCATTCGCCTTCTGTAAGTTGAGTTATTGGAAAACTCTCCATGTACGAGTTTAACTTTCCTTCGAAGTCACGCGATCGTAGCAGCCTCGCCCCCAGGGACATCTTGTTTTCAATTGTGCCAAGCCCTATCACACATGTTCATATGGTCGTCACGCAGGGTCACGCCACCGTGATAAATACATGCATACATACATACAGACATACAGACATACATACATACATACATACATACATACATACATACATACATACATACATACATACATACATACATACAGACATACATACATACATACATACATACATACAGACAGACATAGTAAATAGACTAAATAAATAAAACTGTCCGTTTATATTGCATCGATTAAATAAGTTAATTAACAGAATTAATATTCATTTAACGAAATGAAATTGTTCGTTTATATTGCAGTCAATGAAATGTTTATTGTCCCCGCCCGCGTTGTTTGTTTGTTTTTTTTTTTTTTTTTGTGTGTTTTTTTTTTGGGGGGGGGGGGGGTGGTGGACCGCATCAATTTTTATTATATGTTATTTAAATAGAAGGGAAACCACAGGTTTTCCCTTCACTATCCCAATCCCCGTCAGTCGGGTAAAATAAGTCTTCACTTATTGTATAGAAATAATGCAAAGGCTGGTCAGACAACGTGCAAGAGGCGTAAATACAATATTTCGGCTGGCCAACACCAGCCTACTTCAGGTTTATTGAATGAAACGCAAATTTACATGTTCTTTATATAATGAACCGGAAATAACAGGACAGGGCTACGTGATGTGTAAAATATACTGAAAAAATAATAATAATGAAATAAAAGCGGAAATACAGTATAATAGAGATAAGGAAAAGGATGGTGTGATTGGATCGGTGGAAAACTCGGAGTGCGGAGTGCGGAGTGTGGAAAATGAGGAGTGTGGAAAACGTGGAGTGTAGAAAATGAGGAGTGTGGAAAATGAGGAGTGTGGAAAACGAGTAGTGTGGAAAACGCTGAGTGTAGAAAATGCGGAGTGTGGAAAACGCAGAGTGTGGAGAATGCGGAGTGTGGAAAATGAGGAGTGTGGAAAACGAGGAGTGTAGAAAATGCGGAGTGTGGAAAACGTGGAGTGTGAAAAATGCGGAGTGTGGAAAACGAGGAGTGTGGTAAATGCGGAGTGTTAAAGAAAAATATATAAAAAGGTAATAAAAAGGTTAAACGAAAAAATACCCTATAAAACTCCCCTGCCACCCTGTGCGGACCCTGGAAAAGCACAATACTCTTAACGAAATGCCGTGGCCTCCAAATAACTCTCACGCCTTGCGTAAATATTTCACAGCTTCGCCTGTTCCTTTTTCTTAAATCCGGCCGCACCTTTGCGGTCCGTGTTTCTCGAAATAGCCGCTATTATTGCTTAAATACAGGCATTTAGCATTTGTTTGTCTACGATAGTTAGACGAAACGCGTAGGAGAATAAACAAGTTCTACAACTACAAGTTCGCAGAGTGCTGCTCACTAGTTTAAATTTAAAAAATTCCATACCTATTACCATCCCAGCCCTGCGCATATCATACGAAAAAATTCTGTTTTTGACGGAAGTGTACATGTCGACTTGAGCACCTACCACTCACTTGATGAAAGCCAGAAGAAAATGCTGAAACAACATGCATGGACTGTTTGTTAATATCGTTAATTAACAGTAATGCTACACGCGTGGGTTTTTTTTATTTACCTCAGTATTCGTTACTGTTCATCATAGCTACAATGTACGATTTAGCAATGAAACTCAATGATGCATCGCTCTTTTAAAGAACATTGTCTGATTGTTAATGTCGTTAATTTACAACGCGAGTTGATTTCTCTTATTTACCTATTCGTTATTGTTTTTTATGTCTACAAAAAATAATGTACGATCTAGCAATGAAAATGCAGTGATGCATCTCTTTGTCAAAGAACATGGACTGATGTTAATATCGTTAATTTACAATAACGCTACGCGCGTTGTTTTCTTTTATTTGCCTATTCGTTTCTGTTGTTTATAGCTACAATAAATAATGTACGATTTAGCAATGAAAATGCAACGACGCATCGCTTTTTCTGAGAACATGGACTGATGATTTTTAATGTCGTTAATTCACAATAATGCTACGCGCGTTAAAATGCAACTGATGCATGAAGGAGTTTTATAGAGTGTTATACCTTGTTACTTGTGTCCGTGTGAAGTATCACCTATGATATTGCTATGATCTTACCAAGAACATAGCGGAATTAAAGATTATTTTTTAATTTCCTTTTCCATACAAGCTTTTTACATTCATTAATTTTCATTAATTTCCACGTGTATTTATTTCTCTAGAATTCGAAAGACGTGTTTTACGAGTACTTAATTTCGCGATTTTGAAAGTAAGCAACAAACAAATTTTGTGATTTTTCATTTTGTTGACAGTAGTTTGCTTTTCCAGGGTCCGCGCAGGGGGACAGGGGAGTTATGTAGGGTATTTTTTCGTTTAACCTTTTTATTACCTTTTTATATATTTTTCTTTAACACTCCGCATTTTCCACACTCCGCGTTTTCCACACTCCTCATTTTCTACACTTCGCGTTTTCTACGCTCCGCGTTTTCCACACCGCATTTTCTACACTCCGCGTTTCCACACTCCAAGTTTTCCACACTCCGCACTCCGCACTCCGCACTCGGCACTCCGCACTCCCCGTTTTCCACCGAACCGGTTGGATTACATTTCATCTCTTCTGTTAAGACCTGCAGGCTCCAGTGTGTTTCCTCGGTGGATGAGGAATGCCTTACGAGCCTTTCTAACTGAATCACGATTAGTATATAATTTTTCAAGTGGTATAAGAAGCATATGATTAACCGTATGATTGCCAGTAATAAAGTGTCGCGAGACCGCGGTAGGATTGTAGCTGGAGGTGTTGATAATGGGTCGCCTATGTTCATTAAAGCGTTCTTTGAGGCGACGTTTAGTTTCTCCGATATATTGAAGATTACATTTAGTACATTGAATCATGTAAATCACATTAGACGTTCACTTATTAATTAAAAATTCTGTATATAAAAAGCACTCGGAAAGAGTTTTGATACGAGAGTTTGCGTTTTGATACGCACTCAGGCCAAAATTTTAAAGGCTTAGCACACTAGGTCCGTACTGGAAAGGCCAGTTAGCTTGCAAGATTTATTTAGTCAGTTCGTTTCTGGAGAATTTGACCATGGCGTTTGCTACACAGCACAAATGTTGTCCAGTGCTCAGAAGCTACATCTTAAAAGAGAACTGGATCAGCCATCATATGTGGTACTGTTTTCATTGTAGTCTTTGCCCGGGAGTCTTTTTAAATGATAAGCCAATCTGTCAATCACCAATAGAGTCCCGTATTATATTACATTTAATACTATTCCACTGTGTTTCTTCTGTGGTGTCAAATAAATGATAAGTGCTTCACTGAAAAGGTCCACTGAAAAAGAAAATTTTCAGTGGCTCGGGTGGGACCACAGACTTACCATCCTCTGTTTGTGTGGTGGGCTGGGCATTCATAATGGCTGTGTCGGTTTATCAAATTAGCAAAACCAAAGCTGAAATTAAGGAGTTTTAAAACTGAGGAAAATGAAATAAAAACTCATAAAATTGCCGCCATAATGTTTTGATTTGTGTTTCTGTGTTTATTTTGGCGATTTAGGGCTCGCGAAGGCGATGTTTTCAAAATAACGGTCGGATTCGCTCAAAAGTAGAGAAAGAGAACTGTTCTCTTTCGCTACTATTGAGCGAGTCCGAACTAAGTGCCTGAAGGCCTTCGTTATAGAGATTTACGGTATATAAAGAAGTAATGTCCATAGTAAAGATAAGTCTGTTTTCGACGGAAAAATTGAAATCGCGAAAAATTTCCAATGCGTGGTTAGTATCTTTGTTGTACGATGGTAAAGATTTAAACGATAGGCACCATAATCCTGTCTAAATAGCTAGAAATAAGTTCAGTAGGGCAACTAGAAGCAGAAACAATTGGTCGGCCAGGATTGTTTGGTTTGTGAATTTCGGGTTGTTAAAGTAAAAATGCGTGAATTAAGTCCTATAATGCAAATTGCACCACATATATATAATGAGGGAGTTTGACATAAGACAGTGTTGGCGTTCCATGCTTGTTTGTTAAAAAAACATAGTTTGTTCTGAGGCGAATTTCTTCTTTGTTGCAGTGCAACACACAAAAACAACAAAAAAGTGTAACTTGATTATCAGAAACCCAATTTAAGTTCATGTCATCTGTTGAAAAATGTCCTTCATCATCACAAAGGTATGTGAATTAATACATGTAAGAAGTCATCACACTTGAGAAACTACAGTCTTCCTGCTAGCAGTTCAATAAGAGGTGAGATCTTAATGTGACAAGTTTTTAAAACTTGTTGTTGCAACTTGTCTCAGGAGCATTAGATACTGGTAAGTCATTCCAGGAGATGATCCCATTTTTTCTGCTCTCAACCACCATACAATATCTAACACACTGCAAGGAACCTGGCAAATTGCCTGTCAACTTTTGTCTGTTGGGGCTATACTAGGCATGCTAACAAGTGTCCCCTCAGTTTCCATAGTCTGTAAGTAAGAAAGAGGAAGCAGCTAGTAACTGTTTTGTTTTTCAAGTTCTTGTTATGGTTTTATTTATGAAATAAATGCAATAACAAGGCTGAAGTGTATTATGTTACACCTTGCTCTACCCGCCTATATTAGCCTTTGCTATTTGTGGGTAGAGCAGTAAAAATGTAAATTTATCGTTTTTAGTGTTATTGTTGAATAAAAGTAAAAAAAAAGGTCAAAATAATAAAGCATTTTTCATTCCAGTCCTGTAATACAATAGGTTGGCAAGTTTATATATTTAAAACTTTGTATGTAACATAACTAGTAAAGTCAGGGTCCTAACATTTTGTAACCCACATCTTTTTAGGCGGCGGTGGTGCGTATACGCACGTCATGTCGACTCATAAAATGGACGTTTTTTGTTTTTCATTTTCGTCGATAGTCGTCGTCCGTCAGTCCACTTAGTCTTCTTGGGGTGGTGCGGCCTCTGAACAATGGCCTTGCTGTTATAATGACTTAAGTAATGACCTTTAAACGACAATTGCATCGCTGTTATATAAACAATAGATTCTAGATTGCAAGTAACCTGCACTCGTGTCGTTAGGGTCCAAATGGAGCCCTTGCCTGAGGGCTGAAACATTTGTTGTGAATGGTCGTGAATGCCTGGGGGCCTTACTTCACGATATCACGGTTTAAGAATGATTTATTTCTCCAGGTAAAGCCACAGGGTTTTAAGTGTCTCCCTAGAACTCGTACAGAGGTCACTAACCGAGAAAGTTCTCAAGCTGCTATTGTTTTTATCAGTTAACCTATCTGTCAATTACCGGACATTCTCCGGTAATATGTTTACATAAATTTAATTAATTCCTTACATACCGGAAGTGCAAATTGTCCGTAACAGGTCACCGGAAACCACGACCCACTAAAGTTTTTTTTAAAGAAACCTTTTTTCCTTAGGAAAAGAGGGGGGGAGGGGGGGAGGGGGGGGAGGGGGGGAGGGGGTGGGAGACTATCCGCCGCCTGTAAATTCTTCAGAATTTCCTGTCTGAATATGAATAAAGATTGTTTGAATGTATTTTATAGACATTAAAGCAAAGGAAATTTTATGTAGTGTCCTCTATAGACTATATAGCTTCATCAGTAACTTCTGATTAAGTGGCTGGACTGGTTTTCTATGTCTACTGACTGTCATTTGTGTAACTTAATGGGTTTTTTTGTAAGTGTGGGGCAGTTAGCAACAATCTCAACCCCAACCTGGAGGGCCAGGGGCTGTCTTCCATCTGCTGTCTCGACCATCTTCTCGGTGCGAGCCCGAGACTCTTCAATTTTTAAAAGCCCTAATACTGACCAATCACAACAGATGCAAACAATGCAATGAACTCATCAGAAATCAAAGCAACTTACAGTGAAACCGCGGACACTGTTGGGACCCTTTCTAGTGTCTGCTTAATACAGGGTGTCCTCTCAATACAGGCTCTGGTAAATTGCGAAAGAATAGTTAATAACTGACCTCTTATATCTCCACCTTTTTTTACCCGCATACTTGACATGCTTTATAGCAAACCTTTCACAACTGGCCGTTCCATGTAGAATTACTTAATTACTTGAAAAACATGCTCTTCGAAGTAGATAGCGACGCCATAATGTCATAAAAATACCTTCTGGAAACACTTGAAGTATCCTCTTAATGCAGGTTTCTGGTAACAGGAGGTGTTCATTAAATACAGGTTCATTTTAAAGCAAAACATGGGAGAAAAATTTATGGACTTAAGCCGGTGTCTGCTTAACAAAGGGTGTCCGCTTAATATGGGGTCTGCTTAAGGACGGTGCCCCCTAATGCAGTTGTATTTTTGCAAAGGTTATGACTATGGGGAAAAAGTAGATCTTAATTAGCAAGGGATATTGGAATTCAAAAAGAAAAATGTGGGTAGCCACGCATTTTTTCAGAGATAATTAAGCAACCATAATTCCAAAAAAGTGCTAAAATACAAATAATAGATGGCAATTTCTTTCCAAATTTAAGCTCATTATTATCTCTGAAAAATGTGCGGTTAACCCCAATTTTCGTTTTGGATTCTGCTAGCCCTTGTTAAGATCTGCATTTTCCACATAGTCATAAACTATGCAAAAATGTTGTTGTATTAGTGTTCAAATTCCTTAAGAAACTTGAATATCCCGAGATGCACAGAATGTTAATGCGCAGTACCAAAAGGAGGCACCGTCCTTAATACAGGTTTCACTGTACATCTATCAAACCACAGGTAACCAAAGCGTAATATGAGAGTTTGTATGGAGCTGAAATTCGATCGAAAATAATCGGCGGTTTTCCGCCAAAAATACATTAAAATCGAAATAAAGTTTAAAAAACCTTACCTGTTGCGTGTTTGCTGTGTTTTTATCGCTTTTCCGAGCTTCCGGAGGCCGTTTTGGGCGATTTTCTGCTTAACGGTCGATGTGACGGCATGTCACGTACTAAAGAGAGCTAAAGGTAGGAAAACGGGAATTCAAGATTGCCAACCGGCATTCGAGGTCCCGATCAAAATACCCGCTAAAAATCTCTCCGGTAAGTCAAGTTTTATACCTGAATGCGACCTGCGCGCGATTTCCCGCCGAAATTTGAGCAGTACAACACTTGATTTACCGGAGAGAGGGTGAGTTTGGCATTTGGCGACACAGAAGTCACTCATGTCGTCCCCCGGTGGAGCGAAAATTGGCGCTTTGTCCCAGGCGTGACCGTTAGTTTTGACCCTCTTTTCCTTGCAAGCCTGTGATGGCGGCGATTTCGAAAAGTTAGCTCGTTTTTAATGCAAGGCTGTACTTCGAGAGATAAACTAATTGACGATTGAATCACATAGAAAGGTAGGATATTTATCCTTTTTGAAATGTGTTGTGGTTTTAAAGCGCTGACTTTAGATTGAATCGATTTTCAACGGGTATTTTGATCGGGACCTCAAATGTCGGTTGGCAATTTTGAATTCCCGTTTTCCTACCTTTAGCTCTCTTTAGTACGTGACATGCCGTCGCATCGACCGTTAAGCAGAAAATCGCCCAAAACGGCCTCCGGAAGCTCGGAAAAGCGATAAAAACACGGTAAACACACAACAGGTAAGGTTTTTTAAACTTTATTTTGATTTTAATGTAGTTCTGGCGGAAAACCGCCGATTATTTTCATCGAATTTCAGCTCCATGCAAACTTTCATATTACGCTTTGGTTACCTGTGATCAAACTAGTGTCAAGCAATCATGGGAAAACCTTTCCGAGCAAGACTCCGCACCAGGGTTTGGTTTTTAACTTCTGACTGGTTGAAAAGGAAGATGCAAGTTTTTAACCAATTACTGAGCATAAAAAAGCAAAACCAATGCAATCCCAACTTACTTTCGACACAATTAAAAAGCATTCAATTCCTCTGAGGTAATTGCATCTGTCATTTCCAGCAATGCCCACCCCCATCACCCAGAGGCTAATTCCCAAGCATTAGCACTATTTAAAAAAATTGACAAACACCTCACAGTCGAGTCAAATCAGCTGTTTTAAAATGTCCCATCGTATAGTGTCCCAATTCCACCTGCTTGTAAAGTGCATTTGATTATATTCATACAGAAAATGTACTATATATGTTCTAAATTATTATTATTATTATTATTATTATAGTATTAAAAATGTGCATTTGTTGCCTCTAAGGGTTTAATATCCACATATTATGCAAAGAAAATTCCTCCAGCTTGGTATTCTTCTAGTGTCCTGCATTAATTTTGTTCTATGGATCTGCCACTGAAATGATCACAAATTTCCTATATTTCCTGACGAATCCTATAAACCTTAACAAGAGAAAATAAGGGGACCGAGTGGGCACTGCCAGTCCAGGCTTTGGGATATGTCAAGTTCGGTAAGGTTATTTTTAGACGGCCAGTTGGAACTGAAGTCTGTTTTCTGGACGTCCGCATAAAGGCAACCTCGATCTGGTGTTTGAAGAACCATTCAAAATTTTGCTTGCAATGGCGGACCAAGTAGTGTTACGTTTTGTCGATGAAAACGACTTCGAAAAACAAGGGAAATGCTATATATGCGGACGTTTCGGGAAACAGACTTTCGTTCAAAAGCCAATCTATAAATAACTTTTGTGGAATTGACATATCCCAGCCAACGCCCTCAGAGTCCCTCTCTGTCCCCTTATTTTCTCTTGGCCTTAATTTTTAATTCTGTTGAGTCAAAATAAGAAGTCCATCAAACCCTGCCAGGATGGTTAACATGACAGAATGCCCGGGCTGGGGTGGGGGGAATGGGAATGCTGGTGTTGACAATGCATTATTAATGTAACAGGATACGGCGGTTGGGCGAGTAGGAACGAGAAGGATTCAAGGACTTTCCTAGGCACTTTATTAAAAGCTCAAATACATCAGCAATACAGCAAGCGAATGAAAACAACGTACAATGAACTAAAATGAAATAACCAAAATAAACGGGAACGACTAATAGATTATACCTTGCTACAAGCAAGTTCTTTTGACTTCTTTTACCGCTCTACAATCTCTTTGGTAGGATCTCAAATACAGCTAAGGCTTGCCTCTATTTATACAAGAGTAATTAACGAGGAACAACAATCTATCACGTACCAAGTAAATTTGGAAATGTACTGCCAAACCGAAACGAACCATTTCTTCCGTAGTAAAACACGGCGGCAAGGATATTCTTTGCTTGATTCTGTTATCTTAAGGTTATAAGTTTAATCCTACTTGATTAAAATGATCTGCGGAAAGGTAACCACAAAAACCTAGTTTCCGCTAACACATGTTAGCAATTGTGTGATTCACGCACACCCATCATTCCTAAACGATGAATAAGCTTACCAAAACCAAACCGGAAAATTTCTGAACGCAAAAGCAAAATAATAAAATCTCAGAGTCTCTACAAATATCAAAAATAATGAAATTGTGTGTCTAGTGACCCTGTCACACTCACCCCTTTTGCTCGTCATATCTCTTGCGAGCTATCCTATCTCCTTAGGACAGACATAGGCAGGTGGTAATGGTTAGAATGGTGTCCAGCGGTTGATCTAGTTGAGCGCCTAACAGGCCTCACAGACAGTTCGCCATCAGTTCCTGAGTCATCCGCTATACTCCCATCAGAGCCTCTGTCACTTCTTGTAACATGAGCTACAACATCAGGTTTCGCTTCAACAATTTCGCAATTTCAATGGCGAGCTCACGGGTGGCTGTCGTCATCAGATGAGTCTGCTTGTTGTGGTTCCATAGGAACTCGCTGCCTCCTTGCTCTTCCAGGAGTCTTCTGCAGCTCAGATGGAGGGCACATTTGCAACTCTGCCCCATTTACCACTTTAGTACTGCCGTGCCCATCAGCTTGCTCGATCACATGGGCTCCACTGTCCAATTGCTCGACCACCTTATGCACTCTGGTGCTCCATTGCTCCTGTATCCTGTTTCTCCCCCGTATGGTTCGATCTCTGACAAGCACCCGATGTCCAACTTCTATAGGCGATGGTTTTGTTCTGTTGTGCCTGTCATACTTCTGTTTACGAGCCTCAGCCTCCTTCGCTAGTCTCTCCGCAGCTCTCGGGTGTGCGTCTCTGAGTTTTGTTTTGGTGTCTGGTAATCCAACTGCTTGGCTCGTGACCTTCGGTCTCTTCCATTTCCATCAACCGGTCGATCGGGAGCCGGGCATCCCTCGTGAACATTAAATAGAACGGGAAATAGCTAGTCGTAGAGTGTGGCGTCGCGTTGTACGCATAGCAGAGCTCCTTTAGGTGCTCAGGCCACCTCTTCTTCTTCTCAGCGGGTAGGGTTCGCAGGAGCTCGCGCAGGGTACGGTTGAATCTCTCGCACTGGCCATTGCCATTGCGTGGTGTAGTCCGAGACTTCTTGATACCGTAGATGGTACAGATCAGAGTTCCTTGATGACTTCAGCCTCAAAGGATCTCCCCTGGTCTGTGTGGAGCCTACGGCACTCCATAAACCATGAACCACTCTCGAATGAGGGCCTTAGCCACCGTAGCAGCTTTCTGATCTCTAGTTGGTATTGCCGGGCTCACTGCAGTGGAGTCTTCTCGTTTCCCGCCGTCTTCTTCGGGGTTGGTTTCTTGCCCCCTTGGGTGCTGACTGGTGGTGGCTTTGGGCAGTCACGGACGAAGTGGCCGTCCTGACCACAATGGTAGCAGGAGGTAGGTCGAGGTCTTGTTATCAAGGTAGCCAACAGCTGGTTAAAGGTGTCCTGCTGGTGGTTAAGCACCTCCCTCTGCTGGTCTGTGTGTGTCATCAACAACTTTTGTTGTTTCTGCATTTCTTCTGCCAGCACCTTCTGTCCAGAGATGAGGTCTGCAAGGACTTTCTGCTGCTTGTTTTGCCCTGCTACCTGACCACACAGTATCTCATCCTCCTGCACTGGGAGCAGGGTCCTCCTCCATGTAGCGGTGTGCCTCTGCTCCTTTAACAGTGTATCCTTGCTGGTCACCACCTCACCACTCAGTCGCTCCACCGGGGACAGCAGAACCATCAGGGCATGGGCAAAGTCCTGCACCGATTCTCGGTCCCCTTGTCATCTGGCAAAGAACTTCCGTCTAGCCTGGGTCTTGGTAAGCTGCTCGCTGAAGGCCTCTCTCAAAATCTGGAAGACACCAGAGGGAGAGGACCACTGGGAAGTTGGCCTCAGTTTGACCTCCTCCTCGGCCACACCCTCCAGGTGGAAGATCAGGGTGTCAACTGCCTCACTGTCCGTCTGGCCCCTTACAGCCCTCTCCGCATCGGAGATCCAGTCCTCCAGCACTCGGTCATCCCTGGTTCCCCCGTACTTGCCATATCCTCTCTCCCACGGAACGGACACCCGGATGGCTGGCGTGGCACTGGTAGAGACTACACTGGCCCCGGTGGTATCTGGCTGTGCAACTGACAGTCCCTAGCTTTCCCAAGTGTGCCTCTAAGTCCTTCAGCCTCTTGGTCAGGGTAGCTAGTTGATCTTCCACTGGCAGCTCCGTCGGCATCTTATTAGTACGTTCCCGTTTATTTTTACCAAAAAGCCTGAAAAATTTACACTTGAATCCCACTTCTGACACCAGAAAATGTACCAGGATGCGGCGGTTGGGCGAGTAGGAACGAGAAGGATTCAAGGACTTTCTTAGGCAATTCATTAAAAGCTGAAATACATCAGCAATACAGCAGGCGAATGAAAACAACGTACATTATGAACTAAAATAAAATAACCAAAATAAACGGGAATGACTAATAGATTATACAGAGCTAGAAGCAAGTTCTTTCGACTTCTTTCACCGCGCTACAATCTCTTCGGTGGGATCCCAAGAACTCAACTGAAATACAGCTAAAGCTTACCTCTATTTATACGAGAGTAATTAACGAGGAACAACAATCTATCACGTACCAAGTAAATTTGGAAATGTACTGCCAAACCAAAACAAACCATTTCTTCCGTAGTAAAAAACGGCGGCAAGGATATTATTTGCTTGATTCTGTTATCTTTAAAGGTGATAAATTTAATCCTACTTGATTGAAGTGATCTGCGGAAAGGTAACCACAAAAACCTAGTTCCTACTAACACATGTTAGCAGTTGTGTGATTCGCGCACACCCATCATTCCTTAACGATGAATAAGCTTACCAAAATCAAACCGGAAAATTCCTGAACGCAAAAGCAAAATAATAAAATCTCAGAGTCTCTAGAAATATCAAAAATAATGAAATTATGTGTCTACTGACCCTGTCACATTAACAACTACAACAATGAATTACCCAAAATTGAAGTTGGTTTTTTTAAGGATCAAAATTGAGTTAAAACTTCAGCTGACATTGAAATAGGTGCTCCAGATAGTTATACCATGTAACCAGTACTGAAAGCTGCAGCGTCATATCACTAAAACATGTAACAGGTGCCAATCAGGGAAAAAAATGTGGAAACCTCAATTGTTACTTAAGGTAAGTTAAAATTACTTTTGATTTTGATTCTGACTACCGCTGCAAGTTAAAATCAATTCAAACATGCACATTCAACTTTTTCTTGACTTAAGCATGGTTTAAATTCATCTTGTACGTAATAACTCAGTTAATTATATTAACATGAAGTCTTCCATCAAAGCAAATATTTATATCTCAAAATCAAACTCTAATCCACTTTCTTTCAATTTTACCAACACTTCCTTCTCAAATCTCTCATTCAGTTCTGGGGTGAAGTAATTTTTCCAGTCTCCAACCACACCTTTCCTCAACAGCACTCGGCCAACATTTACAGTAGTTTTTTTCATTGCACTGAATGAACACTGCTTGGCAATGTCATTGATGACTTCATCTGACAGGGGCTTGTTTAAAAATTCAGCAATGACTTTCACATTGGAAATGAGATCCTATAAATTAAAGAAGAGATTATTTTATCTTGAGTTCAAATAATAAATCTGAATAAGTTAATGGGATGGTTGTTAGGCAGTGTTCCACATATAACACTAACAACAATTAAGAAAATCCCTACCTGAACCCCCTCCCCCCCAGGAAAAAAACACATCAGCATCACTCGATTAAGATATGAGTCCATTAATGAAAGAATTTTTTTTAAGTTGGTGACAGCATTATCCTTTTGTTTTGTCCACTAACTGTCATTCTTCGATTGCTACATCCTCTCCATACCATTCTTCCCTTGATGATTAGTTATGATTCCCCGATAGCATGTTGACCTCTAACCCTTTTCCCATCCCCAGCTGACCACCAGTTCCAGCCTGAGTGACAACAAGTGTCAATTTAATTTTTGATACAATATTTTGAGCAAAGTGTGGCTCAGTTACATGTACATCGTGTTTAAGATGACTCGATCAGCATTGCTATCTTCATAACTTTGCTTTGAATATTTGATTTGTCACAGTATTTCTGATTTGCAAAAGCACAGAAATAAAAACAAATTTACCAAAAAAGAAGAGGAAATTGCCCTAAAATCTAAAAGAAACCCAAAAAGTCATCTTATTCACAAAGCTCACCAGCATCTTTGTCCTTGCTCTCATCGAAAAGATTTTTATGCCATTCAATTTTAATGACCTAATGATCCATACCAATTTTTGTAAAAATTCTGGTGAGGCAACACAAAATTTCCAAAAAAGTGCTTTACATTAATTATTTCCACTCCTGAATATTTCATCTTGTTTGTTTGCTGGCCAAACGTAATTCAGAAGTCCAGGGCAAGTCACGTACATCACCATGTTGGAGGCGTCCAGGTAAAAAGTTTGAAAACCAGCATTGATCACTTCAACAAACCTTGTGTAAATCTTCATATTTAAGAAACAAGACATTGGGGTCATCTTTGTGTTTCCACCATCCTAGGATGTGGTCATTCCACAAGTCATATGGCACTGCAACATTGAAAACATCAATATGTCCAATCATAATGATCATGGTTGATCAAACACTCGTAAATTGTCATTGAAGGAACCCATGTTTGGGTAAAGGTGTGCCAATTTGAGGGTTGATTAACCCTGACCCTGTTTACAAGGACAAAAAAAGCTCTCAAATACCTTAATAACCCTAGGCCTGTGTAGGACAACACCCTCCTTTTTAGGTCCCTGTTTAGGTCAAATGACAATACACACCCTCTTGACAATATGTTGTTTTAAAGTGGTTCAAAAACCAGCAAATGTCCCCACCTAGGATTGCTCAAATTAATACTCTATATGCCATATTTAATGATGACAATTGTACTGACCATACCCTAGCTGTTAAGGACAAGTTCAGTCCCTCTTTAAGACAGACTCCCATAAAATTATATACCCTGTTTAAGACAGAGAGTCCAAAAACCGTACCCTGTCCAGTGGCACATCCTTGTATAGGCCATGTAAGGGAGTACCACACCCCCCTCTCCCCCATAGGCTGATGGGAGGGTTGGAACAAGTAAATGAGTGGGTAAGAGACTGTATCAGTGAGTCACTGAGTGTTAAAGGATTAAAATGGAAATTTTCTTTCAAATGAGAGCTGGGCAAAACTAATACTGAACACCAAGGGGAACTTAAGAATGTTGACTACGCTGACACTTACCATTGCCTTCAACAAACAACTTGCCAAAAAATTCAAATGGCCCTTTAAATCCAGTAATTGGCACATTGAAGAACTCATAATACGATACTGCGACATCCTTTGGATTGCGAGCAAGGTAAATATATTTACACTTTTTGTCCTCATCAGCGCTTTTTGGAACAACACCGTAAGGGAGGTGGCTCTTCAAAAGTCGAGGTGTTGGCAGATTTTTGATCAGAAGAGCTGAGGATTTAAGAGGGCTCAGTGGAGTGCTTGCCCACTCTAGGAATGGAACACGCTCTAAGGGATGTTGCTCACTGATCGCTCCTTCATTAAGGATCTTCCAGACAATTTCTTGCAACCAAATTGTCCCTGAAGAAAATATAACAACGAAAAATCATTGAAGCTATCTGTTTGCAACAAAATGATGTCCAGAGAGACAATAGTACAGTCAATCCTGATCACCTGTTCTGGGCTTTAGATCTGAGTGGCTTCTGATTTTGCTTTTGGACTGGCTGTTAGGGGCCATGGACAACAGAGCAGGCCCGTAGCCAAACCAAAATTTTAACTGAGGCAGTATTTAAGACACCATTTTGGTTTCTTCAATAAAGAACGTTCATTGAGGACAAACAGTGAGAGACATGATGGTATTAAAACTGCACCCTCACTGGCTGTACACTAAGGCACTAGTGGCCACGACACAACTGAGTGAAGTTAAAAGAAGCTAACAAAGGCTAGGCTGAATTGCCTAGGTCGCCTGGATTCATTCCACAAACACTTACATTTTATTTCTTCTGTAAAACAAAACAGTAACAACAGATGTTTAGCGAGGCAACTGCCTTGGTTGCCTCGACCTATACTGGCTATGGGCCTGTAGCGGCTCCACTGTCTCAACCATACCCCCACCAATAGCTGTCCGTACCCCTACCAGAGGCTTAGAAACAACCTTCCAGTTGTTTGTAAGCCTCTGGAAAGACATGTTGCCTCGCTTTATCTTAGCCGGATTCCGGTACAGAAAACAGTGTGCCTACTATCCTCACCATTCCTGTGAGACAGCCCTGCTAAGCCTTACTGACAACTGGCTCAAAAGCTATGGATGATAGCGGAACTCCTTTGCGGCCGAAGGCCGCAAGAGTGGAGCCCCATACTCATACTTAGAGGCATGCTTGTAACTTTTTATGGTCATGGCAAGCGGAATGGCTCGTCCATACGTCGCATTTCATGACATTCTTACATGAGGTAAATTTTCGCCCAGCTTTATATTGCCAATGGCGTGGTAAACTGGCCCCAGTTGTTCAAAAGTTGGATAGCGCTATCCACCGGATAAATCTCTATCCAACGGATAATGCAATTGGTTTCCCTAACACTTATCCACTGGATAGTGATTTATCCGGTGGATAGCGCTATCCAACTTTTGAACAACTGGGGCCTGGACGTTAGCTTTGCATTTTTTCTTTACTTTTCATGTTAATAGGTCCATTTATCTTTAATTAAACTTTAATTTAAATGATATACTGAGAAAAATATGTCAGAAGAGCAGAGACGAAGGAAAAGAGGAGATAGAGAACAACAACGGGAAAGGATGAGAAACGCCACTGAAGAACAACGTCAAGCAGAACAGAAACAAAAACGAGAAAGACGAAGGAACAGTAAGCCTTACAGCAGAGCCAGAAAGGCAACGAGAAGTAAGACGGACGGTACTGAAGAACAACGCCAGAGGAAACCTGAGAGACGCCGACAGAGAACTGTAAAGTTGTCGGGTACAGTTTTCTCGATTTTTATCAATTTGTGATTGGAAATAATTTTGTACCACCGAATATTTTACGTCTACGTTTTTGTATTTTATTCTACAGATGAACAAGGGGAAAGAAATCGTAATGGAGAGAGAGAACGGAGAAGAAATTTACGCCAAGGACAGCATGAAGTTAGAAGGTGTTCGGGTAAAATCAAATTCCGTGCTTTAGCAAAGTTTGTTTGAGGACGGTGGCCCCTATTGCTAACGCGCACATTTTCTGCGCATCGCGCGTTCATCCCGCGCGATCAGGCGATTCCTGTATGTGCAGTGGTGCGAAAATAAAATTTTAGGTGTATTGAGTTGTTGTTTTTGTATTTCGCTTCGGCTGTGGAAGTGTTGACCCGCAAATTGGGAACGCGAAACCAAAAACGAAATGGTAGGTTAATGAAAGAATCCGGGCAGTCGCAGCGCCAGCGCTTGCACGACAAAAAACAAACATCGACACCGGCTTCCGACAACAAGTGAAACAAGGAAAGTGGCGCGGGAGGGACGAAGTTGACTTGGCGAGAAGGTGGACGAACAGTGGATCTCGGCGTGTTAGCTGAACAGACTTGTTTTTCTGGAAAGCGACCTTCTGAAAAGACCACGATAGCGTCAACCTTTCGGTTAAATTCTCAAGTACTTCGCTTCCACCTCCACGGTAAAGAAAATTACCAATTTGATTGTGGATTTATGCATGGTTCAATTTTACCTGTTACCATCCCCCCCCCGGGCAACCCCCGGGACAAGTCCAACCCTTCGGGCACGGGGGTGGGGAATTGTTTGAAACGGTTTTGTCCCGGGGGTAGGGGACGGGGCAAGTCGAAAATAACTTCTCGTTTTTCTTGTGAAGCACGTCACTAGCTTATCACTTCTCAGTTGACACAATGGCGCCGGACCGCGTAGAGAAGACTGCCTATTTCCAAGGAAAATCTCTAGAATTTGTAGCAGACTGGTTGGAGAAGAATAATCTCTCGAGATTAAAATCTGTATTCAAAGGCAAGTTCATTATAAATTGTTAAATGAAGGTGCGTTTGATGCGTACTCGAATGGATGGCGTTCATCACAAACATAGAAATATTTCTTCAGCGTATTTGTATGAAACAGATGCACGGCTTTATATTAAACAGAGATCTCAGTCCATTGTTCTTGTGAAACAAGCTAAGAAAAACTTCTTTAAAATGCTGTCATCAATTTGCTCACCGGACCTCTTTTGTGCATGTGCTATATTTAGAATAAAACACGCGGTGAAGAACATTTCTTTACTCGCCAGCCGAATGGCAGTGCGGTTAGACTTTTTTCTTTAGTTCTCTTTTTCAATGTAGTGTCCATGTTTTTTAATGCTATGTAATATCCTTCGTTCAGTAAACTCTAGAAAAGTCTTTAAGTTCTTGTCAAAACGTCTGGTTGTGCTATTGTACGGAAATCAATTTTGAACAACGTATTTGTGGTCGATGAGGAGACCCGGGGGTGTGGAATTGTCTCTTCCTGCTTGCCCGGGGGTGGGGAATAGACCGCCAAGTAAGAAAAAAATTGCAAATCCCCGGGGGTGTGCCCGGGGGGGGGATGGTAACAGGTAGAATTGAACCCTGCATTAAGCTTACATATTATAAGAATTGTTTAATTGAGAGACTTCCTATGTTGAAAATGATATTCTTAAGATGTTAAAGTGAATGATCGAATGAAATTGCTTCCGAGTAATTTTTTAAATCTTTGGAACAAAATAATACAGCAACTGATCGCGAGTTAAATCTCTTTGCCGAATAACACTTCGCAGGCGAAAAACTTGTGCCATTTTCCTCCATAATTTACATGTGCTTGGAAGCTTCCAAAACCTTTTTTGGGTAATTTTGGCCGGTAAACTGCCAGATGCCGCCGGTGGCAATACTATTTATTTTAGCAAAGTTGTTTGATGGTTGACAGAACTTAACAGCCAGCAGGATACATGCGAATCAGTAAGAAATTCGTTTTTACATTGACAAATCTGTGAAGTTGCTATACCGGCAGCAAGTTAAAATGGCACTATTAGAGCAACTGTAGTTTCACGAGTACTCTCCTTGAAGTTAATTAGCTTTCCAAAGAATGCTGGAAGAAGAGCTGCCTGTGAAAGTTGTGTTGACGTCTTGTTTTTGAAGAAAAATAGGTCAACTTTACTGTTTCCTCAGCGGTCCGCATTCTGTTTTTGCCTTTATGTTTTCCCATTGTCGTTTTTCATCTTTTGGCGAATAACGACTGAAATGTACTGTATTTTAGGGGCCAATGAGTTGAGAAGAATCTTTACAAACCACAAATGCACTCCAATGTATGAGTGTTTAGCGTGATCAGGATAAAAACGCAGAACAATTAGTAGAAAAGTACGAAGTTTTATGCTGGCATGGCCTTCCTCTCTCTCTTTTAGAATGCTTTTAAAACAGTGTTTTAAAATGAAAGTCGTAAAAAGACACTGTCTAGAGGACAAAGTTGATGCAAACTACTTGTTTAGATTGAAACTGTGTCTCACCTAACGCGAAAACCGAAAGTTTCAAATACTTGAGCAGTATTGTATTTCAGATCTTTTGCAGTGAAATAATCACTCCCATTTTTCAGGTACTAACATGTTGTCATTTCCACGTGTGGCATTTTCTTAGCAGAGGGAAAGGAAACGCATCTAAGGCTTACATCTGATGAAAAATCTTTCCATTTGTAATTTGTTCGTAAGAGATTAGAAAGAGTCAAAAGCGTAAACAAATTGTGAAGCGACTTCTTGAAAGAAAACAAAAACAGCACCTAACTGACCCGCCCGATAGTCTATGAAATATTAAAAGAAAACCTACCTCCTGTCGATCTGGAAAAATGTCGATAGCTGTTATAAACTGCAGCAACCGATGGAATGAAATCAGGTTGACCTGCTGAAGTTGACGAGTAGCCGAGTTTGATAACTCCACTAAGCGATCTAGCCGAATGAGAAGGAACAAATCGAAAACTTGACGAGAAATTTCAGCTTTCGATAACAGCTGGGTTAGTTCGCTTCAGAGCTACAGATTCCGATTTAGTTGCATTTCGTGTTATTTGTCAAGATCCGAACACGATGAAAACCCAAAATAATAAGTTATATTTAGCTGCTGTAGATAAGCGACGTTTCCAGTTCATTCAAACAAACAGCCAAAAAGTCTGAGATGATTTGACACGCCTTGACAGTTAAATGACAGGATATTGAAACATTGTAAAAACCAAGGAACACGGCGCAAGAAGAAGAAAATATTTCATGCAGACAGTTTGAAGCTCGAACAAAATTAATAACAACAGTAGTGTGACTTTCGAGTTCGGATTGTTGTGGAGCAATTCGCGGGAAAATGTTGCAAGAATTTGCGGCGCCGTGCAAACACTATCGAAAGAACATCGCGCCCGAAACTAGCCCCGCAAAATTTTTGGGCCCGAAGAGTTTTCGGGTTTTTTGAGAAACGAACACCAGCTTATTTATGGGAGCTCCGGGGTTAGGCTAGCTAGCCTAGCTATATATATTACAGGCTTAGTCTGACCCCACTGACAATTTGCAGTAGCCTTCTTGAACTTCCAAGCAATATGTAAACAACAATCAAGATTCTCGCTGCACAACATTCATTGAACAATGAAATCGCCTAACGGCACTCCGTTATAGTATGTTCTTTGATAAGGCAATTGTAAAATCCCCATACAGTTGGCAGAGATAAAATCAATCGACGTTTTGCGAGGATTTTGCTTTGCTGCATCCTTTCACCATGAGTCCCCTCCGCCATCTTCGATTCCCAGCATCAATCACTTCGACTTGCATTTTATTCCCCACCGGGGAGGAGAGCGTCAAGAGAATCGTCACTGATGGAAAACATGTCGTGCATGAGTTAGGAAAAAGAGAAGTTAACTTTTTAAAATGCACGGTTACCCCTAGTTTTTATGTAATCAAACAAAAGCAGGACAACTGTTAGGTATTGTGAAATTTTTTTTTTCAGAAGAAAAACCGTCCGTCAAAAGTTATTTTACAAAACGTTCCAATTTACTGGGTCAAATAATGGCCCGCCAAGAACAGGAAATTCGCATATAGAATTCGGCAGCATGTTGAGAATTGTATCTTTGTTATTCATTACAAAGCGCCTATCAGTTTAGACATCTTCATCTCCTACTTGAGTCAAATAATGGCTATCTTTTATTTTAAAAAGTTTTTTTTCCTAATTTTTAAAAAATGCTCAATCAGCACTTTTTTACCATATTTGGGCCTAGTTATCTCTGAAAAATGCACGGTGACCCCCCATTTTCTTTCTGGATTTTAACAGCCCTAGGTACAAGAAACAAAACCCACATGGCCACAAACAGGAAAAGAAACCTTCCTATTAGGGGCCACCATCCTTAACAAAAACAAAAAATGCACTGTTACAAAAGGAAACTTTTCGTCAAAACTTAAACCGCACCTTTTATGTCATTTAATACTACTCGTAGAAAGTGAAAAAACAAAACGAAAAAAGGAACAGAATTTGAGGGGGTAGTGCAAAGGTGATGGTATCATATTACAAGATTTCACAATATGGCCGCGCGCGTGCCCGAGAACGAGAACACAATACCTTTTCAACGTTAGAAATGAAAAGATAGGCTAAAGAAACTCGACTGCCGGTCCCGAATGCCTGTTAAGTGGAATATGAATGTCTTAGAAAGGAGAAATACGGATTGCTTTGGCCTGATGCTTTAATTGAACCAGCGTGAAGATCTGATTGCTGAGTTTCCCGGGTGAGTTTCTCGGAATTTTTCAATTATTTCACAGAATATTACGGTATGTTACATTCGCTTTTATTTAGAAGGATCCCACTATCTCAACTCGCTTATTTCCAGTTCCCCGTTATCTCGAACAAAGACAAATTTGTCTTGGCTTTGGTCATAAATATAATATTTCCAGTTATTTACTTTTAAGACGATAACCCGCTTTTCTCAACTTTGAAGGATACCAGTGGGTTTTGTTTTCACGGAGCAAAGTGGAGCCAGGCAAAGGAGAAAACAGCTTTTAAAAGCATGCAAATTATGAAGTAAAAGACGAAAACAAGTACCAACGCGAATCGTCAAGATGTTAACTCATTGACTTAAACAAAAGAATAACAAAACAGGACATAATTGATTGCCTCGTTCTTTTAAACTCTGAATCCAGTCATTGTTCACAATATCCTCGGCAAAACCCCTACCAAAATCCATGCAAGTAATGCACCTATCAAGAGATCAATAGTTTGCCCCAGGATGGGGGGGGGGGGGGGCAACCCACGGGAATTTGACTTTGTGAAGCTCTACCCGGGTAGGGATTTTGACATCCACAATGGTCCCCTGGCCGGGTGGAAAATTTGACTCGGTCGCCATCTAGGAAAGTGGAGAGGGCCTGAGAATTAGCGGTCTGCCATCTTGGAAAATACCCAGAAGTCATTTGGATGAGCTTCTGGCGTTATTTGCTTGGCCTTTCTTTTCATGAGTGATGTAAGGAGCATCTTGATGTTTTTAAAGGAAAAATTGTTGTTTTTAACACCCATCAGTTATCTAGGCTCGATCTCCAGCCGTTTGAGGGAGTCTGGTTTCATCCTCCTCCAAAAGAACGCGAGCGCACTAAACGGCTGGAGATCGAGCCTTTCAGTTATCTATCTTTGAAGTTTTATAACATACAGTGTTATATAGAGAGGGGCAGCAATGGAGTACAAAATGTGTGTTAAATTGCCAGCAATGCTAAAATATCTCATGACATAATGCACGCAGTACACACATAATATTAATGGCAGTGTACAATTTGAAAAGCTAGAATCCTGGGGGAGGGGGGGGACTCCCATATGAAAGGGACGGGGATGCTCGTCGGAAAATTAGAATTAAACCCCTAAAGGAGACCAATCTGGGCATGGCTCAGGCTTTATTTCACCTCTAAAGGAGACCATGCTAAAACATACAACTAAATAAGAGTTATAGTGATTTTAATTGCACTTAAGATATGACCAGCGAATGCTGTCTTCTATAATTAAATTTGAAAAGCATTGTCTTCAATCTTTAGTTTTTCGTTCATAGTCTACCCTAAGCGATACCTGTATGGGTAAAAATGTTGCCTTTTCGTCCTGAACACCCTAAGTGAGACCAAAATCTGCAATTTACACCCCTAAGTGAGACGACGAGCATCCCCATCACTTTCATGGGGGAGTCCCCCCCCCCAGGGCTAGAATATGCCCTCTCCATTTGGGGAAATTTGCGGAAATGCACATAGTTGGTGGTAGCATTTATCACCAGAATATCTTCTGGAGTCGGAGGAGTGTTGTGAGTACGTACCTGAGATCGTCAACATTACTATTCAAGGTCTACGATCCCCAGGGGTAGGGATTTGACTCTTAATAGAGACCCAAGGGTGAGGAAGTTGACATTCAAAAACCTGAAAATGTCAAATTCCCCCTGGGGTTGCCCGCACCCCCCATCCTGGGGCAAACCATTGATAGGTGCATAACGAATCGATGAAAAAGCACATCCTCATTTATGAATCTACTGAAGTAGGTCTTAAATATTCTTTAAACCTAATTCTGATTTCTGAATTGTTTGCTTGAATTTCAGTAATTTTATTTGGCTTCACTTAAGTTCAAGACTTGAGCTTATGTGTGAATTAATTTTGTTTATCACTTATAAATTGTTTGCTTGAATCTCAATAATTTTATTTGGCTTCACTTAAGCTCAAGACTTAAGCTTATGTGTGAATTAATTTTGTTTATCACTTAATATTAGTTTCCGAAAGGCGACTGCAATTTGCCATTTTTTTTCGATCTCAGTACCTACATGTATGAAATAAAAGCACTGCATTGTGGAAAGTGCTTTTTACTATTTATGTCACTCTTAATGGAATGTTCATGTTTTAGAAAGTTCAACTAATTACTGCATGCATTTTTTGGTTTTCTCAAAAATCATCGTATTCCTGGGGGGGGGGGGGATCCAGATGTAAGCAAAGGATTTTTTTTATGCAAGTGACATATCTGTACTGATGTGTTTTTGCTTTCTAAAGGCAATCTGGCTTATTTAACAGACAATTGTCTGCTGGGATTAGTTAGAACATGTTTGATTAATTGTGATTGGCTCTTTACTGAGTACTCTTTACATGCTTCGGATTGTAAAGAAGGGTGGGGCAATTCACCAAAAAATCAGAACTTTACTAGTTTCCTCTTAGTTTTACTGATTTTCTTTTTAATGTGCGGTTGGGGACTGGCACTAGCTATGCACGCGCAATGTTCAGTTGTGGAATTCAGATGTTCTTCCTTGTTATTTCACCAATATAGCAGCACGAAAAGCTGCAAAACAGCATATGACAAAATACCATCCACAAAAATGCGAGATCTGTAGTTAAGAATTTTCCTTCCTCAAGTTACAAAATCCTTTTTTCACGGTAATGTGAGATTTATTCTAGATGGCTATATGGTTAATTAACTTAATGCGAAATGAATCAAATAGTTATACCATGTTTACGTGATATACTGGTATGAACTCACCCAGGTATGACTCGCACTGTTACAAGATTTTGTGCTGTAATCATGTAACAAATACAGAGAAGCAAGAGGGAACTGGGGTGAACTTGTATCAGAATGAAAAGCATACAATTTTGTTTACATGAGACCAATCTGAAAGTCAGACTGGCATAAGTATTTACATGAGACCAACCATCTCTAAAAATACAGTTTACCTTTTGTCCACTTGGAATGCTTCAGTGCCACTTATTTAAACACACATGCTCAAAACAAATACCGTAAACTGCCGCTTATAAGCCCGCCCACTTACAAGTCCCCCCCCCCCCGGCTATAGGCCCATCTACCTGTAAACAAAAAATACATCCGGTCAAAAGCCCCCCCCCCCCCACCGGATATAATCCCTCCTCTAGTTTTCCCTGTTTCCTTAATATTAAGCACTCTCACAGAAAACTGCGAAGATGAACTCTGAGCTTCTGTTTTGTTACGTTCCGGTTACGTTCATGTTGTTGCAGTTTTGATTTTGTTGTTAAAATTGAAATGAATTCGATTTATTGTGACGTTTCAAAGGTTAATTACAAACTGGTAAATTAAAAACGTATTTCGATCAACACTGCTGTGGCTCATTTCGAAACGTTTTTCTTATTGCGCTTATAAGCCCCCCCCCCCCCGGATATAAGCCTCTCCGTTTATAAACCCACCCAAAACCCCTTACGAAGTTGTATAAGCCTAGGGCTTATAAGCGGCAGTTTACGGTGTCTTAAAACATTTGGGGTAGTTTTTCATGCGAGCATGCATGCTCAGTGTATGACGTGGCATGACATTGCCAATTTTGTGAATTGTGTGCGCAGTATGGATGCGCAGAAAAAATTTGCGCAAATAATTATCCTTAGAACCTCCCTAAAGCCATGGGCTTACTTTTGGCAACTGAGATAATTAAACTCTGCTTTGTTTTCCATACAGGTTTTGATTCCATCAACCTGATGTCAGAAGAAATATGGCAGTTTATTGTAAGGTTTTGGTCAATAAAATTGTACTCTTAGCTACATGTATGTTCCCAGGCAGACATTATCAGTTGAAATAAAAAATTTGAAGAGTAGTTGTGAGATAAGGTTTTATATTTTTTGTCTTTTTCTGCAAATTTTGATGTTGCTGATTAGTTTGACTGTATCCACATACACTTTTTGTTACCTCAGTAACACATCGATACACCAGTAGCATTTATTTGGGACTAACCCTACTCCCCCCCCCCCACACACACTGCACACACAACTAACTTCCCAGGAATAATGATTCAGACTTATTTGATTGAATTCACTTGACAGGGAGAACTATTTCAAATGATGGATTCACCGTGCCAGTCTGATCCCCTCAGACAGTCAGTTCATTACATGACAGGTTTCTGACATCCTGAAATGGTTTTGAAGAGGCTTTTCTTTTTGTTCCTCTTTGCTACCAGATTATGACAATCAGTAACATAATTTTGCTCATTGATGACATTAGATGCAGTGTAAAGGCTAATGATCAAGCCAAAAACAAATTAAACCACAAGATTTACTACCATCACGGTCAGGGGTTAAAAGTAACATAGTGAGTCATAATCTACATGCATCAAATAAAGTCACTAGTGGTTACTGGACCATTATTTTGTTATTCGCATTGGTGACACTGTTAGTCACAAATTTTTAATTGACTGATTGACCGATTTATCAACTAAGTGGTTGAGTGGTTGATTCATGACTGATAGGTACTTAAAGAGATTGATTTTAATATAATAGTCCCTGGGCATCAATAAGAGTAAACAAGGTACATTATTATTCCACTATAGCATCAGTTTATCAGGGTGTATTGCACTGTAGTGTCCCAGTTTCAAATCACTCATTGAATAAATCATTTAAAATGATAGACAAATATTGTAGTGGAATAATAAATATCATTCAGTGGCTTTACAGATAATGGTCAAGGACATTTTACCGGTACTCATTGCTCGCATTTTTCCTCGCTCTATACTACACAACTTATCTGTCAAACCAATTGAATAAGGTCGAGGTATTTTTCAATTAGTACCTTGTCTATACAATTTGACAACTCTGCAAAAATTTTAAATAAATTAAACCGTAGACTTGTGGCAGAAAAAAGGCCGAGGTAAGGTGAACAAAAATAATTATTGTGCCCAATATTTAAGTTTACAACCTAAAACTGGGGCTTATTTAGAATTTTGTAAAACAGGTTCATACCTGCCATCCGTCCTGATTTAATGGGAATTGTCCCAATTTTTGAGTTTCAAAACCTTAAAAAATCAGGACATTCCGATTTTCAAGAAAAAAAAAAGACAATTTGGAACTGGGTTGTTAAAGATTGGCCTTCAATGACTCTTCTACATACTATTGTTTTGTGCAATACATGTGGTGGTTGAGACCACTAAACAACACCTGAGAATTCTAATGCTAAAACAGTACAGTACAGGCAAAAACCCTAGAGCATCCTAGGCCCTGCTCAGTGTTGGGGGGCAGTGGGGGGGGGGGGGAGGGGCACTACCCCAGGACTGGGGTGAGCATGGTGGGAGGTGGTCGCTATTTCAGATTTTATAAGGTTGGCAGGTATGCAGATTCTAATTTGATGAGAGGTGTATTAACTAAAATATAATATTGCTGTCAGGTACCACTTGAAAGAAAAATAATGATGATAATAATAATTACAAAGAATAATAATAATAATAATAATAATAAATAAAGTAATAAATAAAAATAATAATAAACAAATAAACATTGGAGTTCTGCTATTAGGCTTGGCTAAATCTATATTAGCATTAGCTAGTCGGATCAGTAATTTTGGACTTCAGCAGGGAATTTGACTCTATGTTAGTGAATCATGACATTCTGCTCTCCAAAATTCTGCTCTTCTCAAAAGAGCAAGGGGCTAGCTAAATCTCCACTCTAGAAAACTACACTTTAATGCACTAATCAAGCCTATCTTTGAATGTTGCTGTTTTGATGTCTGAGGTAATTACACCACTGTCACTCAACTTATGAGGATACTTAGATTACAGAAAAGCTGCGGTAGATTAATTTTAGAAGCTAGTATCCTTGATAAATCTGTTGATATATTTAAAAGATTACAATGGCTGCCGATTGCCTATCTCATACGTCTGCGAAAATACTCGGTATTACCTGATTACGTACCTGACTTTGGATATGTGACCACAAATACATCACCGGGTCTCGTCTCAAAACTGGACATAAATTCGGCCAACACTGCAGGATTGGTGGTGAAATGTGCCGGAAGTTTTACACCCAGAACTTCAACGCATCTCGGTGAAGTCCATTCGCCTTCTGTTAGTTGAGTTACAGAGAAGCTCGCCATGACTACTGGCCCTAACTATGAGTTTGCAGCTTTCATTCAAAATCACGCGATCGTAGCAGCCTCGTCCCCAGGGGGTCACACATGTTCACAAAGTTGTCACACAGGGTCACGCCACAATGATAAATAAATAAATAAATAATAACTGCCCATTTATTTTTAAATAATTTAATTAGTTGATTAAAAGAAGTAATATTCATTTTAAAACACACTAACCATACATTTACATTCTCAGTGCCCTCAGGCTTCCAACCATGTATTTTTCATAATTTTCGTTTTTTAATTTTAACGTCAGGAGTTCGATCATCACGGAGATAGGCTTCTGTTAACGTACATAGTTTGAAAGCAAAGAAAACTTTTCGACTTAGTCTTCAAGTTTCTTTGTTTTTTTTATCTACGTCACGAGCATCCAGTATTTCGAATGTTTCATAACGAATCTCAAAAATTTGAAGCACGAATTCAAAAGTCACCAAATGCCATTAAATATCCTTGTCCAATTTTATCCACTTTTTTGATATTTCCATGTACCCCTAAATACTGCCTAGGGTCCGCCCAGTGCGATTCTAAATCCTAACTTTGCAAAAAAGTGTTCTTCGTCTACTAGAAATGCTTATCTCTGGTAATAGATGCTATGCTATTCTCCTTTTTGTTTCTTTCAACATCTTACCTCTAAATATGCTCTCCTTGGAAACGGTTTCTAACCCGAATGTATGGAATCTCCACTTATTCTGTATCGCTTAATGCGTAATCTCAGTTTACTTATTCTTAAAAATTGTCCACGTAAGAAAGTGCTGGAAACATCCATTTTGTTGATCTTATGTTGGGTTCTAGCGCCATCACGTGTGGTTTTTGATCTAACAATGAAATTGCAAGTTTGGAACTGAAAAATTTAAATGAGACTCTTCGCCTGGATGGAAAAAGCTGTTTATTTGACATGAAAAGTTTCCGGAATTTCAAATCAAAACTTTTGGCTAAATGGAAAGCCGGCTTGGGACACACCAGTGTAATACGAGATTCTACAGTGTAATTCTCTTGTCCTTACATGCTAAAATGTCGCAGTAAATGGAACATTGATACATGTACGGTCGAGTCTTCTCCTTATAGCCACTTCCCTAAAACGAACACCTTCGTATTGCAGCAAGTCTACTTGGTCCAGGCGAGTCCGTGAAGCTGGTCAGCAAGATTATTTGCGCGTTTGTTAAGGGAACAAGTTGAAATTCTTGACTGACGTCGACTAGTGGTAGTTGCACGTGTGAACGAATGACAAGCTTTACATAAGGACAAGTTTTTTTTTCCAGAAATACCGTATTTTCTGGCCCACCATTCAGTAAGAAAGGGTTGTTATTTGTTTTTCTTGGCAGCCGTGTATCTTGCTCTTAAATCTTTAGTTTATTATAGAACAAATAAACGCCTGAGGGGATTATTTGCAATTTCCTCTTTGATACCCGGCGTTTAATAGAGAAAATACGGTAGAAGTCTTTTGCTTAAGAGCTGAGTGCCCCTGGAGTGTCATAATCTTAATTCAGGAATAAAATACGAATATTGTTATCATATTATGCCACAAGAGGGTAATTGCTCGATGGCTTTCATTTGGGGTCATGCTGCTTTTAGCCAGAGGCGGTGCGGTGGTGTAGTGGTTAGCGCGTTGGACTTCAGATCTGGCGGTCGTTGGTTCGAGGCCTGGTCCATGCCATGGTGTTTTTTCCTCAGGTAAGAAAATTAACTCCACTTGTCTCTCTCCACTTGGGTGTATAAACGGGTACCGGCGACATACTGCTGGGGGTAACCCTGTGATGGACTAGCATCCCACCCAGGGCCCCCACCCAGGGGGGAATCTTAATACTCTCAGTTGCTTCTTGCAACAGAAACCGGGTTTTAAGCTTCAACCGTATGCGCGTCCTGCAGCTCGTTTGCGACATTATCTTATCCTTACCTTTAGCTAGTTTAAATCCTTATTTTGTGATGCAAAATTCGTTTTTCTGTTCCATTTAGGAACAAGCCAATCTTGGATTGCACATCTGAGCGTTCAACGTACAGAGATTCGTACAGAGATTGTGAACCGTTTAGATTGGCGTCTGAATTTGGTTTCGGATCGTGCTACCCTGGGTACCAGGAGCCGTATTTTCCTCTTTAGATTCCTTAATTGAAACGGCGAAGCCGTGGCTAGTTAACCCTGCTTAATTATATTCAACTGGCCTCAGGAGCCAGGGTAGGATAGTGCGTTCCATTTGACAAATTTAGATCTTTTCCTTATAGCGGAGCCAACGCGCTAGCGCGTCAGCGGAGCTCCATTGCTAAGGAAATTTGGTAACCTATCAAGCCAAGAAATTTTGGTAGTGACGTCAGAGTCACGTGACCGTCCGTCCGTCCGTACGTACGTACGTCCGTCCGCACCACAGGGCTACCAATACACTTCATACACTAGATAAAACCCTGTGCTGAATCCTATGTGTTTTTGGCGCGAAATCGCATGTTGACCGGCGTTGTAGCAAAACAAGCAAAGACAACAAAAGTCATAAACAAATTTGTTAATGGAAAAAAAAAGTTCAAAAGAATACTCAGTTGTCTTTTTGGTGGAAGGGAAAAAGTTTAATTTAGGCGAAAAAAATTAGGCGACAAAGTTCAGGCGAAAAGTTCAAATTTGCCGCGTCGGTTCTGTTCGAACTCGGTCGGCACACCGCTTGAGTTCGCAGCTTTTCGTAGCGGTTTCGACGCCAAATATAGCAGAACTAGCAGAACTGCTTTTTGGTTTTTTCTGTCCACAACCATGGTTTTTACGGCGTTCCCAACACATTCTGCCAGGAAAAACACCAGCATTTTCATGGTGGTGTTTCATTTCATTGTCAACGCTCATGGCCAAGTGGACAAACATCCGACTTCGTGCGCCGACGACCCGGGTTCGACTCTCTTTTTTTTCTTAATTTAACGACTTGAATGAGAGTATTTTCACAAATTAATAACTGCCAGCAATAAACAAAAGGGGGGCTCCGCTTTTAGGCTTGGCTAAATCTATATATTATAGCACGTGTTCATTCATTTCATTCAGGGTAAAAACAAACATATTTCCAGACTTTTGTTCCGAGCTCGAAAGTCCAATCTGAATAAAACAGTTAAGGATTTCATCAGAAGACTACTGGAGTTAAAACCAGATTACTCAAGGTGCATGACTCAGAGTTCGCGCAGGCGTTATAGAAGTTCACAGCACTACTAACCACATAATGATGACGGAATGAGAAGACGCTTCCACTCAAGAAAATACAATACATGTTTTAATGTTTATTTTTACCTAAAAATACAATATACTATGAAAACAAAGATAATTCCTAGAAACTAACTTAAGAATACATATCCAATTATGGATTACAATAACGTCGTTCCAAAGAAAGAACATATTTTACTCAGTATCGACAGGACTGACTATTTACTTCTTTAAAAATAATTAAAACTTAACTTGGCTAATAGCAATTTGCAAAAATACATACTTGTTATTTTAACTGAAGAAGAAAACTTAAGGGGCTGGAAACTCAACACTAAAGGACTAGGCCGTGTGCTACCATTTAACCATTCAGACTACAAGGAAAACTGGCTTTATCAACTGAGTTCATAGAAGGGTAAATTAAGCACTGAAATACTAAAATGAAATTCAAAAGCTGAATTAGTTCCGAGCTTAAGCCCTTCGTCCGAGCTAATAAATGAGTTCAATGGACGGACTCGCTCAGACGGAAGGTCGCTCCAGTGAAAACATCAGCTTTTGAATCTCTCTTTACGATGGTCAATTTAGCGCATCAACAAAGTTGATCACCATAGTTTATAGAAACTAATCGGCCCTATTTGGTGACCATCGGCCAAAGAAAACGCGTACGAGTAGTCTGTTACTGAGTAGACATATAAATGATTGTAATTGGTAAACGATGACATTAAGCTCGTATTTACAAACATATCAAACGCAAAAATTTTACTTTACAAGGATGCAGCGCACGCGCTGAAGTTCTTTATCAACGTATAAAGAATGACTATTGAACCAATCAGATTCGCGTATTTGCGACAAGCCACGGCGAATGCCTACTAAAATATATTGAAAATTTTGAATCAAGGCAACAACTTTCTTCTTCAAAACAGTGAAATATAATAATCCACTCCTTCTTATAAATCCTGAAAATATATAGTGTGCAAACACGCGACCAATAACTTAGAAAGAATTATGTTGTCCGTTATAATAGTACTAAAATACAGGCTAAGAATTTAAATTTAAAACGTGTTCCTCAGTTTTGCCAAGAGACCAACTTGTTATAGTGCCCTAAGTCTTTTAATATTGATTTTCGTTTAAGTCGAAGGATTTACTGTTGTTGAATTGTACTAATAAAAAGAGTAATGTTTAAAAAATCTGGCTTTTAGTTGTGTTTGGCATAACCATTCATTGTATTGTTGTTTCCATTCAGTTTTCTTAAGGCGTCATCACTTTTAATGACCACACGTGAGCATAGAAAAGGTTCGGCCTTATCACCCAGTAAATTCAGCAAGGTATCGCCAACACCGGCCGGGAGCCTGGACACCCAGATCCAAAGCAGCTTTGCATCCCAGCCAATCACATACCTGGTCTGAGGATATCGTGACGCCAGTGCGTGAACGATGGAGTCCACCACCTTATATAGGTGAGGGGAGGCACAAGTGTCAACCATTCCTGCCAACATGTTCTTTACACCTAAAAAAAAAAATAAAATTAGTTCGTGTTGAGTTGCACGGATTGAGCAAGACACTGCCTAGTACCCAGGCGTTCTCTTCTCGCTCACACGACTTGGCGCGAAATTGCGTGCATTCGGTGACGTCACGACATCGAGTCGAGTGGGCGGGAGGAGAACGCCTGGGTACTAGGTTGAGCAAGACAGACACTCATCGGGTGCAGGCGTTTGCTGGATTCAGTTTCCTAGGCATGAGAAGACTAGGAACATTAATATACTTCTCAACCCCATCCCTGTTTGGGATACAAGTCCACTGTTTTCCTACCAATGAGGTTGTTAGGGCACAACACGAAAGGCAGAGACCAAGAATCGAACCACCGACGTTCAAGGCAGTCTAAAAAACACTACTCCGCCACTAAAGCAAACTTAGGCATGGTCTATAAGAAAGTCAGTGTAAATAGGTGTGAGTCTTTTGGCAGAGAGAGATGGTATGCTGGTAATGAAATTTCAAAGATTTCATTCACGCCGATTATTTTTCAACCAGATTTAATTTGTTGGTGTACCTCTAAGCATGATTCTGGCATGTTTCTTTTCTTTTTTTTTACTGCGAGGTTCCGCCGAAAGCGCTGTTAACTCAGACCATTCTGCTCAGCAGATTTATTCATAAGAAGCTTTATTTCAGTGGTCGCTCTTGGGATTTCATCCTCAGACAGAAAATAATTACTGTTTCCAATGCATAATTAATTAGTTCATAGGAGGAATTTGTATAATCCATTCGCATTCCCCCGTGAGCTTGCATGCTTGAAGCGGTAGTAATGCTTTGCGCTCCTCGGGTATAAATTCGGTAGCTCCCTCTGAAACGTGGTCATTTTAATGATCGGTACTCCGGGAAAACAGTCAACTTTTGCGACCCACCCACCTCCCCTGGTGGCGGTAGACAACTTCAGCGTTTATCCTCGTTGCTTGCCTATTGCCTCAGCACAGTCGCGGATTTTTTCCCATAACATAACATTATGCGATGAGAGTATGCAGTGAGGATATTATACAAGTCTCAAACGGCGAGAAAATCATCGTTGCTTACTTGTTTGATAGAAGTTGTCCCCGTACTCTTTCTGTAAACTGTGATCGAGATTGGTCCATAGCTCTCGCCATTGGCCCCTCAGGTTGTCTTTATTGGTGATGTTTGTCCTGAAAAAGCCTGGCTCTATAACGCTGACGTTAACACCACTCGGGCCCAGTTCACGGCGGAGAGCGTCTGAGAATGCTTCTACTCCAAATTTGGAGATAGAATAAGCTGAAGCGTGCGGCAACGACGCTCGACCTACAAGCAAGAAACGGGAAGTCTGTAAGTAGCTTCATTTTTTTTTACAGGGGCACCAAAATACTTCAAATGTTGTTTCCTGTTTTCTCAGTTTGTTTCAAGGTCTTTTAAAGGGATATTTGTGTGAGCTAAGACAAGTTAATCTGTTCGGATTGCCAGCTGACCTTATTTCACACTCTAAGCGCCTTTTTCCTGCTCTGAAAACAAAAGAAGTAATTCTACCATGTTACGAAAAGTTGATGTGACAATTAAGGTCTTCCTTACAGATATTCCACCGAATCGATTCGTTGGGTGCCTTTAACTGATGGACATGTCTCGCCGGGCGTACAGCACAGTACCAAAAACCTTTCTCGCACTTTTTCTGAAAGGAGCTGCGTTATGGGGAAATTAAGGCTAAGTACCTTTCTCATACATGAAATGTTCCTAGAAGATATCAAGGGGGAACAAACCAAGATCAATTTTCATGTAGTTCCAAAACACACGGGAAAAAATGTCCCAATGCAGGTGATCTCCATCCCAGCCACAGACACTTATTTACAGTTTCAGACAACTACTACAGTAATTCGAACAAAACTGAGCCATTATTTTTGTTTTCATTGTCTATTTTTGAAAAAAAAAAAAAGGTTGCACAGTCCCTTATAACCCTGTTCAGACGGCGTCCTAGGTAGAGAAAAGATTTCAACTTGCGTCAACTGGAAGTTCCGTTTGATTACTCCTTGTTTCTGCACGTGACAACTAGCGATGAAATGCGCTCACTCTTATCAAGTTGAAATTTGCATTTTTTGAAAGCTGGTCTTACGATTGATTTCCCTGGCCGTGCCGCGAGCGCAACGTAGCACATTTTTGTAAAAAAGCCATTTCAAAATGTTTTTTTCTGCAATTTGCGTCCACTTGCGAGTTCCGTTGGTCACCCAACGCAAGTCTGCGCACCCAATTTTTCCTAGCTTGTGATGACTTGGTTCTCCGTTTGGTCAGGGGTTGTGTCCTGTCCCGACAGCTTTACAAACACTTTTCAATTTTCCTCTAGTTCTGCACTCGAGCGAGAGGAGAACAGAAGAGACACACGCCAGAGAAGAGAAACACGCGAGTGAGAAAAGGAACACGCGCTTACGCGTAAAAATTACAGCTCCAGGGAACTGGGAAACTCGAGGAACGCGTTGAGTACTTCTCATCTCGTGTACAGTTTCCGCGTTGCTAGAGATGTTGCTCACCTGCTTACGAATATTAGCTGGTGCTTTCTTGTCAGGTCCTCAAACAGAGTTAGGTGAGAAAAAAAGGTAGGACTGGGAAGGAAAGTGATTACTCACCTCCTATGCTGGCGATATTTAAAATGCGCCCGCGTTCTTTCTTGATTAGCGGTAAGAAGACCTTTGTTACATCAATAAGACCCCACAGGTTTACATCCGCTACCTGCTTGTAGTCGTCCATCGTCTGCCATTCGATTGGACCAACTTTTGCGATTCCAGCGTTGTTAATCAAACCCCACAGACCTGAAAAATAGAATGGTCGACCAATTATTTTGCGAAAGGTTCATTTAAGGGGAGAGTCTGGATTGGAAAGAGATTACATAAAGGAGAGGATAACACTGTTTTACACACTACCAACGGTTACTGATTAACTACTTATCAACACTTTTTGAGCTCAGCTAGAGCAGCTGCTGAACGACCTCAAATCGTAGATTTAATACCGTTTAACGACTGATAATAACTGCTTCCGTTGACAGGTGACGGTAAACATAACCGTTTTCGAAGGTAGAAGGTTAAATTCACGCTACGCCGTTTGACGATTGACGGTTATCCCCACTGAGATGTTGCACATCACTATGGGGTGAAGTTGACGATAATCGCATAACTTTAAGGATTTTTTAGAGTATAAGCAAAATTGTACTTGTTACAAAGAGTGATAACCTGTGAAAACGAAACAATATCCTAAAACGCGAGTCCTCAAGAGTAGGTGTCATTCAGACAACTGCACGTAGGCGCCTCTCATGTGTCTTCCATTTCCTTCTTGCGGCTTTACAGGAAGGAAATATGAAATACGCGAGCGGCGCGCGAGTGAGCGAACAAATGGGAGGAATTTTTCGTTAAGACACCGAAAATGTAACCGTCAATTGTCAAAGCTACTCCCCCCAGTTAGACTCCCTACCAACTGCTTCGACATTCACCCTAAACATTAGCCTGTGTGGCAGGGGCTAAATGGGGAGGGAGTGGGGGAATAAGAAAGCTCGAGACGCTCCGGAACGTTCGGTTTCGCTTGCGAATAAGTACCCCATTTCCCTTTACCTAAACATTTGCTGTTTCTCAGTTTCTCTAAACCTCGTCAATCCCCCGCTCCACTTTCTTCATAATAGAGATTTCTTTTTTTTATTTGTGGGGAAACGTTAGAGGGCCAATCTCACGTTTTTCCTTTTCAAGATCTATTTTTATTTTTTTAAATTGCATCTTGAATAACCTTTATGTTATGCTACGTGATGTTAAAAGTCACACTAGAAAATTCTGGTAGATTCATGGGGTTGTCCACTACAAACCTATTCTTGCATATCTTGAATCTTAAGGCAAATAGAGTAAAATGTTGAAAACTTACAGGCCATAGTACTCAACCAGAATATGAAAGATTCCCGTCTTGCTACAGAATTATAGTAACAAGAGAACAAGAAAAACGGTGCACTATGAAAATAAAGCAGAAGGCGAGTTTTCCAATCTATGGTTGTTTTCAGCGGAGTTCTTCCACCTTTCTCGAGTGTTTCCATAGCCGTTGGGGCAACTGATCAAAGGAAAGGTTTTTCTAGTTCTTTTTTTTTTTTTAACAAGCAACTTTCAGTTTTTATGTTTTTAATAATATGATAAACGGTCACTGCCAAAAATTGTTATAGCCTCAAAAGTAGCTAAAAGTCCTTTCCGCAAAAAATTCCCAGGTGATCGGATATTCCATGTGGGCCGAACGATTTTCACACGCGTACAGCGTCTCGTTGGGGTGCATCTTTCAAAGGGTAAAGCATCTAGAAAAGCACAGAAGTGGCTTTAAGGTGGCCTAACACAGTTTTCTTGTGCCCATGCGCTATTCCGTAGAAATCAGTGCATATTCCCTAAACCACGCAATCACAATTTTCTGGTCAACTGCGCATGCGTTGCATTTGACAGCGTTCTCGATCTTTCTCAATTCATTCAAACAATCCCAGAAAGGCAGGGTGTTTTTTTTCAATAGTTACTTTTAATACACTGAAAAACAAACGTTTTTCACCCATAACAAACTGTTTGATTGTTGAGACGTCGAAAAAAACACTTGCACAATCTTCACTGAACAAAATAAAATGATCGATTTACAGGCGCCATGTTTGTTTTTCTTAAAGATTTGTGCGTGCGCTAATCCACGTCAGCAGCACAAATCGTAGAGCGCGCGCAAACTGTGTTCAGACATCTTAAAGAAGAAGTTTCTGATTCCCGCGATCTCCTGGGGCGAAATACTTACATCACTGAATGGTCTTACAAAGTTCGTTGGGTTAAAACGACAAGGACTTTTTAAATTTTGCAAAAGACTACTCATTTGCCTTCGAAATAGGTCAAAATGAATTTAATTAATCAAACCGAGTCGGACATTTAAACCGGAAATAACAATGCGATAAAAAAGGGCTATTAAATTGTTCCTTATATCTTTTAAAATAGGATTATGCTTTTAGCGTTTATAGATAAAGGGAAAGGAAATGGCGGCATTTTCGTTTTGCAGGCACTTGAAGAAAATTTTAGGGTGGTGGGAAATACGTTAGGAATTTAGCTGTAAAGCGCGTGGGTTACTTGTTAACAATAGAAAATAGAAAATAGAACCGCCCTTTTTGGGGCATAATCACAGAAACTAATCATACGCCAAATAAATTCAAAGAATGACGACTGATTGGGCAATTGTGCATTCGTTTTGCATCATTTCGCACTTCATTGGTCACTTCACGGTCCTTAGCTCTTTCATGAATGTACCCCAAAAGTGATTTTTAAAAATGCTCAGATCTAAGGACTCGTATCACTACCAACTTATGCCTTTGATCTACTGATAAGTACAGCTAAATTCCAAAGATAGTGAAACTTCCTGAGTCTAAATCTACCGGTTTTTCCACGAAAAGGCATACTGAAAATTTTCTGTGTTATTCCAGTCGGAATCACAACATTATGCATCTTTCTAATCCGGAAATATTCATTATACAGTGACATAGTGAAATGACGGGAAATGTCAGCAAACTCCCAATGTTAATGGCAAATACCTCCAACCGAGAAGGAGATGCGAATAAAAAAGTGATCAACCGTATCAGTTTCTTCATAGCTCGACCTTGCACCTTGCAAGTGCAACAGCAATTTTAAATCGCTTTGACATATTGTTCCCCAGTCAGAAAAAAAAAGCCCCTTAAGTAGTAAGCCCTAAGTAGGGTTACGCTTGTTTTAACTGGTTTATATTTTATATTTACTAATTGTTTATTTAAGAAATGTTTATCTTTATAAAATGTTAATTCAATGATGCTCGGAATAAACAAAAGACTCTAAAATAAATATTTTTCGACACAATTTTGCGTAACGCAAACGTAACTCATTCACCTTTATAACCAGAGACTAGAGTATATCAATGTTCAATTACTATGATCATAGATCCAATGTTGATAAAATAATTTCAGACAGTAAAAAACACGTTTTACTTACAAATAAATGAATTCTTTACCTGTATTTTCTGGTAGAGTTTGCTTCACAAACTTGAAAGTTTCTCTGATCTCGTGTGAATCTGTAACATCTAGACGAATAGCTCGAAGACGCTGGCTGCACATAGTGGTCAAATCTGCTTGTCCTTCGCTTGTTAAACATGTCGCAAACACATGAAATCCCAAACCGTCGAGTCGCAGTGCTGTTTCTCTGCCGAATCCAGAATCACAGCCGGTCAGTAAAACATATTTGTCGTGAAAATTTCCCACAAACCGATCCACGTAGATACGCTTGATTATAAACCACAAGCCAAGAAGAAGAGTGACCAGCAAGGCTGCCGCATAAAAACTATTTTCCTCTCTATCCATACCAACGTGTGCTTGAATACCCTCCTCGCTGCAGAATAGCAGAATATACAGTACCGATGTTAAACAAGACAAAGACGTTCCGTCTTTGAAAATAGTTATTGTTACCACTGTGTTTTGATCGGTAAGTTTGTCAGAGGGAATTTAATACCAGATGATATAGAGCCCGGTCAACCACACAATATTTCAATGCATGTTCACAGCTAATTAGCTTATTATTAACCAAACTGATACTAAGAAACTGGCTTTTAATATCTTTATTTTGAAAACAACAAAACAATAACGAAAAATATTTGAAATGACGCAAAAGGTATTTGCGTGGGACGTTTTCCCCACTGTTAAGTGTTCTCTATTAGTTGTCAAGAACAATTAAACAATACACAAAATATATTGGGTCAGGTGATATTGGGTTGTCATGATCAATTAAATGAACGTATCAAGTTTCTCACTTAATTCATCATGTTTCACGCAACAGCCTGCTGACTGAACTGCACATGCACAGTAAATCGGCAAAAGCAATCTTTTCTAATCTTTCCTAAGAGAACATCAAGTTGTTCATGAACTTAATACTTGCAACCTCTTCGCGCAATTACGCACGCCACCCAGTTGCTGTGTAAGCAGAGGTTTTTTGATGGCCTTATGTTCCGGCGGACAAATAAAAGGCGACAAGGAAAGTATAATATCTTTATACTTCGTTGATTAGTCATTGTAAAAGAATTTGCTGAATGTCTGCTTTCACAATATTTTTAATGGCCTTTTGACATAATTTCCTCGAGATCCTCATAAAGATGCAACATTTCATTTTCTCTTTTCAACTATCAGGAACCACTTAGAGGATAAAGTACTGGATAAAGGCCCGGGATAAAACACCCCATAAAGGAGTCGGGACATCAATTTACAGTTATCAGCCTGTCATTCGACTCCTTAGTTTCACATGCTAAACGCTAGAAATAGACTAACTGTTGGACAAATTATGGCTACATGCCAGGTCGAATGATACCCGGAAGGGCACGCAGTGAAGTTTTGGGTGGGGATGTCTCGCTGGGACTCTAAAATGCATTTTGCTCAAATTTTGGAACCCTATTCTAGACCAGAACTGTGGGGGCGCGGTGGTGTAGTGGTTAGAGCGTTGGACGTCAGATCTGAAGGTTGGTCGTTCAACGCCCAGTCCTGGCCATCGTGTTGTTTCCTTAGACGAGAAACTTTAACCCACATTGTCTCTCTCCACCCAGGTGTATAAAATGGGTACCAGTGACACACTGCTGGGGGTAGCCCTGCGATGGACTAGCATCACATCCAGGGGGGAGGGGGGAGTAGCAATACTCTCAGTTGCTTCGTGCTACAGAAACCGGGATAAGCTCCGGCCGTGTGGGCCTCCTTGGCTCGTGTGCGACTTACCCTGTTCTAGACGAAGTACCAAAACATTCTTATCCTATCCCAGACCCTATCGAGCCCTATCGAGCCGGTCAATTCCTAATCTAGAAAAAAAAATTATCTCGCCTATTAATCAGTTTCTAGTACTGATACCCAATCTGGGCCAAAACTCTGAACGAATTTCTAGACCCTATACCATGCTAAACTGCTTGAAAACCATACCCTTCACAGCAGCACAAGCCCGTATAGCCTTTTTATGGAAATGTGATATGCAAAGGTTTGGACTAGTATGACTTTCCATGAAATAGACCGAGACGCAGAAGTCGCATACGGTGCATATCAGAAAGGGGATGATGTTCAATTGATCGCAGTCGAATGAAAAATTATTTTATGGGTAGAATTATATAGGAAATTCTAATTATATGACCTCTAAATTTTCTGTCATCTCGGTTCGCAACGATCATTATTTCATTGGCGGCTATTGTACGTCCCCTTGACCGAGGATCCACGGTCCGCGAATAATATTTCGGATAGAAGCTAAACTGATGAAATCAGACGAATTTTTCAATAAAGCCGCTTTAGAAGGACTTGCAAGTTTCAATAGTGAGAAAATGGTTGGTTGCCACCAGCACAAGCTAGCACTGGACAAATTTCCGGTATGTGAAAAACATCGACTGAGATTAAATAAAAACGACGCTAACCTAAGTCTGTTGGTTATTGGTGAAAGACAATCAAACAATGAAAATACCACAAAACTCGGTATTATGATACAGCCATACAGTGGCTGCAGTGAGTCTTTCTGCGGAATTCATACCTTTCTAATGCCTCAACAACTTTTCCCAGCTCTTCAGTGGAAAGTTGGTGCCACATCCCACCGAATCTCAACAACACAGTGGATCTCTAAATCGCCTCAATGTCACAAGAACGGTGATCAAAACCATTTTATATCATTCCAGCTGCTTATCAACTTGCCTTTCGCATCTACAATTCGTCAACTACAGTAAACTTAATACAATTATTCCCTTTCCTTGACGTAATGACATAACGGTTTCAACCTAAGAAGCACATTCCTCAGCTAATGATCATTGCTATCTTGGTCAAGAAAAATCACAAAAATGCAAAAAGCACATGCAGACACAGCTATTACATTTGAGTTCGCGCCTTTTAACTTGGGGAAAACTCGTTTAAACCCAAGTACTAACAGACGTTTCAAGAGAAGTGTATAATGATAAATAAGTGTATGATTAATTTTCAGCACATAATCACGTAGCCTGTGAACTGATTATTTATCTTGGATTTCCTTTACGAAAGGCAAAGGAAGTTATGTCCTTAAGTGAAAGCTAAATGCTTTCGATACGTGCATTCTTGCATGGTGCATGTCTGATCGGTAAGAAAGTGCGGGCAACAATATGTAAAATGTAAAAAAAAAAATTGTAAATTGATGATTATAGTGGTCAACGCGCTTAGCTATCCTCCGTACTGCCTTATTTCACAAGCGTGCCACCCAAACAACTGAAACAGGGATAATCCTTTGTTCCTTTTGAGACATTTGACGACAACAGCTATGTCGGTACGTCATTTTTTTGTGCATCACTTGGAGACCGCGGAAGCTCAGTTTGTGGATAAGACAAATTTGTTTCATCAAACACTATCTGATACAAAGCTGTATAAACTAGCGCGAGTTTAGATAAATAATATTGGAGACCAACGTGCATGAACTTGACGCCAATGATGCAATCTTCCATCATGAATTTTATTAGCGCTCTCATCTAAGGACAAACTCAGTCAGTTGGCAAACCTAGGTCATGCTCAGTCCCCCGTTTCTTTGACCGCGCGCAAAAGCATTAGGACATGAAGGAACATCGGAAGACGGAGGTACACCGGAACACGAAGGAACACGGGCATGTAGGAACATCGGAAGACGGAGGTACACCGGAACACGAAGGAACACGGGCATGTAGGAACATCGGAAGACGGAGGTACACCGGAACACGAAGGAACACGGGCATGAAGGAACATCGGAACACGGAGGTACACCGGAACACGAAGGAACATGGGCATGTAGGAACATCGGAAGACGGAGGTACACCGGAACACGAAGGAATACGGGCATGTAGGAACATCGGAAGACGGAGGTACACCGGAACGAGAAGGAATACAACAACACAAACAACAGCAACAATTTATTAGCATTTCCATATGAATAAATGGCATTGCCGATTGCAATGAAGTACGGTATTCCTTGTTGTTCTGTTCCGGTATTCTGTGTTCCTACATCAAGAATGGCCAGAGAGAAGTCTTTTCACAAAAGAAATCTCCACAGACTTCTAAGTTGTATTGTTATATTCCAATGTCAATTAGGTGCCAAGCCTGTTCCAGGCGTTCAGATAGTGGCACACGAAAGGAAAATATTGAGAGCAGAGAAAAAGAACGAGTCTCTTCTAATTTTTCATTAGCGCCACTATCTGCTACCTGAACGCCTGAATCGAACAGGCTATTAGGTGCCGTTTTTCGTCTTTAGGGGGCCAAGTACAGCTTGTCAACTGTTTAGCCACTGACAATAACAACAGAACCCGATTGTTGTTGGCTGTAAACGCGATGCAACATATCTCTATTAGTACCTTTCCTGTGGCTGTCGCGAAACAGAGCCGGGTAAATCACCAAAGAGATTCAGCTCCAACGTTTCTTGTGACGTAGGCTACACTCGTCTGCAAATAATAAGCTTCAAAAGGGGGACACCCCCCATATAATTCTGTTTCAAGTTCTCAGATAGTGAAACAAACTAAACAAAGAAAGCAAACCCCAGCCTCGTTCCCGGTCGTCCTCGGCGAAATATCAAATGTGACGTCACCCGACGAGCTCCGCGGGAACTCCCTCAGTCACTCGATAGCGCATTAAGGCCTGGGAACGAGGCTGAGCAAACCCAGCTTTCTTATTTGATTCCATGGAGCCCGGAATAGGCTGCATCCAGGTGGGAGATTGAACCTTTTTCAGCAGAATTCCATTTATGGTGACTTTATTCCAGTGGCATTGAATAAATTCCCTCGTTTATTGGCTGGATGTAAAGTCATTCCGACACAAAGATTGTTTCCTATCCTTGTTGTTGTACCAGTCACGATATTCCAACTTGGTCTTTCAATGAAACTTCTCTTTCTGCCATTGATGTTTCGGAATTAAATCGCAGGAGTGATCTTATTACAGCACTTTTTCAGATTTTCCCTTTTTTAAATGAGGTTGCGGTTTGTTCATGTGGTGTTATTGCACGAGTCAAGGCATTCCAACTTCGTCTCTCAATGATATGCCTCTCTGATTTTTGAATAACGTTTCTAATCTACACTACGCGAAGGAAGTTATTCCAGCCGTTCAGTTTTCAGTGAATTGTTTTCCTTTCTTTGAATGAAGTTACAACTTATTTATGCGACGTTACTGTACGAGTCGAGTTATTTCAACACGGTCTTCCAAGTTCACTGTATCTTTTCCTTCTTTGATTCAAACATACTCCAATCTGATTCTACCTCAGGGAAGAGAGGAATGGCAGAAGACACAACATCAATGAACTGGAGCTCCTTGAACTTCAAAGTACTCGAACTACGAGAGAAAACAAGAAAATACATAGAACAAGCTAGAATTTAAACCATTTTTGCTGTAAATTAAAACTGAAGTAATGTACATAGTAAAACTGTCAGTTGCTTGACAAGAAGCACGGATTCATTAAAACTCATAATAAACGCTGAAAAAGTAATTAAGTAAATAAGCAAACAAACCTCAATTTTAGTGTCGATTGGTTTAGCTTATAAAAATTAATCGTAAAGAAAATAAACATAAAATAGATAATTTAAAACAAGTAATAAAACATGGCAAGAAAACTAAAATGTACGAATCACAGAGACGGCTACCTTTTGTCTTCGCCAGTTTTAGGTGAAGGGCCGAGAGCGACTGCAACTTGATGCTAAAAAAAATTAATGAAAGTGAAAGGAAGAGAAAAAGTATCAATACAGCGATGCAATAACTTACTTTACGGAGTCGGCTATCAGTCCAGGGTATATCGGTATCCAATGATTTTTAATTTAAGTGTCCGGTATGTTTTGCTTTGGAATATCAGTGCCGTATTCCCTCAAAGTGCTTATTTCAGATTTTGTATTATTTGTAAATGCCTGTTAATTCAACATCAGTCCATCAGTAAATTGGCTTGAATTTTCCACAATTAATTTATTGACCCTGGCCGTAAACGTAGAGTAAATTCAACGTTCTGTTACCTCTGATATTATTTCTAACTTCTTTTTGTCCGAAAGGAGTTCTATTTAACAATTAGATTATGAGCTCGAGATTTCTATCGCGTGATAGTTGATGAGGCCGAGGGCCGAATCAACTATCACGCATAGAAATCGAGAGCGAATAAATTAATTGTTTTAGTATAAATCTCGATTAATATTCCACTAAAGTGAAATGTTTTACATCATTGCACTGTTATTTTGAAGTATAAGACTGTGCCTGCCACTCACCTTTTCGCTACTCACTATCTATCACGGAATAGATAGCGAGTAGGGTAGCCAATCAGATTGCAGCATTTATGATAGAACGCTAGTAGATTTATACTAACAGTTTTTATGACACAAAGGGGCGCTTATTCGAGGGAGGGCGTTTAATCGAGGGTAAGCGCTTCATGGAGGGATTGTGGTATTTGGTAAAACTAAGGGTAACAAGAGCTTGGGAAAGTTTATCGCCAAGTCTACCGCGTAATTGTGGTGGCGTTATGGGCAGCCAAGGGGATATCGCATCGGACTTGCGAGATGACGGCCAGTGATGGACTACAACGCAACTGCATTTCATGCCATGCACCAGAGATAAGTGCCAGCAGGTCTGAGTCCCTAGGCCCGGTCGTTGCATCAGTTTAGGCAACAACCCGTACAGTAACGACCCTAGTTACGTTTGGTCTACATGTCGCTAATTTCGGGGGTTGCTACTTTCGAGTAGCAAAACCGTGTACCGTACATGGACCGATTTGTCAAAATAAAGGAGTCAAGTTATAACTTAAGAGGTAGTGGGGTTAAACTTAGTCTGCCTAAGTTCATTCCTCACTGGATGAAGAATCCATACACTTACGAATTTGCCACTATCTGGAATTCACTGAAAACTGACTTAGGGCAGGAAAATCTCTCTGAATTTATAGGGAAAATTAGAAATGTTGAATTTTGAGATGTAAACATGAATTGTTAATTTTTGTCTTTTTAGATTTTTTTTCTTTTATCGCATATAAGTGAAGCTTTGTACCTTATGTAACTAGGTTTTTAAAGTTTTCATAGTTTTTAGTTTTTGTACTTTTTAGATGCACGTACGTATTTTGAACTAGCTTTTCAGCTCATAGACGTTACGTGTGTAAATGAGCGATTGATTAATTGATTGATTGATTGCTTGCTTGATTGATTGGTTGATTGATTGATTGATTGATTGCTTGATTGATTGATTGATTGCTTGATTGATTGGTTGATTGATTGCTTGATTGATTGATTGCTTGATTGATTGGTTGATTGATTGCTTGATTGCTTGATTGATTGATTGATTGGTTGATTGATTGATTGATTGATTGCTTGATTGATTGATTGCTTGCTTGATTGATTGGTTGATTGATTGCTTGATTGATTGCTTGCTTGATTGATTGGTTGATTGATTGATTGATTGCTTGATTGATTGATTGGTTGATTGATTGGTTTATTGATTGAAAATCGCACGACAAGTGAACGAACATGCGTATAACTTTTATTTAAAGGGAAATTATTAGCATCTTTAGAAGAAATCACTATAAGGTTTGTAGTCTTAGTCTGAAGGTTAAAATACAGTTTTGCATGTGTGGTATCTCCTGGGAAATGCTGTCAAGCACTCTGGTACTGGCAGCAAGTAGTAAATGTTATTCCCATCGTTTTTCGTATAGAGTATTTTTTAGAACAGTACTTTCAGGGGATTGTTGCTTTTGCAACTGAAAGGTCTATGGGTGTTTAAAGTAATTTTTAAAACGGAAGGCAATGACTAACATGGAAGAAAAGACCGCACAAAATACCAAAAAATCATGTTTACATAGTATTACCAAGTCATCCAGTTTGGTCTCTTCAAACCTCCATCGGTCCATCTCCATTTCATTAAGGTAAAATTCTGTATCACATACAACTGTCTACAAAATAATGATGTCAACTTTTAGTTAGTACATCATTTCGTAATTCAAACCTCTATTTATTACATGATAGCCCCTTCAGCTTTCTGAATACAACTATTATTGACAGACGCCTTGTTAAAAATAAGACAAAAGTAAAAGCAATTAACACTGTATAGTTATTATAGTCTAATAACATACTGTACTGTTTCGTATGTGACAAATTAAGACATGACTTTTAGTTTGTGTCGCTTCACAGGGCATGGCTTTTGGACTGGAATAGTCTAAAATAGGTAATATGTTTTGCCTTCTGGTGTTAAATAGGGCATAGCTTTTTGCCATTTTGGCCTGCAAAAAGAAAAAGACTTGGGGGCAACACAACCCTGCTCAGAATTCAAGAGGAAACTTTTATGGGGGGGGGGGGTGTTAATTTTTATGATACATTAAATGTAACAGCTCCCCCCTCCCAAACAAATTTGTTTAGGAGGGGGTAGGGCAGGTGTCAGGCTGACAACAAGTGATTAAAACAAAGGTAGTCGTTCTGTTATAATAACAGACCTGTGGAGAAAATTCTTCTGTATTTATCTTGAATTCAAGAGCTTGTAGATCATGTCCTATACCAGTCCCAGTAGCCTTCACATAACTCTCCTTCAGGCACTAGAAATAAAAACATATTCTTCATGAAGGAACTGAGTTAAGCACTAGTCAGGGCATGAAGAGAGAGTAATTTAAAACCAGCTGACTGCATGAACACTGAGTAGCACAAGAGGACTTTGAAATTACAAATGCACAAGCATGTACAGTGTACTTGTTACCTTCCCTTTACAAAGACAGGGTGTAAAATGTCAAGTTTGCCTGCAGTGCATTGTGGTTGTTATATTCAAAATACCAAGTCTAAAATGAGTTTATCTTACATGGACATTTGTTTTACTAACTTCAATTGTAAAATTGATTTGAAGAACAGAGAGCTTGTAGATCATGTCGTATACCAGTCCCAGTAGCCTTCACATAACTCTCCTTAAACTTCCTTGAACTTTCCCAACTCCAATTTCCCTGCACTTGGACTCACATTTAGAAATAGGATCAGATATTTAAACAAGACTCTCTGTGCCCCGTAATTACAATGTATTCTACACCCACTTTAACCTAACATACCCAATGTCTGTAGAACACCTCAAGTTGTTTCCATTCTGATTTCTGAGATTTAATTGTCTGCCATTCATATGCAGTGAACTGTTTCCGCATGGTGTGAAAAAAGGCAGGCACTGTTGAAGAACCTGACAGAAGGATTAGAAGCAATGTTAAATACATACAGTGATTCAACTGTAAATGGCAAGGGGGTATAAATCAAAGTATACACTGAAAGCTAAAACTTACTTGGGTATGTAGTTTTCATTACATCAATGCCAACTAGAAAAATAACAAATTAGTTAAAACAAGTGACAAAATTTCTATGTTTTTAAATTACTTGCTGTTTCTTGACTGTTCAAAATAATATTTAAGGCCACACTACCTTGAATGAGAGGCTCTGCAGCTAAAACGGTGAAGTCTCCCTGGAACAAATAGGCGCAGACTTTGAAACATTTCAATATTAGGAAAATGAGCTATCTTTTAAGTTGTTATAACTTAAGATTTAGTATGGATTAGGACTTAACAACTTGAAAACTGAGCAATGCATACAACCTACATTTTTAACTTCATTTAATTTTATCATTATATAATATTTGTTTGTTATCTTAATTTTTTCATTGTAATATATCAATATTATTTTATTTATTTGTTATTTTTATTTTGATGGATGTGATGCAGTAGATAAATACTTGAAGCAATAAAGTAGAGGTAGATGTGCAATACACAGCCCTACTTAATGTTGACTTGTAGTGTTTTTTTTGATAAATGTAAAGTGCTTGTGGATGCTTTCAGAAAAGATGCTACATATATTGTATTTTATTATAGTATTTTTAAGAAATCACATTTTAATAATACAATACCTGATGGGATATGTTGAAGCTAAAATTTTGCAATGAGGGTTCAATGGCCTCATTAGCCTGCAAAAATAATGCATGGGACAAATAAGAGAATCTTTAGCATCTAACTTGAGTAGCTAAAGTTTGGAAAGGACAGTTAATGCCAATATAAAAATCCTTACCAAATAAGGCTTTCCCTTCTCAGTTCTATTCAGTATCACATCATTATAAGGAATCTTTAACTGTTCACTGAGGACTTTCCTCATCATCAGCCTTCCAATCTAAAACAGCAATATTAGAAACTTCACTATAAAAGTCAAGATTTGATACTCATCAAAGACATTTTTCTTGCTTGTGGATGCAAAGGTTTTTAAAAAAACTTGCAATATCTTTGAAATTTCCCCAATCACATGCACCAGCTTCCAGGATAGCATACCGAAGCAACCTAGACCCCCCGCCCCCCCCCCAAAAAAAATGGAGACAAAGGCCTAAACAACTATTTGGGTTCTACTGTAAATGGTTTGAACCCAGGAGTCATATCATAATTTGGTAAATTGTGATGGTCCGTTGCCAACAGCCACCTGCACCTTACAAACGACTGATAGCCGACAATAACAAGACAGACAAACAATAGACAAACCGACTTATTTGACTAACAATAGACCAAAGGACATTTGACTAACAAAAGACGGATCGAAACGCACCAATCATGTTTAACAGTCTTCACAGCCAATAACATCACGGCTTAAGGTTACCGTGTACGTTAAAAATGGTAAATTTACGATTTTTATTTTTTCCATAAAAATAAACGTTTCCTTGGAATCTTTTAATTCCGAAAAAGAAATTTGAAAAAAGAGCAAATATTCGCCAAGAAAATGGGATGACCGTTTTCCACCGGAAGTGAAAGTTTATTTTTGATTGACAGCTAATTGATGCGAGTGCAGCCATCCAGAACGATTTTCGCGGGAAAGATTGTTTATGGGAGAGCCTCCATATTTATTGTTTCCCGAAGTGTTCTATGTGCGTTTATGTTATATTTTTGTCGTTAGAGCCCGGTTTTCTAAGTTATGACTTTGCTATGGAAACCCACAGGCCGCGGAAATGTCCGTGGGCTAACTCCAAAAAGCGAAAAAAGAGGAAAACTCAGAAGACAAGAAAAGCATGACAGAGGAAACACGTTGTAGCCTCGCTGCATCAGACAAAGGTTCATGTCATCAGGAATGGCCGTCAGAACCTTCCAATTACGAGGAAAGTATCGGAGCGAGCGGGCAAAATATCCTTAGAACGGAAGAAAGAGGCTTAGTAAATGTTTGGACTGATTTCAATCGCAATAGTGACAGTGAATCGCCAGACGATTTAATACCAAATAATATTTTGCGAGCGCAAACTACGCGGAAACATACAGCATCTGTTATTACTGCAATTCGATGGAACACATTGTAGTACCTCCGTTTGATCTCTCTGGGATAGTAGAGCAGTCCTGAACAAGCGACCTAACATGAATACAGTTTACAACACACAATCATTCAAGTAACCTGATAACTGTTACCGTTTACCAGCTCCCGCATAGCGTAAACAAAGAACCGACAATAAAGAGATAGTGAATTTAAATTCATCTCGTTTTACCCGTGTTCTCTTTTGATTTTTTTCAATGTTTTGATTTTAATGCAAAAAGAAGAATTTTATTATTTTAGATTTGTTAATACAGTGTACATGTAGCCCGTGGTATATAGCCAACGCTGGGAGACGACCTTTTGATCTCTTCGCAGGGAACCTCGCTTGCTGTCACAGCTAATAGTTTCACAGTCATTTGTACGTTGGCCTATCAGATCCCGATGAAACCGCTCTTTTGTTGTCACTTTATTACACTCTTTTGGAAAGATACAAATATGTCTAAACAATATTGAAATCTTTTGGATACCAACAATTGCCTTTAAAAATTCCCTATTTGCCGGCGAGAAACGGACAAAACAATTGTGTGTCGAACACGTGCTATGCGATTGCTTGATAATGCAAGTATTAAAAAATAAGCCCTTTGAGCATTGTTCAATTATAAGCTTTGCTAAGCTTGACACTACAATAAGTACCCATTCAACCAATATAAGAAGCGCTGTTCAAAAGAGCTGCTGCAGTTGTACTGATTCAATCACAACGCTCCACAGCGCTCAGTTTCACTTCGCTTCGCTTTTTTGCCTGCCTTGGCCGCTTCTGTTTAGGCCCAGCTGGTTAGTTTGAGGTTTTCCCTCTTTTGGTTCTCCCCATCACGATAATATCAGTTAAACGACGTCCAACATTGAAAGAAATTCGACAAAATGGTAAGACGGTTGAATGTTAGGAACACTAGGATTTGCGTGGAGAGAATATTGCGCGAAATTTCCACGGGAGATGACCGGAAGATAAAATAGCACCCACTGATTGGTCTACTGTTGGCAAAGGTGTTTGGAGGCGGTGTTTGTTTGCTTAGCGAAGATTTTCTTTTGAGCGCTATTTCTCGACATTCACTTTTCGCTTGAAGGTGACACTTTAAAGAGTTCCAACTCAAAGGTGATTTGTTCGATTTTAGTCAAATTTGGAGAGTCGCTAGCTTGACGCTTTTTCAACAAGAGCGTGTCGGGGAATTCGATAGTTCTAAATATTTTTTCGTTAAGAACCATTTCTGTGCGGTTACTCCGTATGTTTTTCTTGCGATTTAGAAAATGTTTGAAAGCTTTTGAACGTGGCTGAATAAAGGAAAACCCCAACATGGTTTTTTAGCCCTAATGTGCCGGACTTTCACCAAGCAAAAAAAATTGCAAACTTTAAAATTCCCTTTGAGCTGGAGCTTTCAAAAGGCGATCTAGACCTTCATATTCAGACTTCGAGGAAAACTTAAAAATTCGTTTTCGTGAAAAGCTAGTGGCATATTCAAATAGCCAGTTTTATAAGCTTTAATTTGATATAGGGTTTGGGGTATCTGCGGTGAAACTGAGAAGCGCTACATGCGTAAGACTGAAGACACCTCTGAAGGTACACGGTAACCTTAACTGACAGACGACCAATAACATCATGAGATCGTCGACCAATCAGGACAACGACCAGAGACTTACAACATCTACTGACAATTCACAGTTCACTTGACTCTGATGATGACTTCCGCTCAGGTTGTCGAAACGTCAGTCAATGTCACCTCAAACAGTCCTTCTCAGGACTACACTCACCCGGACGATCACAATTTACCGAATTATGATATTTGTGTTCTGCCCAATTGTTTTCTGAGTGATTTGTTGTCTTTTCCAAGAACCCACATTAATTGTTTCTTATGCACCTATCAGTGTTAAGCCCCAGGTTAGGGGGTGCAGGGGGGGGGGGGGCTACCACTGGCAAATTTGACATTTTTAGGGAAACCAAAGTCAAATTCCCTATCCCCAGATAACTAATAAATATCAGCCCCTAGAGTAACTTTTTCTCTGAAAGTCAAATAATTGGGGCACCATGTATATTGAAAATCCCTACCCAGGGGACAGCCTTGTAGGTCAATTACCTGGGGGTTGCCCGTCCCCCCATCCTGGGCTTAACATTGATAGGTGCATTATAAACATGTATGAGATTCAGCTGTTCAATAACATGGATCCTTCAGCTGTACAATAACATGGATCCTTCAGCTGTACAATAACATGGATTCAAATCCCTGGTGCTCAGGACTAAACTTACCAGAGCAGATTTAGCATCCTTCTTGAACACAAATTTCATGATCCTTTCTTTTTCCTCTGGCTGAACACAGGACGTTCCAAGAAGCCATTCCTTACATTCCAAAACAAGCACGTAGAACAAGGAAACATTTCAATGCATCCTTACATGTAGATGCAAGCTTGTACAAGCAAGAAGTACTTTATACATTCAGATTCTGATTATTTCCTCTTGTACTTAATGTGTGTGTGGCATATAAATAAATAAATAAATAAATAAATAAATAAATAAATAAATAAATAAATAAATAAATAAATAAATAAATAAGAATTGATCTTTTGGAACTTCTCCTTCCACTGGTGCAAGTCTAAGTTGCTTTGATTTCTTTACTTCTTTAATTTTGAACCTTACCGTCCTCAGCTTTCATGCATGTATGCCAGCTTATTTACAGCACGCTAGCACTATACTGACCTGCCTTGTCGGTTTCCAGGATCCAGATTTAAAAGCTAAACGGATGCCTTCCATACGCATAAGGCGCATCCGTAACGGAAAATTACCAGAAAGCTAATTTAGTATTTTGTGCTAGACCGCCATATTGAAAACTTTCATGACTCCGTACATGAAACCTAATATGCGAAGAAAGCACTGCTGGTCGACAAGAGTGCAGGCAGCAAAACATGGCGGCACTGTGAATGGGTGGTTATGGATCGTTTTAGCTGGACTTCATCTTCGTGTCTGTGTGTTTTACCGGGCGAGTCTGGCGTTCATCAGCAGTCTGGCATTAGAATATACGATGGGGATAAAAAGGTTCCAATTTCTTTATTTTTCTGTGGTGCGTACTAACGTAATTCAGGAGTTATTAATTGTAACAAGTGGCTGAGCAAACTAAGGCTACTGCAATTTTGTTTCACTCCTCAGACGACGTTTGAAAATGGCAATCTAAAGCTGACAACGCACAGAATAGTTTGGGATGATTTAGATCAGCAGGTGAGATTACACTTTTACGTGCAAATTTGCTTGATAAGTTGATCAACTGGATAAACTGTTTGTGATAGATTTGTCGGAGGGTTTAATAACAGGGAGATGTCATGGGTGACTCAGAGGAAAAGAAAATGGGAAGTGAGAGAGAAGGGGTGGGAACAAGGAGTAGAACAGCATTTGTGAAATAATTTCCAGAGAGCAGGAAAAATTGAAACAAACTGCACAATATATTGCATCATTAGCAAAGAAAGTGGAGGGAGTCACAACCACGGTGCATGAAGAGGGGAGTCCATTTGATACTGTTCTGACCCCTGCTACCTTTCCCTCATACAGATACCCCTTTCTCATCTCACTGTCCCCACCCTCACCTCCTTCGGCCCATGTAGATCCCTCATACAGATCCCCCTTTTCCTGCCCTCACCACCTTTCCCTACACAAATTGCCCTTTCTGTACCTCCACCACTTTATTGCCCCTATATTGACCCCCCTGTACACACCCCATTACCTTTCCCCCATGGAGATTCCAGTACAGAGTCATAACTGTGACCTGACTCCACTCCTTTTTCCTCATCTGGGCCATGTCATTATACTCCTAATCTAATCAAGTAAACAGCACTATTGTAGTTTTACCAAATAGCCTTGATTTCACGTAGATCTCATGTGCAGTTAATTTATAGCATATTACAGTCAGGATACTTGTTAACCGGCCATCGCCATGATGGCGACCGCCGGTTTATAAAATGGACACGGTTTTTCCTGAAAGCAAGTTGGTTTAACATACGAAGAAAGTGCTGTAAAGCTTGTGGTACGGGTACTCAAGAGCGGTACTGTCTTATATAAGACGCATGCACATATTAGTCTTCTGAATGTTACCTTCCTATGTTTTTGTCTTTTAATTTACAGTATTTAAGATATGAACGGCGAAGGGTTGTTTAAGTTTGGGGTTTTTTGTACAGTACAGCCCAAAAATAATGCACGCGCAACAACTTCTTTTTGCGTCCGCAAGCCGAGAACTTCTTGCGGCTACTTGCAGGATGCCTGCGATTGAATACTGCAAGCCGCAAGAACGTCTTTGCGTTTAGAAGTTAAAACTGCAAGAACTTCTTTGTGGTAAGATATCTGGACCGCAAGTAAGCGCAAGAACATCTTTGCGCTAACATCTTAAAAACCCGGAACCCGGAGAAGGTAAAAAAGAGACCACTTTGTAGCGCAAGGCACGTTCGAAATTGGCTGCCTTTGTAACTTGCAATCAGTTGTTTATTTGGTCCCTTGTAAGTTTTTTTCTTCGGTTTAGAATTTTTTATCCGATAAAGAGTTCACTAGGTTCTGAATTTGACACTGGTCGCCTTTTATGTTATTTTTTAACGGCTAGGGAGAAACGAGACTCAAACGAAGCACGCGTATGTTATTGTTTATGTGTCCCGGAGTCCCAGACATGCGGTACGCTTAGCGGCGCCAAAGATTTCGCTCGATTTATTTCACTTAAATGAGGAACGATGGCAAAGCACAGTCCATCAGTCACATTATTAAAGAACCGACATTCACCTGTTCAGTGTTGCTGTACTTCCACCAACATATTAAACTCGGACAAATACTTTTAATTAGTTGCGCTCACACGTGTGAGAAATGAACATGGTCACTCAGATGAGAAGAAATATTCCCAAGTCTTAATTGGAAAAACACATTATGTTTGTAAAAATAGTTCCACTCATTACGCTGAAGTCGATATCACATTTTAAATCTTCGAAGTAAACCAAAAAAGTCTGAAGGAAACTAAAACTCCGCGATCTGAAAGAAATTCGGCACGTCAATTCTAACCTGAGTAAACACAAATCTGCCGTATGCAAATTTGGTATGATTTGCTTGAATGACATTTTGTAACGCAATGCATGAGCAGTTCTCTAAGCCGTCAAGACAGCAAGCCCCGGGCAGCAAGCTGTGTCGAAAGGCGAATGTGTAGTTGAAAGCATATGTCTATGCTATTTCTTCGAGTATCCCTTTTTTACTGGGAAATTAAAGTGGTAAAGATGCAGGGATTCTTGATGACTTCACCCACGAGATGGCATGACCTCCTGCATGTGTAAGTTTTGTCTTGTCTTGCCTGTCAAAGAAGAGTTCGCGCAGTTTGCCACAATTATAGCTTTTGGACCTTTTTGTTTCTATTTCTTGGATGGAATAAAAACTGAATTGAGTCAGTTCTGAGTTGAACCCGTATCACTGTATCTGAGACACGCTTAAAAAAATTGTTCATGTTTTGTCATGTGCCGGAGATCATGTTTACCGGGTGTTTATCTTGCAGTCGGAAAGCTGGCGGATATTCCATTTCGTGATGTGAATTTTCTTCGATACTTCGGTTGTTCTAACATTTGCTTCCTTGATTTTTTGATTAGCCTTGTGAACTTTCGCTTGACTTGGCGAATTGTCGCGCCAACACGCCAACACGGCGAAAAATCGCTCGAAAGCTCGGTGATATTTCAAAGAGAATAGAGCGCGAGATTCGCTCTCATTACTTTTGCAATACCTCACACTAACACGAGCACTACAAGTTTCTTCGGCTGGACCCTCAGTACTTCTTGCGCCTTCTTGCGGCTTGCGGTAACATTAGTAACTTCTTGCGGCTAGATTTTCAACTTCTTGCGTTTCGAATGTTCTTGCGGGTAAACTGCAAAAACCTAGCACTTTCACTTCTTGCGCGGGCTTGCGTGTTCTTGCGGCGCAAGAACTTCTTGCGCCACTTCTTGCGCGTGCATTATTTTTGATAGGATTGAATGCGAAAATAGGATTGAATGCGAAATTGGCTGTGTTGTCTGATCTAGTTAGTGGTTATGGTGAAAATTCGTTTAGCGCAGGAGTTTTTTTTATTGGGATAGACATCTTGAGGGGTGTAAAAATGTGGGAGTCAGAAGGATTTGTGAATGTCAGGAGCATATCACGCTTCTGTGAATGTGATTTGCTTTGAAAGTTGCGTTTTGCGTGAGAGGCAGTTTCCCTTGGCATTTTATGGGGGGGGGGGGTGGTTTGCGAAGTGGATTGTAAGGTTTCTGATTGGCTGACTTGTATTTCGCAACGGACAAAAAGGACAGTTGCGTTTTGCCGGCGTGGGCTAGGAAGAGAAGGAATTGGTACTAGTATGATGATGCAATATTAGTTGATTGCACCATCAGTACATGATAGTTCTTGTGAACGGAGAGAAATGAGTGTTTATTTGAGGCGAGAAGTTGATACGAAGGAATCGTCATTAATAAGGAGATTAATTAATAAGGCAGGTGTTACGAGTCTTTTTGCATTGAAAGAACGAAAATATCTGAATATTATCGACGGATTTGTGTGGTTTGCGTGTGGTGTTCGCTAAAGGCTACGAGCAGTCTCACTTTCCGTTCAGAGATAGATAGTGAAGGAAAAGAAAAACAGGCGAGTGAGCCCGAAATCGATTGCGGCTCGACAGGCGCGTTAGCTTTCAAAGACGTGGGCGACTTTCGTCCCCGCTCGCTTGTTTACTTTTGCAAGGGGATTACCGAGTTAGCAAACTGGATTTAAACATCACGTCATGAGATATGCCTTGACGTGCCCCATACTCTGACGATCTGCTCGAGCTCGTATTTATCAAGCGTTATATTTTGATTCTACTGCTATGTTCACTGTTTGTATTTAAGGTCTAGGCACAACAGTAAATACTTCGTCATCCCTGTGTGAGCATTCTCAGTTCTGGACGAATTCATATCGACATTCAACGTTTGAGTGATTTTGCGTTTTTCAGCACAAATAAAGTGATAAGAAAGATAAGCTGAGTCATCAGAGTTTAAACATTACGTCATCCAGTACCGCTATAGTCAAAATATTGTGTCACACAATCACACTTTTCGTCACGCCGGTTCGTAAAAAAAGAGGATCGCGCTAACATTTGTGAAACCAGGGGTCGGGAGGGTCAGAATGGCCGGTTAAAATGCCCAATGGGCTTTCTTGTTATATAACATTCTAATTTTGGTTTTTCCTTTCATAGGACAGAGCCATATCAGTCTCTTTGTCTCTTGTAAGCAAACTAGAAGAGCAATCTGCTGGCCTCATGAGCAGGTTTGTGATGTGTCTTATTGTACTATGTTAGCAGGACTGGATGAACAGTGCAAATACTGTGATTTGTAGGCTTGCTTTTAAGTGCACAATACAATTTGCAATGCAATGCAATATACCAAAATTTGTAAACTGCTTACTATACGCAACATCCCGTAATATGCAATCTACATGCTAAGAGAGAACTGTTGTCCACCCATCACAGAAAAATGGCTAAGTTACAACAAGCCGAAACCACACCACTTCTACACTTTCCTGGCAAGAATGTGTCCAATTTGGTTTTAATCAAAAAGATCCACTTTGGAGAATTTCCAGAAAAAGTCACATGTTTCCCTCAGCAAGTGAACAGCACGACATCGCTGTTGATGTGTGAATATTTTCAACTGCTTATGCAAATTTGTGTTGGTTTTCAAAACATCGCTTCCTTATCTGAACAATTATTAAAACAGTTGTAATAGTTGACAAAAACCTTTTCCAGCCAAAAATTTTATTCAAATAACAAATACATTTGCTTTAAATGGAATAGATAATAAGTACACAATGAAAATTGTTGGAAAAAATTTCCGAGCCCCAGCAGTGTACTGGTGAGATGTGAAGTCCTGAGACTTATAACCCCAAGCCTGTGACCTGCTCACCATATGAGTAACCATAACTCATTGGTTAGAGCATCCAACCGGTAACTGGAAGGTCGGGGGTTTGATTCCTGCTGGTGCGCTGGCTAGTGCGCTGGCTCCGCTATTATCTATTTCATTTACAGACCATTGGGTGGTTGGCTGGTTCACATTTGCTCTAAGAAGCAAAAAAACTTTCGACATTTTTGCTTGTGATTGCTGTCATAGTACTTTGATTTGATTGGTCAGGACTTTTACCAATAATAACAAAATTCACTTGTGACTATTCGGTGCCGCTGTTATTCCAATGTTAATAATACTGGAATTAATTACTGAGGATCAACCTATTTTTGTTAGTCATTGTGTTTGTCCTATTATTTTCTTCCAGTGCCAAAGTGATTGTTAGCTTTCACCCTCCACCAGCAAATAAAGAACCTGGTCCTTGTGTGTCAAGTCCATATGCCTGCGTCAAGTTCTCTTTCAAACAGGGTGGCCATTCTGAGGTATAAAAGGCTGACTGGCAGGCTTCAGCTCATGCGGAAGTGAAATAGTCTCTTACAAAATGCCTGACTGATTCTTTTTGTCTTGAAACTGATAGACCCTGGTCTCAATGAACTGGCAAATTAGATTTAACAATAATCAGTTTAAATCTAATAATAACTCGTGAATGTACCAGTCCAAGGACTGAGTCTTTTCAACCAATAAAATAATGGTTATCCTAAAATTTGACAATGTTAACTGGTGATATGGGCTACTGCTTCCACCAAAAACCACCAAATATCAATATATTCTGTATATAATACAGAATGTCAAACAACACAGGGAAAACAGAAATGGCCAAGTTGTCATTTACAAGAAGGCATGTGATAAAGAAATACACAGCCAAAAGAAAAAAATCTCTAGATCACCTTAGTAAATTTGCCACCAAAGCCTGCTAGCTAGACCTTGACCATAGATCTCTGTTTTTCTGTGTTTGCCATCCTTGGAGTTTTAATAAAAATAAATGGGAGTTTTGGTAGTTAAGCAGTCAGTCCATACTCTGAAGAGTACTTCTGTTTGGGTTGCCAAAACTTCAGTGGTTTTTTAAGTTCTCCCCTTACCCAGCTGATTGCTCTCCAAAGACATTTTACTCTCTCAAATTACACCCATTGTAATCTTATTTAACAAGCTCTTTTTTTTGTTTTGATACCAGTTTTTTGCACGGTTAGTGGAGCAGATAAACAAGAAATCATGGTTGCAGCAAACTGCACAATCATCCACTGGAGCGGCAGCAAAAGGACCGGTAAATCGAGATGCATTGACTGGCTTAAAACTTGCTTGCTTTGTTGAAATGCAGTTGCATGGTTGTGCCAATAAAAAAGTAAAAAAAATGTTTCTCATTATCTTTTGATGATGACTGTCTTTAGAGTCGTCCCAGGGGTGTTGGAGGAATAGTTGGAATTGAGAGAAAACTGGAACAGAAGTCTAAAGAGACTGATGACTACATTCAAAAGGTAAACTACCAGATGATTGCTGACTGAGATGGCAGGCTTTGTGGGAAAATATAATGCATTTTAACTAACCTAGACTTTCTAATGGAAAAGATGTCTGTTAAAATAGCATTCATTGATGGCTTGCACTTTCCAGGGCTGTTCCTTGTGTTTGGATTTTCAAACCCGGTAAACTCTATACATTATACTCCTGGCCCCTTACATTGCAAGACACATTAGAGTGTTCAGTTGGTGTTGTCAAGGTGTAATTTTAAAGTTAATTACAAGAAAAGAAATAAAAGCCAGAGTCCTGGAAAATGGTAATTGCATGGACAGAAATTGAAACCATCTCTTTGTGACAGTGTAAAGGCAGTATTTCATTTTATTTATTTTCTCCTCATTCCAGGCATTTAAAGATTTGGATGCCCTGATGGAGAAGGTAATTAATGATTAAAAATTAAATGCCTTGGTTAACTATTGATTGAACTTTAAAATAGTTTACAGTGTATCTACTATTAACAAGCTTTTAACTCACACCAACCTGACTTACCTTAGTTTGTTGTCTTCACACTGAATGTTATGCGTAATGTTATTATGAATTCTTTGAATTTGCATCATTTGTTATCATTTTAGATCTTAAACTTTTTTCTTCACTCATTTTGACCAGGCAAAGGAAATGGTTGCCATTGCAGACAAAGTGGCTTCCAAGCTTGAGGAAAAGAAAGGTTCAATCACTGAAGATGAGGTAACAAATCACTTTCACTTAGCTTCCCAAAAGTTTGTAGGTGTCATTTAGTTATCAAATGTCCCATCTCAGATGTAATTTGGTTGTCAAACCCTCAAGCAAGGTTAGATTGCAGGTCAGTTCCATTTTGCAGTCTCATAAGCTTTGTAATATTCTCATTGATATTGATGGTCCGTATCATCATGAATATGCAGCCACCAGTTTGTGAGATCTAATAACAAATAGAGGACATGATCCATAAGTTGTTGCACTTTGCAGACATCAGGATGTTGCTTTATTTTTTCAGTGGATTCACACCATTTTTACACTAGATCCATCTAAGATCCACCTAAGCCCTAGAGGCTAAGGAGGGCAACATGTTGTTATAATATTTTTAATTTAGGCCAATAACACAATTCAAAATTTTATTTTCTGTAAAAAGCACAAGTGTGATAGGGACTTTCAAATCACAAAAGTGAAATAGTTTATGTTAATGTTGACACTTAATAATTGCTGTGCCTGTGTCATATCTCAGACAGTTATGTTCAAGTCCTACCTTCTTAGCATGGGTATTGCCAACCCAGTGACAAGGTAAATAATGATTTAGGGTACATACAGTACAGTAAAGTAATCCAATCCTTATTCACATTTTAATTCCTATTCTCACTCACATTGTCATATTTATTCCCACTGTTGTCCCCACTCTCATTTGGCATTCTTACTCTGATTCTCATTAAATTCATTCCCATTCATATGTTCGCGCCTGCCGTTATTTCCATTCCCATTCTCATTTCAATTCGTATTTTCATTCCCATTCCCATTCCATTCGTATTCCAATTCCCATTGTCCATTTCCATTCTTATTATTATTCCCATTATCATTTTCCATTCCCGTTCTCATTTCCATTGGCATTCTTATGTCTGTTTCCATGCCAATTTATATTCGTTTTTCGTTTCCCTTCAATACGTTACAATACTGTTCATTTAACTACACTGTAGTCCTTCTCTAATGGACTTTACAGAACTAATTTTCAACTGAGGGTTTTGACAAATTTCTATGTTTACAACATTTATATATACATGTTAACAGTGTTAAATTATTGTCAGAAATCAGATTTGGCTAAATTGCAGAATATTTATGCCATTCAAGCAACTGTAGTATAACAGTGTTGTTTGTCTATTAGTGCCACATTTATTGCCTTTTTTGTTCCTGATGTTTGATACTTCAGGGAGACGCATGGATCAGGTGCCAGCTATCATAAAGAACTGGCCAAAGAACTTGGTACATTCTTAGAGAAGATCATCAAGGTATGCGACCTTTTATTACTTGTACAGTTACACAGTAAGCAAGCCTATTGAATTGTTCAGATTCCACCTCATAATCAGCAAAACAACCATGTAGAAAGCAAGCAAACATACATGTACTGCGGAAATAAAGAAAGGCATTTGTCGTAATGTATTTACCGGTACTGAATCTATTACCAGAATTCTCATACAAGTTCTTATGTTTCCAGCCCTTACTTTTATTGTATAACACGGTGAACACATAGCTGACTCTCACTGCATGAGCTTGGGGTGCCTTTGAGTTAAACAAATATTCTCTTCCTAGCTTTTGCGAAAATGACCTGTCTCAATACTGATTTTGCATTCTATAATACGTAGCCTTGTGTGGGGATGTAGAGTTTAAGATGTTAGCTCGTCGAACTTTCGATCTGAAGGACCTTTTTCGAGCGTGATCTCTACCATCGTAATGTTTCCTAAAATGAGAAACTTTTCGTTACATTATCTCCCTCAACCCAGACGAAAAATGAGTTCCGGTGAACTGTTAGTGATACCTAACAAAGTGCAGGGATAACCTTGACCACTGACTGACATCAACATCCCATCCAGGGGTAGACTCTCTCCAATTCGCTCGTATTTTCTTATAAAGGACGAAAACAATGATTACTGTGTGGAGATAAGGGATGAAACGTGCGTTCGTGTATAGCGCGCAATAATTTTCTTCACGCGCGCGAGGCATATCAGTAAAGTCCACGATACAAACTTGTTCCACAGAACCAGCCGTCATTTTTATTCACGCGTGTGGACCACCTGCCATTTTGATTCAACCTCGTGAACCATGCGCGACTGCCATAATCAGGATGAAAGACTTAGAGGAAGTTTAATCCAGAGGGAATAATAATGCTCCTGCATGTAGTCACTTTATTGCTGGGTGTCCTGTGATGGACTAGGGTCCCATTCAGGGGAACAGTAATGCTCCTAGTTGCTTTGTGCTACAGGACTTCAGCCATTTTGGCCCCCTGGGGCTTGAGTGCAACCCAGTTATTTTGTTTACATTGTCTTTATTAAGGATGAAGGAGGCATGATGACTTTGAGCGATGTGTACTGTAGATTTAACAGGGCAAGAGGAATGGAGGTTTGTAATTCATGTTAACAACTATTTGCATCTTGCAAACACCTTTTCATCTCCATTTCAGTTATTCAATGTTTGCTCTGAGTGGTGTTTTTTTTGGCAAGAGAGCGGGGGGGGGGGGGGGATGACATAACACTGAGTGTTCCGGAAAAGTAAAACAAGTTATGAAACCTTCGTTTTCGCAGAACTGGGCACCGAAAAAATTTCCTAACCACCAAAGTAAACGTTACGACTTCTTTCATCATTTTGGAGGTGCGAGATTTTAGTGTATTCTGATTTTAGAATATGGGGAATTTGTCTGAATAAAACACACCTTCTACAGGTCGATTTCATGTCTATTTCCATTTTGTTTGAATCAGTGTTTTTTAATCGTAGCTGGTTTCTCCTGATGACTTAGTGAACGCAGCCAAGCTGTTTTCATCTGTCAATATGCCGTTAAGGTAAGCCATAGTTGTTTTATGGACCAGATAAAGATTAGACTGCGAGTAGTCTCTAATTTTGGCGATGGCGATTGTGGGGCGGGCAAAATACACGCGCGCGCGCGAAATTTCGAGGAGACGCGACGCGAAGGGAGCTAATTTTCGGCGCTCCCTTCGCGTCGCGTCTCCTCGAACTTTCGCGCGCGCGCGTGTGTATTTTGCCCGCCCCACAATCACGATCGCCAAAATTAGAGACTACTCGCAGTCTAGATAAAGATTATTGTGCGTGTTTGCTTCTCATTGTAGCTACATCCCGTACACTTGATTAGTGAAATGTCTTCGCTGGTATCTTTCCCTTCCAACACTGTATTGTCGCCACGTTTGCACCTCCGGCAACATGACGAAAAGAAACCTTGAAAGGGTCAATTCTAGAGCAGGCGTTTAGCAAGTAAAAATGAAATGAAGGTAGTAATTGATAGTTGTGTGCAAAAAATTTATCATGTCCGCGCTCCTGTACAGTTTTCAAACCTTTTAGTTTCGGCTTGGAAAGGAAGTCGATGGTTCTTGTTTAGATTTTAGTCTTATTTATTTGCTTGGAAGGCAAAAACAAATTAGCGAATTTCGCAATTTTTTACAAACGTTTCCAAACTTTTTACAATTTTTTTGTTAACGCTTTACGAAAATTTTACAAACAACGACAAAATTTTTTGCAATTTCTTGCATAACGGGTATGCAAAATTTGTATATCGCAGTACACATATAGTAATTAAAAAAATTGCAACAATGGTTTTTCTAAGGGGTGTTCAAAAAGAAAAGCAACGAGGTGGTTTATTCTCCATATTTCCAGTCTTCTGCAATAACGTTGAGACTGAGGGAGAAGCTGCCTTGTTTGAAAACAAACGTTACTGGGCTGTCTAGCGTCTGTATACTTTGTGACTGAATACTTTGTGTGACTGTATGCTCTGTATGTTTATGCCATTAATATGTGATTGCTGTACATTGCAGATTGAGAGCTTTTGATAGCGGTGTACTAGTTATTCAAGCCTTGTCTCATAGCGATGAAGAAGTTATACGATCTACTAAACAAATTGTAAGCAATGCAATCTGTGCTTGCTACGGACAAACAGTTCTACTCCTGCTCAAGTGTTCTTTAGTTCCAGTTACCTAAGTGCAAATTTAGAGAATTTTTTCTTTAGTAGAGGGGGGGGGGGGTGGGAGGGCGGGGGGGTCACCAATAACAGGTATGTGTTCTTAGATGGGCATTCTGTTGACTGTCGTTAATCCAAAATCATAAACGGTAGTCATAGGACAAAACAAGCAAACAAGAAAATTCTATATAGTGATTTCTAGTAGTTCTTATGGAACATTTTTAATTCAAAGCCGATCGAATGACTTATTCATGTTTGACATCCTTGTAAAGAACTTGCTTGCATATATGTACAAGTGATACTTAAAATGACACTTTCTTCTATTTGCCTCTTTAGCTTGATGATAAACTTTCAATTACCGCAGAGGAGCTGGCTCACTTGGTCAACATATCCGTCATGTTAGCTAAAGAGAGGTAATATCGCAATTTTGGTAATAGCATATTATGTCTGGTCATTTGCAGCGACGTTTGTTTTAAGTCATGTTTTTATGAGATCACTTACTTTTGCGATTTTGAAAAGGCGAAGCCCCGTGGCACTAAATTTTCGCGAAATTGGGCTTGTGTTTGAACTTTCTTCTAATAAGCAAGCTTGCTACCTTTTTTATTTACGACGTAAAATTTCCAACATTTTCCATCAAACAAAGTCAGTTTCAAACTGCGAAAATTCGTTAGAATTTAGTCTTGATTTCCTTTGTGAGGAAGATAACTTCAGTTGTTATTGCTATCACAGGCTCTTAGTGACAGAACAAGCTGGCAAGGCATGCCGGGATGACAGCGTTGAAGGACTGCGGTTTTACCCAAACCTTTTTCTTGAGAGAAGCGACTGAGGACAGAAAACTCCGTGATTATGACAAAGGAGGGCCCTGTAGTCTTTAATTACAAGATATCTGAAATCATCTTCAAAATGCGTCAAGACTTGTAAAGAGTAAAATACGCACATGTTTCTCAAGCATAAGCACAAGCAAATGGAGTTGCTTGCGGCCACTTTGAATCATTTAGGCGTAAAGCGGAGTGGAAGAACCGCGAATGTGTGACCTCCTCTTTCCCTGAAAATTCCACACTTCGTGCACCCTCCCCCTCCCCCTCCCCCTCCCCCTCCCCCTCCCCCTCCCCCTTGTTCCCTCTTTTTTGCCTGATAGTTATCTGAAAAGCTCGTTTTTAATGCTAGAGCGGGAGAGTGGACAGTTTTAAACCCCTAATTCATACTCCTTGAATAAAGAGAAATGTCTCCAATAATTTTTGAATTGGTGTCGTTTGCGTCTGATAAGAGCTGATCTTCGTAGCCTACTTACTATGTTGACGTTCGCAAAAGTTACTAATCCAGATCAATAAAACAACAACAACAACAACAACAACAACAACAAACCCTTGTTTTAACAGAACCATAGAAAACCATTGGAGACAAGGTGACACTCACGTGACGTCTCGTCCTTGGAGACCGAGAGGGAGATAATCGGGCTGGGACGAGAAAAAGTTTAAACTCCCACTCATGTCGATTTCACTGGTCAAGTCTTCGTCCAAACTATCGCTTGCGCCGATTTCACTCGTGAAATCTTCGTCTACGCTTTCAGTCGTGCCGATTTTGCTCGTGAAAACTTCGTCTAAACTCTCGCGTGTTTTCACTCCTGCTGATTATCCGCTGCTACTACAGATGCTACAGGTTCCACAGATGCTGAAGCTACTACAGGTGCCACAGATACTGCAGAAAGTAGATACTACACATACTGCAGCTACTACATTTACGACAGCTACTACATTTACAACAAATACTATAGTTACTACATGTACAACATTTGGAGTGAGGTGCGGGATTGCGGAAAATTAATTCAGAGTTTAAAAGAACGAGGCATATAACAAATGTGCTATTTTGTTATTCTTTTGTTATCCAATGAGATGCAAATGAGTGTGAGGCGTTTTTCTGCAATCCCGCACCTTAGAGAACATTTGGCACTACACCGACTCTATCTAATGTGCGCTGTTGTATGCTCATGTCTGCGAATGCATCTAGTATCGCAATACCCTAAAAGAATTTGGTGACTGCGTATCATAAAATAACAACCCACTTAAAAACAAGACATGACTGGCTGACCGCTGTCGTCTGTCTTCGTGGGGAGGGGGGAGAGGGAAATGGAAGCAAAGAAGAGGAGAGAATCAAGGTCAATCAATAATTTTTTTTGTTCTTATAATCAAGACTGGATAGTTCCTATTACTGCTTTGCGAAAAAGCTTTTCGAATTACTTATTATCTTACTTTTATTTTATTCTGTGTTCCCCGTTTGTTGCTTTGCTGTTGAGTTAACCGGGCACAACGGTCTGAAAAAACTCAAGTTAACTTCGGCCCGTAAAATCGTTATGATTTCTATTTAGGCAGCCAATCTTGATTCTAGTTTGTGATCTGCTCATGGGAAAAAAATGGGCCAAGTTATCATGTTTCTCGCTAAATGTGCGCGTAGAATGCAAATGTATTTATCTTAGGAGAAGTGATGTGTTAATTGTAAAAACAGTCTACCTGTAAATTGGGCTGCTTTGACGTAAGTGCGTGCTTTTCTCAAAGCATTCTGACAATCATATTGTTATTCATATTGCTACTCCATTGACCGAACAGTGTGTTCAAGAAGAATAGCTTGTAAACGCAGTCGATAAAGAAGCGTTTGGTTAATTGGTCGCCGTCGGTTGTACGGTAGCTGTAAAAGAGTTTCAAATCTTCTGGGGCGAGTTGCATAAAATGTAACGTCCAGCGTAACTTCTAACGTCAGACGTTCACTCCAGTCAAAGTCACTATGTTAAACGTCTGACGTTAGCAGTTAGGTTTTTTGCAACTCACCCCTGGTTTGGCATCTTCTGGGAGGGATACAATTTACATTAGTGTGGTGAGAATATAAGGCCAACGACTTAACGCTGCTACCCTCTACCGAGACAAGGTGTTGTCAGCACGACATGAAAGACCGCGTCCATGAATAAAGGACTTAGATTCTAAAGAAACTGTGGTGCTGCGTCGGCGGGAAAGTGAAACATAAAAATCTGAATTTATCAACTGAGTTTGTAAGGTAAACTGGCCACTGTAAAGAAATTCAAATTGACTTCAATCCACCTGTGGAACTTCAACTCCGTTTTTTTCTTTTGTATAGGATTCGAGAAGAGGTAATTCACATCAACTTTTAAAAAACGATTAAAGTTATATTTTATTTTTACTTTTATGCACTTAAGCCTCCTTCATTCCTCTCTTAGAGAGTCTTGCTTTGAAAGTCTGCCAATAAAAATGTTTTCGTAGGCTGCTACATCATGGAAAGATTGCAATATTTCCCATGTTATCCAGCACTTTTTTTAGATTTGTACAAACTCTTCCTCCAGTACTATCATTTCTCCAGCTGTTTCATTTGCCACAGGCCATCGTTTAAGAAATGAATGACTTCTATACCAATGCCTTTGTTAGTTCCTCGTCTGTGGAGGAGAAAAAAGTGGTAATTTAGTTACTTTATGCAGGAGGAAGAAAGGAGCAAGACCAAAAACAACCAATAATGTCTTTTTTTTTATTAACGACGACCGGATCTAGTTATACCCATTTTTTTCTTGATGTTCGTCGTTATTTTGTAGGCTACAGACCCCAGACCCCGATTTTCACGCGGCCAACAAATAGTCCAGATAACTCCCGGTCAAAATTCGTTGGTTCCGGTAACACTCTTGACTTATTTTATTTGTCACAGACTGACCGCACTTAACATTGTGGTAGCCATACGTGTCTTACATAAAACGCATGTGCAACATAGTTAAGTTAACTCCCACAGGTATTATCCGGCCCTATCGCAATAAAGCATGCCCCAGGGCATTCTTTGCGAGCGCATGACTCGCTAACCGTGTCACGCTTTAACACTAATCACGGTAAAAACGCCATCGCCCATAGAGGCCCAATACTGTGGAATGCTATTATTGCCCAGGACAAGGACTTCGCGGATACGAACTATGAGGACCTGGCAAAAAAAAATTCGCTCGATCGATATTTTCAAGAAGTTAACTTTTAAGGACACTTCAGTAACAACGGCCAATTTTAGATGTACGGATTTTAATTATATAAAAGGGATTTTAAAATAGGATAAAGAGTGCGAGGATTTTACTGTGTATATATTTTGTATAAAGTTTAATTTTAGTTTTTATTAGTTTATTATTATTATTATTTTGCACGACCCCACAAGCTGCAGAGCTTTAATTTTTAATCGTGCTAAAATAAAGGCTGTCTGTCTGTCTGTCTGTCTGTCTGTCTGTCTGTCTGTCTGCCACTTCTTCACTTGGACTCATAGTGACGCTAATGCTTCTTTTACCCTGTTGGGGAGGCGGGAGGCGGGAGTCGGGTTTAATGCCCCTGGAACTTTTCTTATTTTTTGTCATAACTGATGAATTCCCCTCTTCAAAACAATAAATGTTAACTTAAGTTATCTAATTCATTCATGCGCCTCTTTCCACAAGCAATTGACACCTGTTGAGCTCTGATAAGGTCCCTGAGTTGGAAAAACTCGAGTTTGTTTAATAGGGTTGACACTTCATCAGTCTTTGAAACTTTTTGGAGAGCTCAAATTTGATATGGAGCAAACAGAGTATTATCTGTACTTACATTTCTTCTGCAGACATTGTCATCTTTCCAACTGCTATTGCATGCTGTTTACCCTCAGCAGTTATTGCCTGGTAAGTAGTTAAGGAATTTTGTGTCTGTACTCTTTCAGATGCAAAAAATTAGCTGATGTGCTATGAATAGTTCCACTGTTGTTGCAGCATATTCTTTATTTAGTCTGCATCGGAGTAGGCTAGTCTATTCACTAACCTTATATGTTCATAAGACCATCGAAGACACGTGCAAAGAAGTGCAGGAATTTTTATAAGTTAACAGATGGTAATTTTCAAGGGGTGGGACTAGGGAAGAGAAAAAATAGAACATCTGTGGAGAACATGAATTCCTATTGGCTAAAAAGTGATTGACATGTCCTCGCTGTTTTGACCTGAGGTCCATCACGTACAGCATGGTATCTGCAATGGTTGTCATCATAAATACTACAGACTATTTTTTCTTGTGTTCCATGCTATCAAGCACTCACATCACTGTTTGGAAAAAAAAAATGGCTGCAAAAAGACTACATCAGGCTAATAAAAAATAATGACAGCAAGCAAGGATACAACAAAGGTTCCTTTGGGTAAGTCAGCTAGTTTGGCCCCAGGACTGGTCAGGCCAGGGCACATCACATTTGCTCCACTTAAAAGAAATTTTATTGCTCCTTTGTCCACCTGTTGTTGTGGTAGGATAGTAGGATCTAAAATCGAAATAAAATTGAATGTATGGTGGAAAAACCTAACAACATCAATTTAAAATAACCAAAGGCCACTTCACAAAGATCTTTCTGGAATCTTTTTCTTAATGTATGTGGGGAAAGATATTAATAATTATTTTTTTGAAATAATGTTGCCTCTTTAGTATGAGATGAAAAGCGCGTGGTTACTCTTGCAAAAAATGTAAAACATAAGCTAAAAACAACTAACAAGCTGCAAAAGTCAGATAAAGGTCAATGGATGATTTGTGTCCACTTCCTTTCTTGACGTAATGTATCTTTCAAAGTTGTAACCATCCCTGCACATGTAAACGATATTGTTACAGCTTTCTTTGCTTTTCCACCAGATAGGGAAACAGGATTAAGTTTTTTTTTTCAAATCAAAAGAAAAAGAAAATCAAAAAAAGAAAAGCGTTTTCTTATATGTAGCTACGGCTATCACCTAACAGAGGCTCAGAAACCCAAGATACCCAAGTAACAGACATAGTCATCTAACATTTCACAGCCAAGGCTTATGACTTCTGAGCTTTCTTCTTCTCTGAATATTTCCCAGGCAGCTGCCTTGAAAGCCTGCTACATGTAGAAGGCTAATGGCATCTCCAAGGAAACCTACATTTAAAGTATTATTGAATAGATAATTTAATGTATTCATGTATTTGCCGATGCAGTAGAAAATTAGGCAAATCCGGAGATGAACGGCACAGGTCTCAGTGAGTATATGATTAAGTATTAAGCACCACTTACATTTATGTAAAAGTCTCAGAGATGGTAAATAATCTCCCTCCCTTTGTCTGAAGAAGAGAATTTCTTGATTGACAGATAATATTTCTATGTGCTCATGACTAGAAAAACAAAATAAAACAAAATCACATACTACTGCATTACAGACAAAAATTGCAACACCAAATTTTTGCCCTTTTTTGGGATATGTTTGAAATTGACAAGATTTTACGTTGAAAAAAAAAGCGATCCAAGTGGTTTACTTGTTGGTCTCAATTAGAAGAATATTTGACACTCTCCAATTTTTGTGACCTGAATTTATTGACTGTCCTAAAAATTTGCCTAGGTTCCAATGGTTACAGAAATTCCTGTAAATATAATGCAAAATTTTTTTCTTATCTGTAGTTTATGCCAGTGACCATCAGAAATAATAGGGCCCTGAATGGGTCCATGTGTTCTGCTGGTATAGCTGTATCCACAGCTTTTAGGTTGCATAGTGTTTCTGCTTGGCAGAAGAATGGCAGAAGGAATATTATTATTCTTATGGCTACTTTTGAAGAATTAATTTTAATTGGAATTTTTTGTTTTGTAATTTTAGAGAATGAAGTTAATTCTTTAATTGTTACTCTTTTATTGCTGGTAAACTTTAGTTAATACTTTCCAACACATCTGTCTCTTGCATTTTTGATGTACTCAGGTCATGAAAGGCAGAAAAAAAATCGTTTCCCCCTCTGAGAATTGAACCCAGACCACACGCTTCACAGGTACGCACTATGTCCATTGCGGCCACACTAGTCACGACTGCAAGACAAGCCTGATCTCTTTTCACGCGCAGTCAGCAAATTTTAGACAGTGGCTGTTTATTGATCGTGGCTCGATCGAGCTAAACATGGGTGTTTTTCTGACGAAAATGTGATCGCACCACCACAAAAACCATGGTTATGGACAGAAAAAAACCAGCAGGCACTAGCTCTGTTATGTTTGGTGTCGGGACCACTGCCAAATACTACAAACTTGAGCAATGTAAACTTCAATGTGCCAACTGAGTTCGCTGGAGGTGATCAGCTCTCGGTTCTGTACATAGTTCTGACTATGTCAGTTCTTTGTATTGATTGGTCCCGATTTACGCACTTTTACGGTCCACAATTTTCAGTTTACAAAGTGCTTCTGCTTTGCAGCAGAACACAAATATTGACAAGAGGTGAAATGACACAGAGTACAGCAATGTAATCACGAACAAACTAAGGGATTTCAAAATGATTTCACAGTTAACTAAAAAGAGGAAAATTGGATACAAAGAAACTCACCATTTTACAAGTACTAGTGGCTCCTTTTTGGGAAATATTTGAGCTATGTAATCATCTATTGGTGGAAATTGTTCCACCAGTTTGGTTTTTATTCCTCGCTGAATGGATGACTTGACTTGACTTACTCCTGAGACAGCTTCTTTGGCCTGAAATCTAAAAAGAGGGACAATTATCAGTATCATAAGCATACAAAAACCCCCAATCATGGTACATGGCAGTGATATTTGAAGGGACAAGTTGCAGGGGCAAAATTTTGGTCCATGCAGCTAGAGCTTTTTTTATGGAAAGGGATAGTTCACATGAACAGACTTGGTACTCAGGACTAGTCCCTTGAGGTACATTCCTTTTTTAATCTGCCCCCCCCCCCGCCCCCACCACCTCTCCCCTTAAACATCCAGGAATCTGACCCTCCAATTTTTTTTGGCATCCCTTGAAGAAAAAAATCCAAAGGGTTCACATTTTGGCAGCACCTTTGAAAAGACCATTTGAAATTTTCGAAGTTTGGAGGTTCCTTTAACGAAAATGTCTGAGCCCCCCTAAGTAAAAACTTACCATCCATGGTGGTGGGAGGGGGGGGGGGTCACAAATGGAACATCCCTTTGCAGTGCTTTCAATAAGCACCGACGGCCGACGAAAAGCGTCGGCTATTTTGCTCAGAAAAGTCGGCTACTTTTTGCCCTAAATTAAAGTAATTAAAGGAAGATTGTTTCAAACCCCTAGTTAATACAGTCGGTTACTCTATTCAGACGAGCTGCCTACTTCAAATTTTATTGAAACCCCTGCCTTTGATTCCCTGTTTCCCTTTGATTTCCCTGATGGCACAACCAACAGTGTAAACGTTTGCACTGAACAAAACTTATTTTTGGTCAACAATGAATTAAGTCTTATTCATTAATGTCACTTAACAATATTACAACAAGAATGATTAAGTTACTAAACCCGTAAAATTTTTTGAACGAAGCTTGAGACTTCAGTGTTATTTTAAAAGTAGTTAATTAAGACTTAATAAGACACGACCACGCAAGCAGGAACGATGTTAAGTACAAAACGATTTCTCCTCGTGAAACATGTAAGATAAAGTAGCAGAATGAAAGAAAATTAACTTACTTTTTGAACATATTCCACCGGAAATTTTCGAACTTTCAGTCACGTGGGCTCACTTGTCCAGAGGTTTTGTTTCAAAATAGACGCGCACTCCGCCTGCGATCAATATGATCAGTTGTTTGCAAAGATAGGCGATGCCGTTATGTATGGCTTAATGAAAACTGAAAGCAGGTCAAGATGGCGACTGGTCGCGAAACTAGGAGTCATCCAGTGCCAAAATACGTAGTGGGAGAGAAAGTCCTTTGCTATGAACCAGACCCACACAAGGCCAGAGTCTTGTACGAATCAAAGGTGAGTTGTTTTGCCACGTATTTTTTCTCGTCAAAAAGATTTGTTAGTCGGATTTAACAATTACTGGGCCCAGATTTTTGTGGCAGTTGATTAGGAGAGCTGTCATTGTACCGTAGTAATTAAACCAGTGGCGTGACTTGATAAACATGTGCAGCACACTTCTCCAAGAAACAATGTGGGGCTTTGATATTAGGCGGTTATAAAGATGAGTTTGTGGTTTCATATTGTTGGACTTAAGCAATGTATCTTTTGGAAAGTTTCCATTGCAATTTGAAGACTAAAATCGCTAAAATCAGCGAAAATCTGTTTTGCAACTTACGGCCGCGAAACTGATTCGCTATAGAAATTAGGATCAAAAGATTCATAATCATCTGGTAAATTATACATGAAATGCCTGAACAATAAGTCGCTAATTAGATTTTAATTTATGGTTATTGAAGTTGTTAATAGGCTTTGTGATGTCATGTTTTCACTAGGTTTTGGAAGTTGATATCACTAAAGATGACAAAGGAAAGAGAGTCCCAGAATATTTCATCCACTTCAATGGTTGGAACAGAAGGTACATGTACTAACATAAGAACACATTGTTTAAAAAGATAGATCTGTTTTTCTCTCACCTTTGGCTGCCCCACTTGAAGGTATCAAGTTCTTTTTTGTTTTTTGTTTTTTTGCAAGTTTTTGCAATCCTCCCCTCAAGTGCCCACATGCATTACAGACTGAGGTAAAATATGTATTTTTTTCAGTCATCTCCATTTTACAATAAAAATATCATTAATTAATAGTCCTGCTGAATACCAAAGATATCGCTGATGCTGATGTTCACCATAACAACAACTGAAAGCTATTCATCCGTAGAAGCAGTGCTTAATCCTAAATACTATATTTGCCATGTGGCAAAAAACCAACAGTCTTTTTTCTGTGATTTTTAGCTGTTGTCTTGACTGTGTAAGGACAACTCATGGAAATTTAAAGTATAAATTTTGAAGTATTTATGCACCTTACTGTACAACATAATGATGAAAAAATGTAACACATTTTTTCTCAGCTGGGATCGCTGGGTTGTAGAAGATCAAGTCTTAAAGGACACTGAAAACAACCGATCACTGATGGCTAGGCTCCACGAACAAGCCCTAAAGTAAGAAATTATAAGTAGTTTAATTTTGGGTCAGTGAATAAGTTAACAGAAACATTTCTACTGGTCTACCAGTCAGTTGCTTTCACAACTTTTAAAACTTTAAATTGTGGTTTGTGTATATTCAAGGCCACAAAGTAACAAAATCTTGCAACAGCTGATGACAATTTGTTTCCTTCTGTTGACAGATCAAGAAAAAAGAAAAGAAAGTCGATACAAGGCTCAGAAAGTAAAGATTCAGATGGTGTCAACAAACCTGAGGACAAATCCACTTCAGAAGTGGTGTGTATTATTTTCAAGCAATAGATGTCTTGCTCTAACTGTAGTACACACACGAATGTAGGATCTCTGATAAGCTTTTAATTTCAGTGCTCCCCCCCCCACCACCAGCTGTATCATTTTCATAGCCACTGAGGTACTTTTAAAGTTGTTTGCTGGGCTATTGTTCTCTCAAACATTGTTGTGTGACACATGTTGTCAAGTTCTGTATGGAACATTTTTAATATTGCACAATTACAGATTTACAGTTTTAATTGGTTTAAAAAGTATAATATTACTAACAAAATAACTCTCTGCAGGTGGAGAACCCAGAATTACCCAAAGTTGAGATTGAAATACCCAGTCAGCTGAAAATTAAGCTTGAAGATGACTGTTATTTTATCAAAAGGAAAAAGAAGGTTAGTGTATTATAAAACGATTGTGTTCACAGTTAACTTTCTTGACTGCAGTTGTCATCTCTGTTATGAAAGAAAATTATCTGCAAAAAATGAGGAAAGCGGGAAATAAAATATGTTAGCTCTTCAGTTTTTACTTTAAACTTTTCATTATTATTATTATTCAATATTTAGCACTAATGCTGCTTTAAAATACTTGTTGACATTTACATAAGTTTCCTTGACAATGGCATCATGAAGACGCCGAAACGTCAGTTTTTATCGTTTGTTTTTGCTTGTCTGTTATTAGAGAAATTTAAGATGTTAGTTTACGGTGCTATCATCTTTCAGTAGTTGTGAAGCACTTTTAGTTTTCAGTATTATTTTTTTATATATAAAATGGCTTTGTGCTTTTAATCATCTCTTATTTTTACCAGCTTGTACAGCTTCCCAGAACACCAAATGTTGCTCAGCTTCTCAATGAGTACTTCCAGCATTATAAGGATTTTTACCCTGGACAGAGGTGAGTGCTGCTAGGAAGTTTCCCATGTTCAATCCAGTGAATTAAAATAATGGCTCATCGTTGATCAGAACTGCATCTTGTCTCTGGGTTCTGCAGTGAGGTGAGTAGGAGCCCAGGGCTATAAATACTCATCTCTGTTACATGCTGACCATAGCTAGGGAAGTTTTAGGAATTATGAAAATGTGATAATTTAATGTTCTGACAAAGTAGGAACCCCACTAGGTACTCAAACTCTCAAGGGAAATAAAGAATAGTTTATAATAATAATAAAAATAATAATAATAATAATAATAATAATAATAATAATAATAATAATAATAATAATTGAATTTAATTAACATTTATCTAGCGCCTATCCAGTTTGAGTTAGCAAGATTTTGAGATAGGAATTGGTTAGTGTTGAATCTCAAGTATCTTGTCAACAGTTAATGAGAATTACCTTACTATGTCAACAGTGAGCAGGTTTTTGATGATAGGTCTTTAGGGACTTGTAATTGTGATTGTATACTTTATCAAGCTTTCAGCAGACCTGTCAATCATCTGTGTGTTGACCCTAAGGTTTAGAGTTCAAGTTAAATGCAGTCAAATGCAATTTAATTAAGTTAACATCAAAGAGCAGTACCTTCAGTATTGTGGTCAGCAATCCTGGTGGTCAGCACATGCGCTGAGTAGGCATGCTTACGTCAAGCGCTTGTCGGCTTGTAGCATTTAATGTTGGACTTAACAAACAGCTGCCAGTGGGTGTATTTTGGTGTGGTTTCTTCATCATTCCAACCCCTCCCTCCCTCTTTTCCATTGTTCATTCAGTGTGATAGGTGCCTGTGGGTCTTGCGTGGGAGCTCATGACTGGCTTGCGGGGATTGCCAACCATGGGAATAGTACTCTATCTAGGGGCTGGCTGGCTGGCTGCCAGTGGAGGCCCTTGGATATCCTAGGCACCCAATTGCCATTACTACAGCTCAATGCAGATGTTAATGGTGTAAATTTGAGTAAGATTTTGTGCCAAAGGGATATGAAATTAGCTCAATAGCAGGGAGTTAACCAAGTTGGTGTTTGTTGATAGTAAATGATTTAAAAATAGGGTCAAATCCTGGGAAATTGGGATTTTGTTTGAGAAAGTAGAGTGTTTGAATTATGCGAGTTTGAGAAGCAGGTTAAAATACTGCAATGGGTCTGTAAAGTTAAACTTATACTCACTTTTCTTCTTGTACTGCTGTCTCAAGTTTTCTATCACTGTGGACAGTGGCAACACTTGTGGCAAGGTCCACAAGGACCATGCCCTCAATCATCAACCTCCAGATCTCATTTTTAGCATACCTGACCACACCCTTCTACTGTACTAACTGCAGTTAATTTTGCTTTGTTTTTGACAGCTCCAACTTGATTAAAGAAGTTATGGACGGTCTTCGAATTTACTTTGATTTTACTCTTCCAACCCTTTTGCTATATAACTTTGAAAGGGAACAGTATCAAACAGTCATGAAGCTCGCACCACATCCAGAAGAATTAGCTAAACAAGCTGATCGGGAGGAGTTAAACAGAAAAACACCACCAGATGATAAATATGGAGTGGTTAGTTCATCCACAGAAACTTCACCAGTTAGGCAGGAGTTTGGAAATACATTTACAAGTTCAACAGAAACAAAGGAAGAAGGTGAGTTCATGATGTTAGTGTGATGAGGAAGGTGAAAATTGACTGCTAGAAATAATTTCAAGTGATGCTACTCGGTCACGAGAGGTTAGAACACAACCTCATTCCCAGGGTCTCTCTTCTTCCATGGGAACGAGGTTGGTTAGAACACAGGATAAAATGTAGGATGTCTAAACTTGAGTCACGTGGACTCTTGGGCCGCGTTCAGACTTTAAGTCCCCAGTGCAGTACCATATCCGGGCACGGAAAGGAACTCTGTTCACTGATATATGCTTTGGTATCTTCTTTCTTTCGTACCGGTAACTAGATTTTCAATTCTCTACTTGGTCACTATTCTGTTAAAGTTCTGGGAGCCTAAGACACATGAGATTTTAGCACTCATGAAATCATGTTCAACTTTAACTTTTATTTCAGTTCTAACCCCTCCCCTCAGAGTTGAAGTTCGAACAACACTGATATAATGTCCAAAATGATGCTGTCAACGAAAGGTGTCTCAGCTATTTTTGAAAATGGTTGAAGTAAGCTTCTCGCTTACTCGCCAAGTAAGTTTTCTGGTCAGGCTAGTCCAGAAGGTCATAGAGCATTTGGTTTGTTTTGTCGGTTCAGCCAAGCAAGAACGTTTGTTACGTCGCCGTGCACCCAGAAATGCTCCAGCTTCCACAGAGGCTTCCCAGTCAGCAACGGTGTCATCCACCTCGTCAATCCCAGAAAGCAGCGCGCCCACAGCCAAACGGGTTAGTACTTTAGTCAGGTGTATCACTAGAAATCAAGTTAGCAGCCTCGTTTTCAGATATAGAAACACTGAGAATGAGGCTACGAGAATTGATGAAACAAAGTGTCTTGTGATGGCATAAGCCGAAGTGATAACTTCAACGTGACAAATTTCGGTTGAGCAAACGGAAAATCTTTTAGTACTTTGAACTACCTGAAGGAAAGCGTTGTTAGAAACACAGTAGACCAAGAGCCCTCTTTTTTAGCTTACGTTAGTTGTTCCTCGAGTACGGGCTTTGCGCCACGTAGTTTGAGCACCTATAACAAGCCAAACGATAGCAAACATCCAATCCCTGAATAGTTTTTAGCGGAGAGAATGCTTTAAAAAGTAGGCGGCACAATTCTTACCCTGGTCCCAGAGGTTTTTCTCTCTTTTTCTCAAACGAACTTGAGCCGCTGGTAGTTGGAGCTCGTAGTCGGCGCTTCGCGGTTCAAGTTCGTTTCAGAAAAAGAGGGTAAAATTTCTGGGACCAGGGTACATAATTCTCAAACGTTTCAAACATGTCTAGATTATCGGAAATGCGTAATGTCTGATAGGTGATAGAAATGGTTTTGTTTTGTTTGCTGGTTTTTTTTTCTTTGCCAGTTTATTTTTTAAAGGCTTATCGAAGACAATAATCCACAGCAATTTACAATACTACTTTTATATAACTTGATACTAAATCATAGCTCAAGACTTTTCAATACCTCACGTAACCTACTTTATTACTTTGTTTTTTATGTGCAGAAAGTGGAAGAGATTGAAGACATACAGCTCAACATCCCTGAAGCTCCGTTACCAGCAAGCGCTTTTCCGATGTCACCCATCCCAAGCTCGCTGAGTGTTTCTACGCACATGATGCCTTCACAAGTCTACGGTCCTGAACATTTCTTAAGATTATTCGGTGAGATATTACAATAGAATGTTTTCTTGCATTTGCATTGGCCTGCGCAACTGACAGAGTGTCTTTCATGATGGCTCATCTGTTTAGCCCTCTAAGCCCTAACAGTGACGAAAATCAAATTTCTCTTTACATCATCACTGCTTGTTCAAACATCCAAGTTATGAGAATAAAAGAAACAATCACCAAGGGTGAGATGTCTTGATATTAAGACAAATTCTCCTTACTAGTACCACAGAAATGTATGGAGAACAGTAAGGAGAAAATGCATTTTCATATCCGGCTTAAAGGGTTAAGTCCTAATACCAACAAGCATATTCTCCTCACCGTTCTCTATGTTACTAGTTGGGAAACTTTGATTAAACGTCAAGACAATTCATCTTTGGTGATTATTTCATTTGTCCTCATGTCCTGTATGTTTTTTATCAAGTTATGACATTTTAAGGAGAAATAAGTTGCTTGTCACTATTGAGACTTCAGTGTTGAAGTAGGAGAACGCTTGACATACATTTTAGAGGTTAAAATGCCTGTTTGGCTTTACCTTATGAGGGTGCCGTCTGTTCATTTTTGTCAACACGTTTACAGTTGCAGCTATCGTGGAAGCTGCATGGGCTAGACTGGCCTTTTCAAAATTGTGAACATTCCCTCAAAACCAGGTCAAAACGTTTTGACAAAAAATACACAGAAATGAGGGCCTTGTAGGGTGAACCTTGCGGGGAGGGCACTTTTTAAATACAGGCACAGTTTATACAGATTTTGAAGCATTATTTTCAAGAGTCACCGATTTTTATCTGCGCAGTTCACCGCAGTTTAACCGCGGCAGTCATTTCTGTAATTGAACGGGGGCTTTGTGCGGTCCAACCGCGTTCAACCTCGAGACACTTCAATGATTTGCTATTTGAATATTTTACACGCTCCTCAGAACTTTACACCTCACGTGATCACCGCTCCCGATAAATACTTTTTACTCCGCTGGCGAGTAGCGTTGTAGTGGAATTGCCTCTCGACTCTCGTATTTATCATGCGAAGGTTTCTTGTTCTACCCTTGCGGTTCTCGTTATGATAATGTTAGATGGATCAACGGAAGAAGAAGATAGGAATTGACACCTCAGTATCCTTTAAAATATAAAACACGTTGCGCATAAATATATATATTCTCTTACCAACAAAAGAGTAAGGAACGATCTGTGAATGTGAAAATCACGACAACTGTTAAAACATTTAACACGTCTTGGAGTTATTTAATGTAGTAGTAGGATTGTAAAAGACTAATACAACACATCGGTTGCTCTTATAAGCCGACCGAAAGCACTGCACGACAGAGCGACACTTCGATTTATGTTTATGAATGACCTCCCCTTCTGCTCAGTTAAATATTCCAAGATTTACTCGATGAGTACGACATCATGTATTTCTCAATCCACTGTTTTTCGTAAATCCTTAAAATTATAATCCCGTCAATTGACTGTTGATCAGTGGTTACTGAAAGCGCTGAAAGAATGACTTAAGAAAATCCATTCAGGTATAGTTTCGGTCGACATCATATCCTTCAGATATTTTTCTTCCTGGTTGTCACGCAAACTGTCACGCGTGGAGCGCAGTGAACGCGAATTTTCACTCGGTGAGCGCGGTAGACTTGCGTCTTTTGGCAGTTGTCGTGCGTGGTTGACGTAAACGTAGTGGATATCTTATGTATTCAAGGTATACACGTTTTGATAATAAATAGTGAATGGTACATAATATTGCGTGCCCAACTCATTTTTCTGCTCAATTTTCTTGCCCAGTCAAACTCCCCGGCTTGCTCGCAAGAACAGATATGCCTGAAAAGAATCTCAGCGTTCTTCTGGAGCAAATCAACACATTTCTCAAGTAAGTCAGCGCTAGTTTTATTTCTAAGAAGCATATAACCGCATTACAAGTGAAACGTACACGTTACGAAATGAGGATGACAAAAGAAATTTACGTTACGATATGGACAGAATGGAAAGGGAACCTTAAAAACTCAACTCGGCCCCTAAGAACTCAACAATAATCGTTTGATTTTATACAACAGTATTCGATAAATGACAGGAACACGTTATTAAAGAACTCAGAGTCACTAACGATCGTCATGATGGGAATGGATTACGATATAGATAAACTTGGAATCGTGGGGCGTCATTCTATCAAATTATCGCTTAAAATGCTGTTGAAGAAAATACTCGCTTTTCAAGAATTCTTCAGTTCTGTATCAAATAATTTTATTAGAAACTTACAATGAGAAAATGGATTAGAACAATCGTCGCTTTCTTAGAATCTGACACTGGAGACTAAACAGGTCTCCTCCATGTCGCAAATGAGTTTGCCTTTTTTTGTCAGACCCATACACCTAAAGCCCTTAATTTGATGTTCTTTCCAATTCCAGGTACCTCGCCGAGAAATCGCACATCCTGTTTCCAGAGGAAGTGTACTTTAATTCGCTTCTGTGACAGCACGCCGCTGCTATATATTCCTATATAGTTTACGTATATAAAGCCATGTAAATTGACTATTTCATAAAAAGATTAGTTTTCGTCAAGATTAAGTTGTTGCCTTTTGTTAGGCAAAATACTTGTCTTGCTGTAAATATCTTTTCATACGTGTTCCTGACAGATTATAAGTTATTTTATTTCGAGTTGTCTCCATTGCTTTTTTCAGTGGAATTGTCTTTGCTAACATAACATAACATGACATAACATAACATAACATAACATAACATAACATAACATAACATAACATAACATAACATAACATAACAACATAACATAACATAACATAACATAACATAACATAACATAACATAACAACATAACATAACATAACATAACATAACATAACATGAACTTTATTTACACACGAATTTTGAGTAGCCAGTAAGGCTAATATCTCCATGCAACAACAACAAAAAAACTTGAAAACAAAGAGAGAGAGAGAAAAAAAAGAAACTTATTTACTTAACAAATATCTAAAATAATTACCTAAATAAAGGGAACCCTTTGAGCCACAGCAATGAGCAGTAAGTGATCAGCTTTTAATTTCTCCTTGTAGTTAATCACCTAAGATGTCTTGATATTTAAACTATAACCAGTACTATAATAAATATCATAATATAGAGAATTTGTAAGTTTATATCGGGGTGCAAAGGGGTGAACCTTTGTTTGTTAGTTAATAAAGCATTTCGCGTGAAACATCTGGTAACGCAGTCCATGTGCTTACGGTGATATATTTGTTCCCTCTTATCTTGGACTTTGAATGCGCTTCTTTATCCAATCAAAATGCAAGAGCTGCGGAAGGCGGAGTTATTTGAATGCGCCTCTTTTAATGCAAGAGCTGTGGAAGGTGGAGTTATTAATTTATTTCATCACAAGAATTCAAAAAGTTTATTAACTATATGATGTGGCGAAGAAGCCTAAAAAAACTACAAAGCTCATAAAATTGAGGCTTCCTCGTATAACTTAGTTGAGATCGAGAAAAAGGAAAACATAAACAGAATGTTTGAGAGAGGGGCGAGATTAATTAACTGCCTTATCGATGAGATACGTTTTTTAGTGAACATGAAAAGCTAGATATGCTAGGTGACAAAGTCGAATCACGTGGTAGAGGATTCCAGTCTTTAGACCTTGGGAGAGGATTGCAATCTGTTTGATGTTTGTTCTACAGTGGTGTGGTCGCGGTAGTTATCAAAGTTACTGTAAAGGCCGCCTAAATACTTCATAGAGTCATATTTGAGACAAACTAGTCACAACTGACCAGACACGTTTAATTCTACGAATCGAAGAGCACACGGTACAAATATCCCGTATATATGGGGCCTTTTCCTACCTCGAATACGAGTATCTGAATTACAACACAAGATATAACAGTTACGTACGCGCTTACCACAATACCAATTCCTGCCTTGCGATTGGCCAATCTAAATGGAACCCATCAAAAAGTTATCAGAAAAATGTCAAAAACGGCGGGCGGCAATTGCTGACGATATATGAAAACGCAGCTCTTGGGACAACATAATTGGTAACGATCGCTGAAAAAAGTGATGAGCGATCGTGGTGTTTATATGGAAACGTGACATGAAGCGATTCAGCAATGGAGAGATCGATTAGACTGCAAATGATAATAAGTTAATAATGGAAACATACTTATACCCTGTTCCAGATGATTGCTGACGAACACTCGGTTTTGGTAACGACAGCGGTCGTTTGTAAGTTTATGTTGGAAACCAGGCCTTAGCCCTCCGCCTCAAAACAATAACAAAGCGAACCAGGACAGCGAATTTTCCTTATTTCTCTTTTATCCTCGCTAAAGTTGTCTTTTCATTTTGTGCTGTAAGATACTGCCGATACGACTAAATAATAATGGACATTTTTTAGGCGTTGGCTTCAGTGTCTTCGTTGTGGTTGCGTGCAAGCTCTCTAACAACGTGAAGTGACCAAATTCGTAACCAAGACAGCGGCTGTCAGCAGTCTAACAGCTGAATTTGCAAGCTTAAGACGATGTTCGAGGCGGGTCAAACAAGAACGTGTATTTGCCTTTATCGTTATTCGCATAACACTAAATGATCTCATAAAATGGAAAAGAACGTAACTAGCTAAAATAAATGATTTTTTTCTCGGTCTACATGCATGCACTCATTGTTAAAAAGCTGACATTCTAAACCTCAGCTTTATTTATTGACTGTGAAGGGAGCGAGCAGACTCAGTTTAAACAGATGTGAGAGCAAAGGCGGACAGATTTTTCTGTCTTATCTTGTCTTAGTTTTGGTACAGCTGCAACAACAGGTACTGTACACACAACTGCGAGCTCTGCACGTTTTAGTCCGCATAAAAACTGAAGAAACGCTTAGACTGTGCATCTTCACTTGACTTACGCTCTTCGTCACTTAACAAAGGTAGCTCATTTAACTATTTTTTCTCGTTTCCCTTTTATAGCCACTGATTCTGTTCTCTTGTAACACGTGTTTCAGTAGATCCTTTCCAAGTGAAACCAATGAAACAACGTGACGAATTTCAAAATTTGACTGTGATCAGCTGAAGAGCACCACAGAGCAATACTCTAAACCTCACTTTTGAATGATCACACTAGCTGTAAGGTTCCATCCACAGATTCAAAAGTCAGGATTAGATTGGTACACCATATAAATAGAATAATAGGAAAGTGGTTTTCCAGAGTGTCTTTTGAATGCTTACACTCAAGGATTTCATTCAGTGATACACACGAAAGATCTTTTTTTGGGTTGTGTTTTGGGTTTCGAAACCAAGCACAATGCTGCGGTATTTGGTGTGAATTTTAATTAGTTATATTAGAAAATAACAAAAATAATTCGGAATTCGGATTAAAAATTAAGTCTCGTTTCCACAAGAACATTTCACAAAAAAATGATTAGAAGCTTTCTTATAGCCTCAGCTGGCTGAGAGGAGATAAGGTGCCAGACTAGTGTGTCAGTGGTTTGATTCCTAGTCTTATTCCTCGGGTTGTATTTGTAGGCTGTTTCTTCACTTCAATAGATAAACGTTCTATCCAGCGCGAACAGGAAGTCTTCCTGTCTCACAACAAGCCACTTGGCTCGGAGGCAAAACAAAGAGAGAGAGAGAGAAAAAAAGAAACTTATTTACTTAACAAATATCTAAAATAATTACCTAAATAAAGGGAACCCTTTGAGCCACAGCAATGAGCAGTAAGTGATCAGCTTTTAATTTCTCCTTGTAGTTAATCATCTAAGATGTCTTGATATTTAAACTATAACCAGTACTATAATAAATATCATAATATAGAGAATTTGTAAGTTTATATCGGGGTTCAAAGGGGTGAACCTTTGTTTGTTAGTTAATAAAGCATTTCGCGTGAAACATCTGGTAACGCAGTCCATGTGCTTACGGTGATATATTTGTTCCCTCTTATCTTGGACTTTGAATGCGCTTCTTTATCCAATCAAAATGCAAGAGCTGTGGAAGGCGGAGTTATTTGAATGCGCCTCTTTTAATGCAAGAGCTGTGGAAGGTGGAGTTATTAATTTATTTCATCACAAGAATTCAAAAAGTTTATTAACTATATGATGTGGCGAAGAAGCCTAAAAAACTACAAAGCTCATAAAATTGAGGCTTCCTCGTATAACTTAGTTGAGATCGAGAAAAAGGAAAACATAAACAGAATGTTTGAGAGAGGGGCGAGATTAATTAACTGCCTTATCGATGAGATACGTTTTTTAGTGAACATGAAAAGCTAGATATGCTAGGTGACAAAGTCGAATCACGTGGTAGAGGATTCCAGTCTTTAGACCTTGGGAGAGGATTGCAAACTGTTTGATGTTTGTTCTACAGTGGTGTGGTCGCGGTAGTTATCAAAGTTACTGTAAAGGCCGCCTAAATACTTCATAGAGTCATATTTGAGACAAACTAGTCACAACTGACCAGACACGTTTAATTCTACGAATCGAAGAGCACACGGTACAAATATCCCGTATATATGGGGCCTTTTCCTACCTCGAATACGAGTATCTGAATTACAACACAAGATATAACAGTTACGTACGCGCTTACCACAATACCAATTCCTGCCTTGCGATTGGCCAATCTAAATGGAACCCATCAAAAAGTTATCAGAAAAATGTCAAAAACGGCGGGCGGCAATTGCTGACGATATATGAAAACGCAGCTCTTGGGACAACATAATTGGTAACGATCGCTGAAAAAAGTGATGAGCGATCGTGGTGTTTATATGGAAACGTGACATGAAGCGATTCAGCAATGGAGAGATCGATTAGACTGCAAATGATAATAAATTAATAATGGAAACATACTTATACCCTGTTCCAGATGATTGCTGACGAACACTCGGTTTTGGTAACGACAGCGGTCGTTTGTAAGTTTATGTTGGAAACCAGGCCTTAGCCCTCCGCCTCAAAACAATAACAAAGCGAACCAGGACAGCGAATTTTCCTTATTTCTCTTTTATCCTCGCTAAAGTTGTCTTTTCATTTTGTGCTGTAAGATACTGCCGATACGACTAAATAATAATGGACATTTTTTAGGCGTTGGCTTCAGTGTCTTCGTTGTGGTTGCGTGCAAGCTCTCTAACAACGTGAAGTGACCAAATTCGTAACCAAGACAGCGGCTGTCAGCAGTCTAACAGCTGAATTTGCAAGCTTAAGACGATGTTCGAGGCGGGTCAAACAAGAACGTGTATTTGCCTTTATCGTTATTCGCATAACACTAAATGATCTCATAAAATGGAAAAGAACGTAACTAGCTAAAATAAATGATTTTTTTCTCGGTCTACATGCATGCACTCATTGTTAAAAAGCTGACATTCTAAACCTCAGCTTTATTTACTGACTGTGAAGGGAGCGAGCAGACTCAGTTTAAACAGATGTGAGAGCAAAGGCGGACAGATTTTTCTGTCTTATCTTGTCTTAGTTTTGGTACAGCTGCAACAACAGGTACTGTACACACAACTGCGAACTCTGCACGTTTTAGTCCGCATAAAAACTGAAGAAACGCTTAGACTGTGCATCTTCACTTGACTTACGCTCTTCGTCACTTAACAAAGGTAGCTCATTTAACTATTTTTTCTCGTTTCCCTTTTATAGCCACTGATTCTGTTCTCTTGTAACACGTGTTTCAGTAGATCCTTTCCAAGTGAAACCAATGAAACAACGTGACGAATTTCAAAATTTGACTGTGATCAGCTGAAGAGCACCACAGAGCAATACTCTAAACCTCACTTTTGAATGATCACACTAGCTGTAAGGTTCCATCCACAGATTCAAAAGTCAGGATTAGATTGGTACACCATATAAATAGAATAATAGGAAAGTGGTTTTCCAGAGTGTCTTTTGAATGCTTACACTCAAGGATTTCATTCAGTGATACACACGAAAGATCTTTTTTTGGGTTGTGTTTTGGGTTTCGAAACCAAGCACAATGCTGCGGTATTTGGTGTGAATTTCAATTAGTTATATTAGAAAATAACAAAAATAATTCGGAATTCGGATTAAAAATTAAGTCTCGTTTCCACAAGAACATTTCATAAAAAAATGATTAGAAGCTTTCTTATAGCCTCAGCTGGCTGAGAGGAGATAAGGTGCCAGACTAGTGTGTCAGTGGTTTGATTCCTAGTCTTATTCCTCGGGTTGTATTTGTAGGCTGTTTCTTCACTTCAATAGATAAACGTTCTATCCAGCGCGAACAGGAAGTCTTCCTGTCTCACAACAAGCCACTTGGCTCGGAGGCAAACCCTTGAGTATTTTATGTTGTTTTTATTTCATAAGGAACCAGCTTAATTAAACATGCAAGCCTTGACTCTGCTGCTAGCCGTGATGGCGGCTTTGTCAGCCAGTTGCCAGGCGTACCACAGGGTGTGTTACTACACTAACTGGGCACAATATCGACCGGAAGGTGCAAAGTTCTTCCCTGAAGACGTCGATCCCTTTCTCTGCACTCACCTCATGTACTCCTTCGCCAAAATCGACTCGCAAAATAAGGTATCCATTATTTGAGTTATAATGCTATTTTTAGAAACCATTCTCTGTGGTACCAAATATTTAAGGTAAACTGATTGAAGTTGATCAGGTGGACATCCTTATAAAAGAATGTTATTAGCGTTTTCTGTGGCTAGTGTCCCATCAGCACCTTTTGGCAGTCGAACGTAGCGCAGTTTATTTAACTGCGCTATGTGCAAATTCCAAATTCTTCGTATTTCTATCGCGTCCAAGACAGTATTGGCCGGTCCAGCTTGGTACGTTTCGACCTTTTGGCAGTTATAGCTAGGGTTTCCTTTACCATATAGAATAATAATAATAATAATAATAATAATAATAATAATAATAATAATAATAATAATAATAATAATAATAATAATAATAATAATAATATTTCAGCAGGGAGCCTACTTCACCAATAGGTGCTCTTCAGTGGGGCCCTGCACATACTTAGAGAAATTAATTAAAAATTAACTACAAAACATTAAAAACTAATTACAAATTAAACTAGTTTAAAAACAAAAACAACACCAATCGGTTTGACTGTGTTGTAAGTTAAGCTTAAATTTGCTACAAAGGGGAAATAACCATACTTTCTCCTTCCTTCCTTCCTTCCTTCCATCCTTCCTTCCTTCCTTACTTCCAGGTTGCCATGTATGAGTGGAATGATGATAAGATGTACGTCCGGTTCAATGATCTAAAGAAGAAGAATCCTGCGCTGAAGACACTGTTGGCCATTGGCGGTTGGAATCACGAGAATGGAGCCGTAAGTCCGTTCTCTCGTATGGTGAGCACAGCAGCCAACAGAAAAGTCTTCATTGATTCCGCCATCAGGTGAGCAAGGTTAAAGGGGCACTGTTGGGTACTTACACTTACACATAGTGTTTACTCACTCCTCACTCACACAATAACAAGGTGAGTATGGATAACAGAATTTATTAAATTTTCAGTCTTGACTGGATGTCTAGCTTCCTGCTTGATTCACCGCACAAAGGGTATCAGCGACATAATCTTACTTTTTGTCTCGTAAAGAAATTGACAGCCATATCAAGTGCCGCAACGTTCAAAAGTTTTTCCCACGAAGCAATCGTTTGTCCAAAAACAATTCAGCAACGGTTAAAACGGTTACGAAGTTGAGAATTTAATTGAAAAATTATTTCTCTCGCGCCTTGTTGGAAATGGGGTGACTAGAACTAACTTAAGCTGGTTAAGTTAAAGGGGCACTGTCAGGTACACACACTGACGACAAGGTTATTAGATATCAAGGATAATAAAATTGTTTAAATTCTCAGAGTTAGTTATAAAATTTTTAGCTTTATCGCTGGTTCACTGCACATAGGTTAACCCTTTAAGCCCTGATATGAAAATGCATATTCTCCATACTGTTCTTCATACATTTCATATCGAATTAGGAAGAAGAATTTGTCTAAATATCAAGACATCTCAGCAAAACTTTTGTCGAAAAAATTCAGCAACGATCACCAAAGTTAAGAAATTAATAAAAAAATTTTTCCTCTCACTCTTGTGGGATGGTGAGATGGTCATAACCAACTCGACGCATTTACCAGCTAATATCAAACGTGCGGTCGTGAATATATAACTGTTAGATAGTCAAACGCCTTTCATAATGGACATTCACGTCATGACAGTACAGTACAGTACAGTACAGTACAGTACAGTACAGTACAGTACAGTACAGTACAGTACAGTACAGTACAGTACAGTACAGTACAGTACAGTACAGTACAGTACAGTACAGTACAGTACAATACAATACAATACATTTTATCAATTCTCCTAGCTGGGTTTTTCAGAATTGCATTAATTTACAAAATATCGGCTAAATTACATATTAAATTACTAATTAGATACTGAATTTATAAATTTTGAATGACAAACCTAGGTTGGAAACTGGAAAAGAAAAATTAAAAATTGTGAATTATAAACTATTAAACTAAGTTAAAACTGCGGTAAATTATTAGTTCGATTCTATTTACGTGTTTTGGCGATTTCAAATCTAGTATTCTTCTTAAAAATCGCAATAGAGGTAGAATTTTTAGTTTCACTGGAAAGACTATTCTAAGATTTGGAAGCCCTGTGGCTAAATGCAAACAATAACAACAGCCTTTATTTACACGACCATAAATTCTTAAGTATTTCATTAATATTGGTGGGAAACAAACAAAACAAAACAAAACAAAACAAGAACCAAGTGACACCAATCTCCACATATATACATACCACAGTACCTCCTCAGGTCTCCCACTTGGCGCGTGGTGTTATTTTCCCCTTTTGTGTCAATTGTAGTTAATAGGCAAGACAGGTGGCTTTCCAGTGAGCCCAATAAATATTAATCTTCAAGTTTTTTTTATCAGTTTGTTGAGGCAGTATAACTTTGATGGATTTGATCTGGACTGGGAGTATCCTGGAAACCGTGGTAATTCTCCACCAGGGGACAAACAGCTCTTCACCGTCCTTTGCCAGGAGTTATTGACAGCTTTCAAGAAGGAATCAGCGGAGAGCGGGAAACCGCGCCTGCTGTTGACGGCAGCTGTGGCGGCTGGCCAATCAACAATCGACAAGGCGTACGAGGTCAGCAAATTGGCAGGAATTCTCGATTTTATCAATCTGATGACGTATGATCTTCACGGAAGCTGGGATCCCGTGACTGGACATCACACTGCCCTGGTGGGTCCCCCTGATGACAAGTTGACTGTCTCGTACGCAGTGCAGTATTGGATGGATAAGGTAATGAAGCTGAATCTACATAAATAGGAACAGGGACTCTTTTACCCTCAATACTCGAACTCTTACAGCTTATTATACAGTGCTGACGATAAAAAGGGTTTGTGTGGGAATTTTTATTCGCACATTTTTAAAGGAAGCGGTTTTTTAAAGAAGTAATAGCTCTGTATTGACCATACTCTGGGATACGTTGATAAACTCCGAGCTTACAAGAGAAGGAATTTCGCAACAGACGATGCACAAGACAAATTTCTGTTAGACTTTGCCTCAGTATTCCAGCGACATTCCGAGACAAGTTCTAAAGATATTCTCCGAGTTCTCTCAGAGTCACACAAATCCGTAAACTTACATAACAAAATAATCACGTGCGTTTTGTCTAGTTTCCATGCAGTTCCTACTTGCTTATATCAAGCTCCTTCACTTAAGCGTTTGCTTGTGCCTGTACTAAATCTTAGGCCTCGCAAGGATGACAGTTACAATTGTAGCGCTCAATCAAATTTTTTCTTAACACAGGATTAAGAGTTTGTGTGGAAACTATCACGTCATAAAGCTCAAGAATTAACAGATATACCTCCAAAATATTCATTTGGCTCGGCTTGCCATCTTTTTTCCTCACATAGGGTATGCCTTGCCAGAAGATCGCGTTAGGACTAGGCACGTATGGGAGAGCGTTCAAACTTGTCGACCCTAACAACCATGGACTGGGAGTTCCGGCCACCGGCAAAGCTACCCCTGGGAAGTACACTAGAGAGGGCGGATTCCTGTCATACTACGAGATATGTACGATGGGACTCACGGTGGTACAGGATATCACAGTGAAAGCCCCGTATGGATATAAGGGGGATCAGTGGGTCGGGTTTGATAATCAAAAGAGTTTGACGCTAAAGGTGAATTCCCTCATCAGGGAGAAAAATCTGCTCGGTGCTATGTTCTGGGCGCTTGACCTGGACGACTTCAAGGGAACTTTCTGTGGTCAAGGAAGGTAATTTTAAGTGGCTCTGCCACCTATTTTGAGGATTACCTTGGATAGCTTAAGACACAATTCAATCAAAGGAAACTAAAAAAATAATGGCTCAGGTTTGTTTAAAATCACTACTACCAGTTTTCTGAAATTATTGTTAAGTGTGTCTGGTTGCGGAAGGCTAGGATTGAAATGGATTACAACCTGAAAAAAACAAGACTAACGTTTTCAAGTTTTGTTTCTTGGAAAAATCGCCAAAAACTGATTATTAATCTCCCTCAGGTTTTCTTAAAATTCAGTTGAGTAAAAAACAACCCACACGGAGCTTACGTCTTTCTAAATGAGATGTTACTGAGCAGGACTGTATTTTATGGCTGAACACTGATGTAAAACACAGAAATTCTAATATCCTTTTTTCAGAAGTTTTTACTAACGACGTGACTTTTGCATCCTTTGCGCGCATTAATTGCAAAAGCGACAATTTTTTATTTTAAAGTTTACATTACTTCAGGATTTTTTTAACTTTTGCTTCACTATAAACTGGTAACATGGAAGGCGTTTGTCTGGGCGCTTGTTGTCAGTGTCCTTGTAAAACCCATTCCTCCCTCGTAGAGTAGTTTTGAATTGTGTATTGTAAAACCAAAACCAATATAGTCACCTGGTTAATCAAAAAAGATGAAATTTTGAAACAATAAAAACCAGAAGCAAATACATGTATCAGACTTTAAGCGGGGAAAAAAGCGTTCGACAAAGGCGTAATTGGTTGACAAACTGGCGGAAGATTTTTCATCTAATCACAAAACTCTGACTCCAGTCAATATGAAAACAAAAGCAAACGCGAACCACTGTTCGAGAATCAATTGAAACCGCTCTAATGCCAAAAAATGACTTTTGTTGTCGTCTTAGGTATCCCCTTATGAACGCAGTCAAGCAGGCTTTGGGTGGAGAAACAGTACCTACTCCCTCAGGATTGCCTCCAAGTACCGCAGGACCGTCCACCATACCCCCCACCCTTCCTTCCACTACGTCACCCCCCTCAGGAAGTTGCCACGCCATAGGAGCTTGGCAGGGAGATGCTGGGATGGATAAATGGTGCAACGATAACTGTGCCGTGGGATTTTGTCCAAATGATAGGTGCGCGTGTATGAAGTGATACTTACAAGAGATGACTTAAAAAGCGCGTTACTTAACACTGTAGCTCAAGGAAATGTTAGCAAATAAAAGCATATTATATCTCAGAAGATGCGACTTTGGTTTGTTTTTTATTGTAAGCCATTGTTAACTTTTCCTACCTATTTGTAAAACGTCAGTAGTTGGTCCATTTCATTATTTTAACCTCACTTAAATGCTCTTCACTATTCTTTACCTGCATGTTTAGAGTGCAAAAGAACAAATCCGATAACGAAGGGTGAAACTTTGAGTCTCAAATAAGGTCAATTATTGCTTCAACCTTAAATGGTTCTTCGTTTTCTTGTCTTATGTTTCACGGAGATATTAGCCTTTCTGGCTACTCTAAAATTCGTGTTAAAATAAATTAAGTTCATGTGTTCATATGTACCTTTTAAGGGTACCTTTTCAAAGTTTCCGACGGTCACTCCCCTCACTTTATAAGAGAGTCCTCCCGGGTACCAACGATATGATTTCGTAAACGTAGCCTACAATATAAACTTACAATAACATACAAGAAGAACAGTGTAATTTCGTAAGCACAGCAGCTTGTTCTCTTCCAAGATGGTCGACGTTACCAAAAAGTTACCTCGCTGCCTCGACTACTTTTCACGAGATTTACGAATTATTTAACACATTGCTATGATATCACCTTTACCAAAGCGTCCCAGCGGAGTATCTATGCTCCCGTGCGCTCACATTACCTCTTGGAAGAGAAAGAACTACTCCCGTACATATTCCATGCCATGTTTGAAGCAATTCCTTTTTTGTCCTTTAGTGACAAGAACTTAATTGCCCGTTGGCATTACTACATCAAATCATTATTTACCTTTTTGTGTACTTCTTATTCACACCAGCCTACTAATTGATGGCCAACGTCAATATGGGGATCGAAAAAATTCACCCAGTATCGGGTTAGTTTCTTGCCTAAGGGCACTGTTTTGGGCAGGACATAATTTGTCGCCTTACTACTTGTAAGAATGCTCCCGAGTAACCTCATTCAAGTGCCCCGTTCTTCGATCTCCGTGTAAAAAAAGCCAGCAGTGCTCGAATTTAGAATTTATCTTCCTGTTAACAGTTTGGTTTCGTTTTGCATTCAATAATGAAAAACAAAAAGCCTTTGCACCCGAGTCTTTCAAGCAAAGACTTCAAAACTTTCTTGGACCGTACCATTCGCTTCTTTCGTTTCCATGTACACCTTTGCCGAATTTCTTTACATGCTTCGACAAGTGATGCCGGTTAAAGCTGAAGCTCCATTAGAAACACGTTGATTCGCTTGTTTAATTGATGACCTACTGATAAGACTTATTTTATTAGAGCCGAGGACCAGATTCAGAGCTATCTAGGTCACGGTGAATCTAAAGTGGGATTTTGTTTTCCAACACATTGGCGTAGGACACATCCAGTGATTATATATAATTGCAAATGAGGGCTTCGTGAGTCTTTAATTTTTAATTTATTTCTTGCATTTTCTGTTTGTTTTGTATTGTTTTTGCACGGTCTCACGTTTAATATTAGGTCAATATCATCAATTAATATTCACCACTTTTCCGCTTTCTAAGTGTTGGTCGCTGTTAATGTTCGGAATGTGTTGACAAGTTTCAAACACGCGCTCCACTAGTGCAACGATCCACAATTTTTATGCTCTCCGTCGAGGTACTGTGTGTTCAACGTCCAGTGTATGTTTTATGAATATATAGTTTGCCAGTTTCAATATCATCGGAATCGGAATATAAAGAATTTTAAGATGTATTTTCAATTGACGCAGCATAATTTGATTTTTGTATGCATACGCATCTTTCACACAAGAATCCTCGCCGGATTCTCGGAGTGAAGTTTTACTATTCTTGCTGAATCCTTACGAACCCTGATCTAAGCAGCAGGCTCCGCGGCTTTACAAATACAGGGCCCTAGGGCTCCAAGACAAACTGAAAATAGGAATTCAGGGTTCGGTTGCCACTTTCCACCGAACAAACATTTTATGTCGCTTACTAAGCACTTTCAACTTAATTTCAGTGCCTCTTTGGGAGAAGACTCGGCGCTTTCAATTCAGCAACACTATAACAAATTTGTTTTCGATCAATCTTGGACTTCTGCTGAGTGCAAAAGGCCTTTGCACTTTATTTTGTTGGTTTATTCGCTCAATAGATTCTTCTTGGTCCGGGGGGGTATATCTCATAATCATGCTCTAACAGACCCTAAAGGTGTTTGTTTTTGAGCTGATTCGATATGAATTTATATCTAAATTGCCTCTTGTCTACTTACATGAAATGATGTATAGGTTTTAGATGTTTTGTTCTAATTGCCGTAGGGATTAGGGTTGTAGAGGCTAGGTGATCAGGCTCTAAGTCTCACACTCCAATAGTCTTGTACACTACACTGAATAATTCATAATCTACACTACGCCGACTCAGTTAATGTACACGGAGTAAAACAAGAAACTCTTACCTTAACTCAAGATTATATTCTGAACTTCTATATATTTGCCTAGAGAAGGAATGCAAAGAGAAAACACTCTTGCAAGGCCATCAGTTTTTCAGTCTGGCCTAAATTGCGTTTGTCGACTGTTGCAATCGGTTGACTGTGTGTCGTTACGGTTGATCATGCAGCTATGAAGAGAATACAAAGTCCTTCAAAAAGTCCGTTGCTTTCTAACTGACCGTTTTTTAAACGTTAAGTCTCAAAATGTATTTATTCCGGCACCATTTTAAATAGTTGATAAAAAAGTACGGCATTATTTCTCACTGATGAAGAGACAGCAGTATCGAAACGTCTGAGGATTTTTCCACATTTTCTACTTCAAGGGCACAGACACTACACCAATTTACATCAAGAATATCTCAATTTATAGGCGCTACACAGTTTTAATGCAATTAGAGAATTTCAATGTCGAGTCTAAATTTTTAACGCAGAGGTATTGGGCTTTTGTGCACCAGTTCGATCCCTTTTAACTCTTTTTTTGTTTGGTCAAGGCACATGAATCCCTTGTGGTTTGTTGTTGGGTTTTAACCCTCTAATATACAAGGTGGATGCCAGCTTCCTCTATCCCCGACCCCCTGCCAGCCTTTTTTTTTCGAACTACAACGGTTTTATATGATAAACAGGTAAGAAGATCAAGATGTATCGCTTCTATTTATTTCATTAGAGGTTCTTAAGTGCATTTCCTTTTGAAATTAAATATGCTACTCTTAAGCTCGAGACCCTTAAACTTGGAACCCACGCAAAACACGAGCTTACAATTTTCGTAGTTGGTTGATCTTATTCCCGTTCAAGTACAGGAGAAGATCCAGTTCTAAATTACAGCTGTTGTTTTGTCTGGGCGCTCTTGCTTTTCCCCTTTCGGTTCCAGACGAGAGGTGGTTACACCGCTCTGAATCATTTCCCTTTTCTCCTTCTCATCTAAACTTCCGTCTTCTCGTGCGGTGTTATCTTCCATAGTTCCTAGAAGTATACCATATTTCAATAGAGCTAAACGGGCTCAAAGTCACACTTTTCAGTAGCATCTAGGGGAAGGGCTCCCAGTGGCCCTGGCCCCTCTTTTTAATTTGTCAAAGAAAATAAGGCCCAAGGGGACGAAATTTCTTTAAACTTCAACACGTTTTCTCTCCCACTCCTTCCTTTTTTACTCCGTGCCTCCCCACCTTGTACGAACGTTTGGATCTACTGCTTCCCTTTTCAAGGGCTTAGGGACAACCGTAGAAAATTTGACGTCAAAGAAGCAAACCTATACTATATATTTCAGATCAAGACGACATTAAAATTTTCCCCTTTTCAAATTAATTCTGTAGTTAATTCTCTGTTTATGTTTTGCTCAGGTTACACAAATCATTGTTGCTTGGGATTTTTACCATTACTTCTAATCAAAGATGGCCGTGCAACCGTATCGGGATGACGAGTTAAACTACTTCAAGTTCACATCGATCGTTTTAAATGAATTCCCCAAAGCCTTACGACATGCCTTCAAGACTATGTGGGACAACAACATCGGACACCGCCCTGGGTTCCAACTCTGGGATGACTCCCCTGCTGTGGGAAAATTGTTTGTCTCCACAGAGGGTGGAAGGACCAAAGTTCCTACGCGCAAGTCATATAATGAATGGGATTGCACCGCCTTGTTCCAGGCCACTATCTACGCGCAGACCTTCGCCTTACATCATAGAACTCTCAGTGATTTGTACGTGAAACCTCGTAGTGTACCTCATGGAAGTTTCCATACATCTGTGGTAAGCCCAGGTGGAAACAGTGCTGAAACCTTTGCTCTTGCAATTGATCAACTACGACTTCTCAGGAATTCGGTTTGCCATTCGACCGGTTCTCAAATGGACAAAGTAACATTTGACCAGTGTGTGCAACATGCAAGAGATGCTTTTTCAGCTCTTGGACTTAAAACAGACCCGATTGATGTTATTGGAAGTTTGACAGAGTCCGACTTTCCCACGAATGAAGTTCGTAAATTAGAGCAAGGTATCAAGGCAGAGACTCGGGCGTACATCAAGTTTCTTGAGAGTGTGAGCTCAGATATTGACGAGTTAAAAGCTCTTTCAACTGCCTTAAAAAACGATACAGCTAACAAAAAAGATATCGCTATGTTGGAGGAGAAACTCAGCTCAGATATCGACGAGTTAAGATCGAGCTCAGCTACCATAGAACAGAAAGTGGAAGGCATGTTGGAGCGAAAGATCAGTGAGCTGAAAAAAGCACAACAGGAAAGCGATGTTGAAACGAACGCTTCAGGTAATAAGTTATTTAAAATTAAATGTAGAAGATAATGTTGTACTTGTTAAACATCCCATTCAGTTAAAAGATTCGGTCGAACAAATTCAACATTCAACACCGTTGGACATTTTTGGATTCAACAGGTTGAATGCGTTTGCCCTCCTTGTTCAATGATGTTGAATGCTGTTGAACGAAGTTTGTTTGCCATCAGATTTTCGATGCAACGCCATTCAAGTTTTCTTGTATTCTTAGGTGAGAAGGACAACAATGAATTCGTTTTGCCGGCCCGGCACGTTCAACGAAGTTGAACGCATGCACGAAGAGTATTTTATGCAGTATTCTATGTGTTTAATCAGTAACACGCTTGTTTGTTTGTATATCTGTCTAGTCAGTAATACGCTTGCGTAAGGCTGGTTTTTACATAGGCACGAACGCACACATAAGCGAGTGAAAACAACAGCAACATAAGCATAAGCAATAGCAGAAGAAGAACTAACACGTTCGTTCTTCCTATGATTATGCCTATATTTATGCTTGTGCTTATCTCGCAGTTTTCACCAGTGAGAACGGCGGTGACATACAAGTACGAGCACAAGGCAGTCAACCAAACACAGGTAACTTTAACCCGGACACCTTCGAAATTACCACAAACAGTATGGCGGACTCTGTGATCGCAGTGGATGAGTTGCTTGCAGAGACGATCCAATTTCGAGCCAATTTATTCGTTTCTCAAACAAGAAAACGTCGACAGAAATAAGCTTATATGAAAGTTGCCAATATCTAAAAGAGAGCTCTCTGTCACCCTCGCGAAGTTGAAAAACCAAGTTAATAAACTCTCTTTGGGCTAATTGCGGCAATAGACTTCCCTCACCCAAAACCTTTTTATGTCTGATGGAAGAAGTGCGGTGTTAATGTTGGCCTTTCGGCGCCTTCTTAACTGAAACCTCATTTTCGTTTAACATCGAGCGGAATCAAGAACAGCGCCAACCAGGGCGGGAAAAGGTTGGGCGATGAAACGAGCAGTCCGCTCTTTAAGCGATGTGTGATGCGGAGACGGACTGGCACGAGCGCTCTTTCCGCGCTTCCGGTGCGTTTGGTGGCCGGCAAAATTTATCTTTCAACAAACCGGAAATCTCATTTTCTTTCTTTATTTTTCAGCCAGCCGTGCACTATGATTAAAACGTTTTTTCACAGTCCTGGCTCACAGCTTAAAGTGCTTATGTCTACGTGGACATTAGTCAATCTTTTTCACCGTAAGTTCCCGAAAAATGCGCTCAATTTGAGAGTGTCGAATGCTTGCTCTTGCCGAAAAACATGACATGGTTGTCTTTCCTCGTCTCTTTTAAAAAAGCTCCAAATTACTCCACGCTAAATCTTACATATATTAAAGGCCGATAAATTTTACATGACATAATAAAAAATTAGCTGGAGATATTTGGAGATAGTGGCGTTTTGCAACTTTAAACTTTGCCTCCTTGCAACGCGCCATGGCGATGATGCGTCGCAACGCCGCCAACTGTATGTAAACAAATTAAAAGTGAAACTAAATTTGCGGATTTCTCCTCCCTTTATCTCACAAAAACAAAGCAAAGAAAACCGTCTAAACTGAGGGGCAATTCTATTTGTAGTGCCTAAAGAAACAGACAAGCATAGGAGAGGTTTTGGGGAAAAAAGAAGAAGAAGTGCGGTGTTAATGTTGATTTGATTTAATTAACTAGGGACGTGTCCTGATTAACCTTGCACGAGCTGCACGAATTATAAATACGCGTCATGCCACGCGTCATCCAAACGCCATTTTCCATCTTTTTACTTTGCTCTGCTGGTTTTTAGACAGTTTTTTAGCATCGATTAAGGCGGAAAAGACAAAGAAAAGATAACCCAAAGTTAAAGTTTTTCGGAAACTATTAATAGATTATTAAGATTTTGAATTTGGATCTTTGAATTTTGAATTTTGGTCTAGCACCCAATTCGATCCCAGTCCACTGCATCACACCTTTTTGCTCGGACACGCTCGTTTCATCGCCCAACCTTTTTCCGCCCTGGCGCCAACAGATGGTTTCTGCGCGTGTGTATGTCCTTATGCTCATGTCGCTGTTAAATGTTGCTGGCGTTCTCACCCGCTTATCTTAGCTTAAGTCCAAGTAAAAGCCAGACTTTTTTAGTCGTGAGCGTGCTGCAATGTCAATTCTCAAACAGTAATTCAGCTGCAACATCTAACATCATTAAACAGGCTGGCCAATGTAGATCAGTATTGAATTCGTTTTGGCCACCTCGTTCAACATTGTTGAATCGGATGCTGCATCTATTTGGCCAGGTATTAGGGCCAAATTAGGCGACAGTGGCTTCTGAGATAAGATATCACTTAACCAAACAACAACCCTATGATTGTCAGTCGTGAATGATTTATGATTACGTTAACAAACGGCAACACGTATTGACCGAATTACCAACCGAGGTCTGCACTACCTGTGCAATGTGGAGAGCTATTTTGTCCTAACTAGAACTCATCAGCATGACATAGCCAGCAGCGGCGCTGCTTTGGACCCAACCTCCGCCTTGAGGCTTATATATAGCTTATGTCATTTCAGGCATCCAGAAGAACGACGGTTTTTTTTTGGGGGGGGGGGGAGGTGTTTATTAGAGAGGGGGATGAACAGAGAGGGTTTCTTTAGCCATACAGTTTAGCAAACTTATAGTTCCCTTTATAAAGTGGGAAGGAGGTTAGTTCAAACTCTGACCTTCACTGGAATGGGGAAGGGTGACGGTCAATACTAGAGAGAATGGAAAGAAGTACGATATCTGTTTGTTTGCTTATTTGTTTGTTTGTTTTTTTCAATGAGTGTTTCTTTTGAAACAAAGCACTTCATGGTACCCTTTTATCCGTCTTTTACATGTAAAAGATACGAAACCACTGCTACCAAGATGTTGTCTTCCTCCAGTGGTTCCTAACTTCACTGGACGCCAGAGAGAGTGCGAGGAAATCATCGCTCACGTGACGTCCGAATCTACCCGAATGCTGTCGATCTGGGGCTCGCCTGGATTCGGAAAAACGTCGGTTGCCATCACAGTGGGACATGATCTCCATTCTCAAGGGCTGCTTGTCTATTTTATCTCACTCCAAGGTCTTCAGTCAAAAGCAGATCTGACATCAAAGCTTCTTAGCCTCTTTAGACAACCTGCTTCAAATGATCAGCCATATGTTCAGCGTTTATCTCTTGACGACGAGCTTTGCCAAATTTTTACCGATATTTCAGATCGCTGTGTGTTTATTCTTGACAATGCAGATGACGCATTGGAAAGTGGTTTGCCAAAAGTAAAGGAAGAAGTCATGCATCTTCTTGAGGAAATTCTCAGGCGAAATGAAAAGGTGACTTTCGTCGTAACCACAAGGGAATCTTTCGAATTTATGAACTTGCATTTCCAGGGCCATCAGTCGGTAAGAATAAGACCACTGGATGAAGCCTCTTCTCAATCCCTAGTTCATAAATTACTTCTAAGTGCCAATACCTCAGACTGCGTACGAATTACCCAAATCTGTGGACACGTACCTTTAGCCGTAAAGTTATTGTGTTCGTTAATGTCGGAAGATGGTACCCAGCCGACTCAGTTTCTACACGATTTCATGGTGTCCTCTACAGAAAGCATTCCCGAGATGTTGGACAACCCCGGTTATCCAACCAACCATCGATTGCAGTTCCTTTTTGACTCCTCTTTCCAGAGGCTCTCTATAAAGGAAAAAGAAGCACTAGTGTCCTTGTGTATACTTCCAGAGACATTCAATATAGAGGTCGCTGCAGCTGTCTTAGGCGAAGCAAGAATTTTTGAGGTCAGGAAAATTTTGCAAAGCCTTCGCAGAAAATCTCTTCTCGATTCAAGTTCACAACCCATGTCATTCTTAATGCACACGCTCCTCCAATCATTTGCACGAGAAAAGGGAGAGCATCAAATGAAAGAAACGGTCCTGAACGCAAAAAGTCGTCTCTGTGCATTTTACGTTTCCCTGTTCGAGAAACTCAATGAACAGTTTCTTACCGGCCATTCTATGTCGGCGTTTATTGCATTTTACGATGATAAAAAGAACATAGTTCAAAGCCTAATAGAGGGATGCTCAGATTCAAAAATAGCTGACAGTGTTTTTGAAGTGTTAGTTAAAGGGGAGCTCTTTCTGGATAACCTTTTTTTCAATTACACAGAAGGTTATGTTTTTTACAAGATTTACGATTCGGCAGTTAAGGCTGCAAAGAAGCTTGAGAAAAATGAGTATCACTGCCAATTACTTGTTTCTAAGGCGTTTGGTGAAGTCTATTATGGCGCAGAGAAAAGTACGATGCACCTGCTCTGTAAAGCAAGGGAAATCCACGAGTCTGCGCGGCAGTCTCCTTCCTCGACATTTAACGCAGGAAAGAGCATTTGCTACTCTGGCATTTGTCATCTTGTGGCAGGGAATATTGAGGACGGAGCTCAATGCATACAAGAAGCCCTATTGTTAATGAACAACAGCCCGGAGCAGACGATTCTTAAGCTCGTTATTTTCCAGATCCTTGCCCTCTATTATCAGTATCAACACGACTCGTCAAGCTCGGTTGTTTCCTACAATAAGGCGCTTCAGCAATGCCGAGCTGCAGGAGATACAGGACTTCTTGTTATTCCACCACTAAAAAGCAAAGAAAAGAAAGCTGGTTATGAAAAGAAGCCTCAAAGAGACAAGGACGTCCTACTCAACCAACCACTGAAACTAGAAATGATCTTTCTTCTCAGCCAAGCTGCAAAGAATCTCTCTGATACTGACGTCAAGCAATATTTCAGTAATACTGCGCTCCAGATACTGAAAGGAATTGACACAGAGGTTCCAATTTCACTAGGTGTGTTCACCTTTTATCGCAATGCTGCTGTTCTACTAACGAGTTTCAACCAAGTTGAAGACCCAGTAAAACTGTATGAAGCAAGAATCAGTTATCATCAAACGGCACTCAGGCAATGCAGTGACAACAAAGGAAGTTCCTGTAGACGAGAAGAAAACTCTGCCACTTTTTATCACGAGCACAATGAGGCACTTGCAAAATGTTTCTTGGATTTAGGTAGATTTTACCACAGTAAAGGGAACTACCTGGAGGCTCTTCAGTCATACCAGCGTGCACTTGACATAACATTTGAGTTGTTTGGAGAAGAACATGCAAGCACAGCGGACTGCTACCAATCAATCGGTCTCACACAACGTAAGATAGGCGACTTCCGCCTGGCTCTCCAATCTCATCAACGTGCTCTTGATGGTCGAAGAAAACTGTTTGGAGAGGAACACGCGAGCACAGGGGACAGCTATTATTCACTCGGGGTCACCCAGCAGTCACTGGGTGACTTTTCGTCAGCTCTCCAACCACACCAGTGCGCACTTAATGTCCCACTGAAACTGTTTGGAGAAGAACACCCAAGGACAGCTGACAGTTACCGTCAGTTAGGAGCCACACAACACAAACTAGGTGACTTCACCTCAGCCCTCCGATCACACCAGCGCGCTCTGAATATTAGATTAAAACTGTTTGGAAGAGAACACCCGAGTACAGTTGACAGTTACTGTCAAATCTGGGCCGCTGAACGCAAACTAAAATCGTTGTCACAAGTCTCAGAACACACATACAAAACCTCAATTTGATAACGAACTCGTCCCCTCCTCCCATGCAATGTTGTTTTCAAGCATCGGTTACAACCGGGATTATTCCAATTATTGTAAATAAGCATTGTCTGAGGAAGGAGGGAGGCTACCTAAATGTCATGAATATGTGATATTCTTACTTGACGCCCTGACAGCAAGGCCAATGTGTGTTTTCGTGCGTCTTTCAGTAAATTCATGTTCCTAGACATTTTCACTGTAAATGGTTTGTACTCAGGAGTCATATCATAAGTCGGTAAATTATGATCGTCCGGGTGAGTGTAGTCCTGAGAAGGACTGTCCGTGGTGACGTTGACTGATGGTTCGACAACCTGAGCGGAAGTCGTCATCAGAGTCAAGTGAACTGTGAATCGGCAGTAGATGTTATAAGTATCTGGTAGACCAAAAACTTATAACATCTACTGACGATTAACAATTCACAATGACTCTGATGATGACTTCCACTCAGGTTGTCGAAGCGTAAGTGTCACCACAAACAATCCTTCTCAGGACTTGCATACTTTACCGACCTAGACATTTTGGCAATAATTGTCTACGTTTTGCATGTTAATGGGAATATGAAATGGAATCGTTTATGGGGAGTTGATTAACTCATTTTTGTTCACATCTTTTCCTTAATGGTCATGTTGCCTTTAATACTTTGTCCGAATTGAAATACTTGATATAATTAACAAGGTATTTTAAGAGCTGTTGATTGATAACAATCGTCAACATTCAGGGGGTTATGTCAATGAGTTTGACGTTTTTGAGTCAAATCTGTCCTGAATTTAGAACTAAGGAGCTTTTTTCATAAACAAAATGCTCTTAAAACACCAAGAGTAGGATATCTAGTATTTTTGGGTGTTAGTTATTTCTGAGTTCTTCTCTCCACACATGTCTGATTCTATTTAACAATTGGTTGATGCTTAGCGTGCGTACATCGAGTTATGGATGCACGCGGGAAGTTTGGAGAGCACGAGAGAAGCGTAAGAGTTGCTCGAGGCGCAGCCGAGAGCAACTCTAGCTTCTTGAGTGCTCTCCAAACTTCCCAAGTGCATCCATAACTCGATGTACGTACAGCTAAAAGCATGAATCAATTGTTTTATAACATAGCCAGTGGAAATGCCGAAATAGTAGTTTTTCGCAAGGTGCCGCAGTTCTATTTCGCTTCCGTTGAAACCGTAAATTATAAGCAATACGAATCAGTGCGCAGTTGATTCAAAACTCAGTCACTGGTTACCATAAAAATCAAGAAAGAACGAGAAAAAAAAAAGAGAAAGAGAAAAAAAAGGAACAATAATCGATCACATGACTGAAAGAAAAAGGCGCCAAAACCTTGCGAAGTGTTGCCGCGTAGTTGCAGCGTTTCTTTGTAAAGCTGAATGAATCAATGAAATTGCTCCGAAGTGAACGTACGAGAATAATTTTTTTGAAGAAGTCTTCCAATTATCGCTCTAAGATGTGGTATAAGATTGATGTTTCCTGAAAAAAACTGTTGTATTCATCCTCCAAAGCGGATTGAAGCTGTATGATTTCAGCATTGTAGCCGCGAGTCTGAGTTGAAACGAGCAGAAAACAAAGTGGAGGCCGCGGACGGAATGTGGTTTAACAACAATGAATCAAACAACTGGGAAAGCGATCATTCGACTTATTTTGGATTACGTTTTATTTTGTTTGAACATTGGAGCTGCTTGAACACAGAGCTACATTGACTGCAGGTAAAACGATGTTATTTTGTGTAGTATATAGCCGGAAAAAATTCGTCCTTTCTGGTTGTCAGTGCTTATTTAGCTTGATTTTGGTAGGGAATCACCGAAAACGTGTGACACATTATTAAACAGTTCGCTTCAATTTTACTGTGTTTTATTTTGTGTCATGTCTTGATATTTTGGTTTTTAAAGTTTTGCGTATAAAACCTACCCTTTGTGAACATTCGTTCAGAGAAGACGGTGAGTGAAATCGTAAACACAACGCCTAAGACTAATTAAGTCCGAGTTTCTTCAGTTTTTCAACAAAGTTCCTTGCTCGTCCTAAGAATTCAAACACTCTGCAACAATTTCGCTGTTGTAATCTCTCTCTAGTTTAACTCTCAGTGCTGTAAGGTGATTTTTCTTGGCCATTTACTCGCCGAGTTGCTCGCGAAGAAGACACTTTTGGTCGCTGCAGGCAGAAAAAACCAAGTGCATCCATAACTCAACTGCATGCTTCGTTTTCGTTGGTCTTGCTCTTGCTTGTTGGCTGCTTTCTATGCTGGCTAAAAGGTCAATGCCAAGAGAAAAATTTGGAAGTTCCTCGCTAGTTTCTTCCATTGACTATCGGAAAGTTCAGCAACAGGAACTCGCCGCTAAACTCGTCGGGAACTTTGCAGCAAAATGCAACTGCACACGATATGTTATATACGCACGGCCGTGCGTATATAGAGATTTATTATTCAACAAATTGTCACTATACCCATATATGGTAAGGAAGCCCTCAATATCTGTCATCCTACATGACAGATATCCTGCGATATACGTAAATGACCATATTTGGAAGTGCACTGCAGATTTTCTTTCATTGCTTGTTGGCGGCCATTTTGAAAAGCGAAGCAGTTTTAGCAGTGTTCTCCGTAAATTTTAACTCTCTGGAAGAAACTTTCCACGATTAAATGCTCTCAAAATGTCAACAAGTATGTGCTTCAGCTCACAAAGATATCCAGCGGTTGACTTGGAATTTTCATAGTGAGAACTCAACCAAGAAAATGCTATTGCGAAAGAAGCAGCACACTTGCTCACGGAAAGTTGTAAAGACTAAAGTTGAAAAGATTTTAATTCACAGGAAGAGGACTTATTCTCGGTAAGGTAGCAAAATTTTTTTCCTTTGTCTTGTCATTTCCAAACATGAGTTTGTAAATAAGTCTTTTTAAGTTAACGGTAGTAAACTTCGATTTCTTGAAGTTCTGTTTTGATTTTTATTAAGCTTTATGTGTTGCTAGCTTTTAGCGTTTTTATCATAGAGCCGTAGTTTTTCTCGTTCTGAAAATGGTAGTCGATGGGAATTTGTTGAATAATAAAACAATTATCCTGCTCAATCTTGCGGAATATCCCCTGATTTAGCCAACTCGGCCTACGGCCTCGTCGGCTAAGTATCAGGTGATATTCCGCGCGATTTCGCAGGATAATTGTTAAATACACCATGATGGTTCAATAGGAATTCGGTAGGACCAGCGCGCGAGCTATGTTATAATTTCATTTATTACACTGAGAGTTTTAGACTTTAATTTTTACAATCACGTTTGGCCTCATTTGAACCTTTATATTATACTCTGAGAGTATTCTTCGTGACTGCACAGATGCAGTTAAATGCGTGTGTTCATTGACATAATGTGACTGCGCGATGCAGTTGTTGTGTCAGCCTACAAGTGACCATCGCTCACCACAAGAGTTCCCGTCGCTCAGTGGTTAGAGCATCCGACTAATGTACGGAAGGTCGTAGGGTCAAATCCCATCTATAATTAAGAATTTTTTCTGAGTTCTTCTCTCCACACATTATTATTATCAAGAACAATTCACAATCTGTTTTTTAGCGATTTTTCCAATACAAAAGAGAAGAACTTGAAAAAAATTGGCCTAGTTTTTTCAAGTTGCAAGCAATTTCCATCCTTGCCATGCGCAACCAGACACAGAAAACTAGTAGATTAGTACTTTGAACCCTTTAAGTCCTAATAGTGACGAAAATGAAATTTCTCTTTACATTATCACTACTTGTTCAAACATTCAAGTGGTGAGAATAAAGAAAGTGATCACCAAGGACAAGATGTCTTGATATTTAGGCAGATTCTTCTAATTTGTTCCTAAAGAAATGTATGGCGAACAGTATCAATTTTTTAAACACATTTTTTAAGACAATTTCTTAAAAATTTTTTTTTAATTTAAACTAGTGAGCAGCACTCTGCGAACTATAGTTGTAAAACTGGTTTATTCTCCTACGCGTTTCGTCTAACTATTGTAGACTTCTTCAGGAAGTTTTACAAACAAAAGCTAAATGCCTGTAATTAAGCAATAATGCGGCTATTTGGAGAAACACGGACTGCAAAGGTGCGGCCGGATTGACGAAAAAGGAAGAGGCGAAGCTGTAAAATATTTACGCAAGGCGTGAGAGTCATTTGGGGGCCACGGTCTTAGCTAGCTGAAAGGCCTAAGGTTTCCTTTGTTTCCAATATGTCTTTTAAGCAGCCTTCACACGACAAACTACTGTTGGCCAACTCGTGTTGGCAAAACTCAAATTGGTCTGCCAAAGACTGCTTTAGCTTTTTAAAGAAATGCTAAAATTACGTAAGTTTATTGTCATATCATACTAGAGTTTATTGAAAACGTGCAGCCTACAATCATGCTGCGTTGGCATTATGGTGCAAAGTACTTCTGTTTACAGCGTTTTGATATCGTACTTTCCTGTTGGTTTCAATTTTAAAGATTTCTATAAAGTAACTCATAACGGTGATTACCTCGACGAGATTTTCGTACATTTTTTCCTATTAAACAGTCAGCAAACCCCGAATTAACTTAAGTTTTTTAGTATCCAACTGAGCCGATAAAAGTCATGAAAAGAGAGGTTCTGAACCGAAGTTTTTACAACTGTGAAAAAACGCTTTTCATGTAATAGCGTGTGTACATTTCAGTGCACTTACAAGGAGACACTGATAAATATACTATGACTGTAGCAAAGCACTTTTAAAAAAGATTTTAGAAAAGATGATTTTAGTAAAGATATATAACTGTTTCAGTAGTTTTTGTGCTTGCAAAGAAAATACAAGTACATGATTTAAATAAACTTTTCTTATACAAGAACGTCTTATTTTTTTGCTCAGGCTGAGCTGGGTCTGAATGTCTTCATCTTTTTGGCGATTTGCCCCTGAAAACGTTCTTACGATGTTCATAAGGCAAATGGTAAAGGCATGACCAGGATGAAACCTAAAGGAGAAAGAAGTATAAAAGAAAACAGCAGCACTCTTTAAAATCAAAAAGATACAAATAAGTACTTAAAGATGTATTTACTGCAGTACGTATTCAGCGACAATCCTTACCCTCGATCGGATGTACCACGATACATTGGTCTCCGGGTCTCCACATATTGCTTCTACTCAGCCATCTCTAGACGAAGACATCAACATCTCGAAAGATCCACCAAATGATCCCTATTTCACACCTCAGTTGCACTCTCGAAGTGCCAGGCGAAGAATGATTGGATCGGTTAAGGAGACATTAACTGCAAACAGGCTAAATAAAGACAACTCCACCTTAGTTATATCTATTGTGCCTTCTAATGCTGATGGAACATTTATTCCAATGTATTCGGCAAGAAATATGCGCGTGAAAGGCTGAATTTTCATCTTGTAACAAATGCTTGATCACTTATGTTGCTTTTCACACTTGGTACCAACCAGTGTAGGTGTTAGCTTTGCAATTCTACCTCGCACGTGCTCTATAATTAGCATACAGGTTCTCAATGAAAATAAGTACCTGAGTTTAGTTCAGTTTTTAGCTTGCAAGCACTAGGTTCAAGTTTCTCTTACTTGTTTTGTCGGCGGTGAAAGCGAAACCTTCATAAGCCAAATTCCAATGTCAATGTCAATGTCAGTGTCGTCTCCCTTGTTGACAGATATCGGAGATGTGCACTCTACCGAGGTTGATTGACAACTGAGCTGTACTTTGATTTACAATGGTAATACTGAATCGTACACTAAGTGCGACTGCACCTATGATCTTGCGCCATTGAGAAGCCAGTTGCACAACTTGTGCGTAGTGTTTCACTGGAGATAATAATTTATTTTTGCAAGGGGTAGTACATTTACGTTTGAAAAGAAATTCCCGCCACATGACAGTGTAGCTACAGTGCGTGGGTAGTGCCGAATTACGTCAAAAAAAAAACACAATAAAACCACCACAATATACGCTTGGTATAGAACAATATCCTGACAAGAGGCTTGGTGTAGAGCATTACCTGAAAGATTTCTCCGTTCTTTATCGAAGTATTTCTGCAGAGGTCTTGCAGTCAAAGTACCGCATTGACCGATATTTCGTTTGCTATCAACGTATCTCTTGATTTTGTCAGTTATTCAACTTTCAAAGGCTGATCACTATGTCCGAGTTTGTTATTTTGCAAACTGGGCTCAGATCGCCCTGGCATCGGTAAATATCTTCCGAAAGAGATCAAAATATTTGTTGAGGTTTCTAGAAGTTTTATAGTAAATAAATAGATGCTCGAAGGATTCTTCTGACTTGAAACTAAAAAGGTGCAGTGGGCGTGATGAAACTGTGCCCATTTTGTACAAGGCTTTACTATTATATATACTTCTATTTAACAATGTGTATTGAATTTCTCAGGTTTTAGAGTCAAGGGTAGATGAACTGCTGGAAATATTTCTTCGTAGTTCCATTGTTACGTAAAGGAAGATTCAACTTCCCCAAAAAATTCCAATATCGCACCGAACTAGGAAAGAGGGCAGGGCATCTTGAGAGCTCTTGTTATCAACGTTCGTACTTTGTAACTGCCCTTTCAAGAGGTTCTTCCAATTTGGTGGGATGAAATAAAAAACGTTCATTAGAAGGAAATATTTCAAAGCTGTGTTTATAATTTAGTGTGTTCCATGTTTTAAATTTACCTTCGCCTGATAGAACAACACACAATTTCGTCATGCCTCCCCTGCAATTCTTTTTCTAATCAATGGTTTTCCGCCTACACAAATGAACTGATTGTTCCGAATGATTTCATATAGGACACGAGAATGTGACGTAATATGCATTTTGCATTTTTTTTTTTTAATAAACTGCCCAGTCTTTACAAACTTGGAATATGTTTTTGGTAAGAATTTCACATCACAGTTGCATTTCAGAGGAAAGGAACCACAAAAATCTAGAAGGCAATTATCAAGGATTATTAATTTATTTAGCTTCGCCATGAACAACAAGAACAGGAAACTTTCGCCCATCCCGGTATTTCTTCATACACTTAATTCTTTGAGTTTTAACAAGTGTTTCTATATGTGGCATAGAGGAGGGAGTGTTATTCCACCTAACTATAGAGAAGGGCTTGTTATTCCACCTCCTTATAGAAAAGGGAGTGTTATTCCACCTAATTTTAGAGAAAGGAGTGATATTCCAATTCCACCTAATTTTAGAGAAGGGAGTGTTAGTCCACCTAATTATAGAGAAGGGAGTGTTATTACACCTAATTATAGAGAAGGGAGTTTTATTACAACAACTTTATTACATTCCCATTTCCTAATATAATCATAATAACGAAGATGTTTTTTTTCATCAGTTGCCTTAATGTAGATTTTTAATTAAAACCGAAATTATGACACAATCCTTTGCCAGTATTATCTGCATCTGCGTTTATCTGCACAAAATTAGAAATGTTTTTAAAAATCTCCGTAATGATAATCATTTGTTTTTCCCGCAGAACTTTGCGTCTCCTTACGTCATTCGTGCGGATGTGCTTTAAACACAAACATCCCCTAGACCGATCAAAACGTGCGTTTTACTCTGTCCATTGTATAAAGAACAATATCGCGATAGACTTGACGACAGAACAACACAATAGGCTGGTTATAAAAGGCGCAATCCTCGAAGGTTTTCTCAACTTTATCGACGTGTTTCTGCATAGGACTAACAGTCGAAGTACCACATTGACCATGATACGTTTGCTATCAAAGTATCTTTTGATTTTGTCAGTTATTCACCTTTCAGAGGCTGATAACTATGTCCGAGTTTGTTATTTTACAAATTGGGCACAGTATCGCCCTGGCATCGGAAAGTATCTTCCAAAAGATATCGACCCTTTCTTGTGCACTCATGTAGTCTACGCTTTCGCGAAAATCGACTCCAGCAATAAAATCGCCGGCTACGAATGGAACGACGCGACACTTTATGGTGAAGTGAACAAGCTTAAACTTAAGAACCCTGGTTTGAAGACACTGCTAGCTGTTGGTGGCTGGACACATGAAGGCGGTGCGATCAGTCCTTTCTCTCGCATGGTGAGCTCGGCAGGAAAAAGAAAAGTTTTCATTGATTCGGTGGTGAAGCATTTGAGAAAGTACAATTTTGACGGCCTTGATTTGGACTGGGAATATCCCGCTAACCGAGGCAATTCTCCGCCCCAGGACAAGCACCGTTTCACCGTCCTGTGTCGGGAGCTTTTGGATGCTTTCAACAGGGAGGCTTTGGAGAATGCAAAACCAAGAATGCTTTTGACGGCAGCTGTAGCGGCAGGTACGGTCACTGTTTGTCCTCAAAGCTTTCATTTTGACCCTGAATGAGCTGAAGTCTTGTTAGGCTTTTTTGGTAGAAATAACCTACGGGTTTTTGGGAGGGCAGGGGGCTGTTTTAGAATTTAAATATCGTAATTCAAGAAAGAGAACAATCAGAGAAAACTAATAGTTTTCTTGGAAGTGTTACGTTGTTCAAGCTGTTTGTAACTTTTGATTGTCATGACGTGCTAGACGGGGATCGCACCATTCCCGATTTTTCGTACGCCCTCTTCTATCTTTGAACTGCAAAAAAAAAAAAAACCGACAGCTTGCAGTCTAGTTCAGTGCGAGGACAAATCCTAAATTGTGGCCTTAGGTTTATTGTGGTCTACAAGGTTGCACGAACTGACTTTCGTTTCTGTGGACGAAATCCTAAAATGTGACCATTCCAATGAAGGCTATTAACAAATGCAAGGCAGTTGAGCAGCACTTTCATGGTGTTTAACTTTGGAACAATCGCGTGATAATTGCTCTAAAGCACTTTTTGCTAAGTGAATTAAGAGTTGCCACCACTGAAAACACCTGTTCAAGCTGATTCAAGTGAAAACAACGACAAGGAATGGAGATGTGAGTTGCTTTGTTCCAGACGGCGAGATCTAAAAAACGTTCAATTTCAACAGGCTAAAAACTTGAATATCGAACATTAATTTTCTAATCTGAGCAGCTCAGGTTTTCCGGAGAGTTACAGCAGTGGATCTAAACTGACAAGATAGCATGTTGAATAATCTTCCTTCTCGAAGGACGTTTTTTAATAAAAATGTCAAGTATTGACAGACACGCAGAGAGTACATACACAAACAATACAAAAGAAGAAATAGGAAACAATAACAAAAAAGGAAGTGATATATTGTTTCCAATATCATGCGTCACAATATTACAATTTCTTACCATGTTACAATATAATATGATACAAAAATTAGATATATTACAATATGATATTATCAATTTAGGATAGAAAGTAATTCTTTCCATGTTTCATATTGAATTTTTACAGTACTTTTTTGTTCAGCAGTGAAGCACTTTAACTAATAGACATTGTTTTCAATTTTGCTTTCGGTAAAGAGAGTAAAGGTTTTATATTGAGATTTCGGCATTGGAAGATTACTTGCTACAAAGAATTATGATGTGATTTGATAGAAGACAATACTTTATGTTAGTGGCATTTTGAGACACCAAGACGATAAAAGAAGTCTTTTAACCATTTTGTTACTAAAAGCTAAAGTTTCTAGAAATTTCACTGTGAATAAATAGCTGCTCGAGGAGTTCTTCTGACATTGCGACAAAAGGTACAGGTGGGTGATGTGTAAGGGACTGGTCATTATTTAGCGGGGAAGAGGGGGAGGGGCGGGGGGAGGGCCACTAAACTGGGAAAAACTTCGCCAAGAAGTTGTGGCCCTCCCCCACAAAGGTTTTAAAAATATCTTACCCTCCCCTAACTAGAATAAAAAAATTGTGACCCTCCCCAACGGCAAAATATTACAACAGCGGTTTACAGTGGGAAGTAGCAAGGAGTGACAGGCCTGCACGACTTCTAACAATGGAAACATTTATCCAACATTTATCCTCTTTTAAACTATGCCCATTTCGTAGAGAGCTTTACTGGTTCAAATACTTCTATTTAAAACTTTGTATTCTAATTCTCTGGTTTCAGAGGCAAGGGTAACGCTTCTCGAAGGAAATAGATTTCTAGTTTGCTAAGGTAGATGGACTGTTGGAAATGTATCTTCGTATTTGGGTTGTGACGTGAACCAAAATTTTCTACAGATATGAAACAGGAAATCTATTCTGTCATTAGCATTTGAAAGATCATAAATCAAATATTACTTAAGATGTCTTTCGTGTCTTGTTGTTTAACATTTATATGTCTTATATCTCTATGTGAAATATCTTGAGAGTTTTAGGTAATTTAGATATACAGAATCGACTAGTTTCAATTCAAAGGTAATCATAGAGAAGGAAAGATTATTCCACCGGATGATAGAGCCGTTCAAAAATTTTAGAAAAAATTTAAACGGCTATCAGAAACCTCGAACCCGACTTTATCGTTGACAGTAAAATAACGTAGATGACTAACAACTGCAAACCTTCAAAGAAAGAGTTACTGGCTAAATATGGTTTGATTGATTAATACAAGCGCTTTTTGGTACTTTTAGCTATGTTAGTAGTCATTTTGTTTTTATTTCTTATCTGTGTGTATATTAGTATATTAGCGAGTTGTATGACAAAAAATATAAATAAGGTAGGGGTGGGGAGGGTAGGCTCTGACACGGTCGAAGCTTTGGCTTCGAGCCGTGTCGGAGGGAACCGGAGCGGTATTGCAATTCCCCCCTGGGTGGGATTCAAGTCCCTGCGCAGGGTTAACCTTAGCAGTATGTTGCCAGTGCTCTTTTCAAACACCTGGCTCTTGTCTACGAAATTAAGGCGAAAACAGGGTTTAAGCCTCAAACCGCGAACTTGATCAGATCTGAAGTCCAACACACTAACCACTACTCCACCGCGCCACCACTATGTTAAATATAAAGCAGCAGCATCAGGTTTTACATGTAAAACTAAGCGTACTTAAATACTTTTGCTTATCCGTGGGCGTCTTTCCTATGCAGGATACTCGACCATCGAAACAGCTTACGAGATAAATAATCTTGGAAAAATCTTTGACTGGATCAACCTGATGGCTTACGATCTTCACGGCAAGTGGGAGAAACAAACGGGCCATCATTCGGCACTCGAGGGAATCCCGGGAGATAAGCTGACGGTATCATACGCAGTAAATCATTGGATCAGAAAAGGAATGCCGCCTTCGAAGATCGCCCTGGGTATGGCAACATACGGACGTGCCTTTAAACTTACGAACCCGGGAAATAACGGGTTAGGAGCTGCCGCTTCAGGCAACCCGCCAGCTGGAAAATACACCAGGGAATCCGGATTCCTGGCCTATTACGAAGTATGCACCAAAGGCTTAACTGTAGTCTCAAACAATGTCGCCTTATCTCCGTACGGGTACTCTGGAAATCTGTGGGTCGGGTTCGAAGATGCTAACAGCCTTAAACGAAAAGTAGATTTCCTAAAGGCGAGGGGTCTTCGTGGTGCTATGTTTTGGGCCATAGGCCTGGATGATTTTAAGAATGTTTGCGGCCAAGGGAAGTACCCTCTTTTGAGTGCCGTGAAAAGAGCTCTCAGTAATGGTGTGGTGCCTCCTGCAACACATGCACCCAAAACAAATGCGCCGACGAAACGACCTACTCGGCGGCCTGGTGCTAATTGTTATCCGGTGGGAGTCTGGGTGAAGTTTTCAGGAATGAAAGCTTGGTGCGCAATTAACTGCGCCGCCGGATACTGCCCTCCAAGTCACTGCAAGTGTGATTAAATTGAAGTTTTCATTAATATTGTGTAATCATTTGGAAAATGCACTGTATGCATTATTGCTTACTGATTAAACATTTCACCTTACAAGAATTGTTTATTCTGTTACTTAATGTTAGGTTCTCACTAGACTTACAGCCGACCCACAAGCCCGGAGCTTAACCCGATTACTGTAGAATGAAAAACAAGGAATGTTAGAGTGTTTCTGTTGATTATGCATGGTTCAATTTTACCTGTTACCATCCCCCTCGGGCAACCCCGGGGACAAGTCCAGCCCTTCGGGCCCAGGGTTGGGGAATTGTTTGAAGCGGTCGTATCCCGGGGGTAGGGGGCGGGGCAAATCGAAAATAACTTCTTGTTGTTCATGTAAAGTATGCCACTTCTCAGTTGATACGATAGCCCCGACCTCGTGGAGAAGACTGCCTATTTCCAGGGAAAATCTCTAGAATTTGTAGTAGACTGGTTAGAGAAGAGTGATCTCTAAAAATTAAAATCTGTGTTCGACGGTACGTTTATTATAAATTGTTGAACGAATGTGCGTTTGATGCCGTACTCGAATGAATGGCGGTCGTCACAAACAAAGAAATATTTCTTCAGTGTGTTTATATTTATATCTGATAAGACGACTTAATTATACTCTATATAAAAACGGATGCACAGCTTTATATTAAACAGAGATCTTTTTTTTTTTTTTTATTGCAACACAAAAAACACTACTTGCAAAACAAGACATACACTATTTACAATACTACTTACGATACATTACTTATACTACACTACTTCCTTAGACTGCGATTTTAACACTACTTTTATACAGTTTGTTTTCCGGTTACACACCTATGTACCTAACAAATTGCAATTCGAAACGGGTTTCCACTTAGCCTCTAGCATCTTCACATTATTATACTTAGCAGCAATGTGACGTTCAGTTTCATATTTTCTTTTGACTAGTTTCTTATAGGAAGAGAAAAAAGGAAGGCTATTATTCCTACGGCAGTTCCATAAATGTAGCTTACCTAAAACGATTAAATAGTTAAACAGAGGATGTTACTAAAACGAGGAATGGGGAATGGGGAATGGGGAATGGGGAATGGGGAATGGGGAATGGGGAATGGGGAATGGGGAATGAGAAATAGTGGTCAGCGGTAATACCTAAAAATTAAGTTGGAGTCTGCGTAGTACGACAAAGAAACGAGGATTGCACGTGGAGAGCGAAAGATGGAAGGTAAGAATATTTATCTGTCAGTTTTTCCCGAGTTTTTGGGATTATTGAGTTTCTGTTTATTAAAATTTACCAAAAATATTGATTTGCAGGTAATGAGAGTAACGATGATATTTAGGATCACGAGGTTATCGTTATCGACAGGTTGGAATAAAAAGATTCGCATCACTTTGAGTAAGGTCGCTTCGAGTACTGCAGTCATGAACTTTACTTCACAGAATAACCTATGCTTTGATTCACAAGCTTTATTTATTTGTTTATATATCTATTTATTTATTTAGTTATTTTTCTGGTATGTGATTGCCCCTATTTTCAGGGTTTGTGTGGTCTGCAGTGATCTGGAAGACAACATTCCCCTATTTTTCCCCACAGTTACTCACCAGTCCATGCTAGAATTTCCACAGTTAATTCATGTGGACTCTCACTGTGCAGGTCACCTGTTAGTTCTTTTTACAGAACCGGATTTCTTCATGGCAGCCGGACCAGTCATTTACTTTCACATATACATCCATTCCTTGCATTGATATGGCAAGATTTTACTAATGCAAACAAACCTTTCATCAAGACTTTCATCTCATTAACCAGTATTCTATTGTCCCCATTCTGTATTAATTCTGTGCATGGGAAAGTTCCAGTTCTCAGCATTATAACATGCCCCAATTACACTATGCAATTTCTCGTCAGAACAGGAGCTATCATGAGAAATATGGGCATTCTGATTTAAGGTGAAAAGGGGACTAAGGCCACGGGGGTTTGGGGTTCGGCATGGGGAGTACACTTCGTGTATTTGTGGGAGGAAGTGCTCCCAATACAGGTCACACTTTTCCCCATGGACTCACTATATTCTGCGCCATTCACAACTGGTTACTATGGTAACCTTAGGGTATAGGCTCGGATGGGATAAGGACCTCGCTCTGAGGGGATTGTTGGCCCCCTGGGGAGGATCGGATATGGACCTCGCTCATGGGGGATTTTGGCCCTCTGGGGAGGATTCGGTCCTCGCTCACGGGGGATGGCCCTCAGGGGAGGGGGGACCTCGCTCTGAGGGGATTTTTGGCTCCCAGGGGAGGATTCAGTCCTCGCTCTCGGGAGATAGCCCTCAGGGGAGGGGGGACCTCGCTCTGAGGGGATTTTTGGCTCCCAGGGGAGGATTCAGTCCTCACTCTCGGGGGATAGCCCTCAGGGGAGGCCCTTTGCCAATATAGCCTAGCCTGACCTGTATGCAATCTATGCTTCACTGGAGTACTTCCTCCCCTACCCCTTTATCCCACAAACTGTTGTTGTCTCACTTACTCTCATGGGTTGGAACATTAAAGCCAATTTATAAATATTATAAATTAAAGTTAATGGGACAACCATGAGGTTAATGTCCTAGCGTTACTATATCGGCAATGTGATATGTCATCAAGATAAGACCTTTCAATCATCATGCCTAAAGGTCATGCCACATTCACGTGCAAGATCAGGATATTTATATTTGACCAATGACGTTTGGCTGCTCACGTAAAATCAAGCACCCTCAATCTGCCTTTGTTCATTTTAGCCTTCCAGTCTAGTAATCATTCTGGTTGAGTACCTTTGTTAACCAGCTCCCCTCCCTCCATCCCACGTGTTGTCCCAGTTTCTATGGGCATGGCTTTGCACAGTTTCATAACCGTTGCCCCAAACAGCATAAACACCTGAATCCGGTTGTATGCAATAGTACCTTATCTACAGTATACATCTTGTTCCGTCAGCATATAGATGTAAAATTAATGTACCGGCTAATTGTATATTACCACAGTTTCTAGTCTAAATGTAGTTTATTGTTCATTCTTTGCCACAGCGCAAAGCTGTGACGAGACTGCGAACTCTGGCTTTATAGCCTTTTTCTTAGCCTCATTTACTACTGACTTGCTTTCATTATTGGCATTGTTTTATTTATTTATTTTTATTTCCTAATTTTTGATCAGTTCTTTGAATAGCACGATCAATGTAAGGGCATGATGTTATTACTCTGGCCTTCGTACACTGCTGTAGTCATTAGTCTTATTTTAGTAATTGTTAATTTCAATAAACATGGGTAAGGGAGGAAGTGCTCCCAATACAGGTCACACTTTTCCCCATGGACTCACAGCCTCAGTTACTTCTATATTCTGCGCCATTCACAACTGGTTACTATGGTAACCTTAGGGTATAGGCTCGGATAGGATAAGGACCTCGCTCTGAGGGGATTGTTGGCCCCCTGGGGAGGATCGGATATGGACCTTGCTCATGGGGGATTTTGGCCCTCTGGGGAGGATTCGGTCCTCGCTCACGAGGGATGGCCCTCAGGGGAGGGGGGACCTCGCTCTAAGGGGATTTTTGGCTCCCAGGGGAGGATTGATTCAGTCCTCGCTCTCGGGAGATAGCCCTCAGGGGAGGGGGGACCTCGCTCTGAGGGGATTTTTGGCTCCCAGGGGAGGATTCAGTCCTCACTCTCGGGGGATAGCCCTCAGGGGAGGCCCTTTGCCAATATAGCCTAGCCTGACCTGTATGCAATCTATGCTTCACTGGAGTACTTCCTCCCCTACCCCTTTATCCCACAATTTGTTGTTGTCTCACTTACTCTCATGGGTTGGAACATTAATTAGTGGGAAATGTTGACAATTATTTTAAAAGTATTTTTATTCATCATTTTTCAAATGTAAACAGCCTTGGTTGGCATAATTTGGCCCACAGAAAGTGTTTCAAACAGCATTCTAGTGTATCCAACAAAATTTCAGACCTCCTCTTTACATATTGTTTTTAAGTTTTTATTTTGAGTTTGACAAATTCAGGTCATGATCCACAGTTGCGTTGCTCACTATACCATTCATAGTTGCCTGATTGCACAAATCTCAGGATGTTTCAGAAAAGGATTTCTATAACATCTCTACTTGATTAATTTCTCAATCATATTTTTTCTACTACTATTGCTGAGTGCTGTATAAGACAAACATTTTAAGTTCAAATTTTTGTTTGTATTTAACTGAAACCATTTGAATAGTTAAAAAACTGGAAATTTATAGTTACAATGAAATTTGAAAAGTGGCACCTACAGTTTTTACACTGTAATATGAATTGATTTTTGTCCATCATAAAGGGGCTGGCCAGTGAACACTACCAGCATTGTGAACATCTGCACATGTGGCCTTAGTTTGTGTTTAAGAATATCAAGTTGTTGTTGCAAGGATCTTTCATGTATTGACAATGTTCAGCTGGCAAAGTTAATTAAAACTAAGTACAGCAATACATGTAAATAGGTTATAGCTTGAGTACTAAATTAAAGATTCTTCAGTACTAATTGTGTGAGTGTTGTCCTCACAACACTCCCTTCTCCTGCATCACAAGAGTAAATTGGATCAGGAGTGTTTTTAAACTGATCTTCATTTTCCTTCATAAGTTGAATTTGAGAGTCAACCAAGTCCTGATCAACATACATGTTATGCTTCTCACAATAATTATGTAACACAAAACATGCATAAATAATTGTTGGTATTGCCTCAAGTTTGAAGTCCACTTTTGTAGTGAGTATGGACCACCTTGCTTTAAGTCGGCCAAAAGCACATTCAATTTGGTTTCTGGCAGAACGCAGCATGTTGTTGAAAACAACTTGTTCGTTACTGGTACATGTGTCATACTCTTTCATGCAGAAAGGAAGCAATGGATATGCTGGATCACCAATGAGGTAATTAGGTATTTTGACACCACCTGGTATTGGAGTCTGAAATGTACAGGGCAATTTATTGCTTCTTAATTTGCCATTGATGGGAGAATTGGCAAAAACCTTTGCGTCATGGACACTTCCTGGCCACTTACATTCAACATCCATGAAGGAGCCTTTATAGTCACACACAGCCTGCACACTTAATGAAAAAAACTGCTTATAGCAGAAAAAATCTTGTGAGTTCTCTGACGGGCACTGAATTGGAATGGGTGTCCCATCAATACAACCAAAAGCTTGTGTCATGCCAAATTTGGCTTCAAATTCTGCTACCTTCTCCCTCATACTTTCTTCATCTTCAGGTAGGTGGAGATATTTTGGGCCAAGATAGTTTGAAATAGCTTGACAAACCTCATTCACCACAGCTGATGCGGTGTTCAGTGCTATTCCAAAACTATTGGTCGTCATTCTCAGGGAACCAGTGTCTTTTAAAAAATACAATGCAATTGCCACTTTTTTTTCCGCACTCAGTGCCCTGTGGTTAGGTGACTTTGGGTTAGGTGAAATGTATGGCCTTAGCTCCGATACCAGGTTTACAAAAGCAGCCCTTGTCATCCTAAAGTTCTCTTTCCAACATTCTTCAGGTGCTACTCCCGTCCAGATGTTTTTCCACCATAAGTCAGTTCGACCGGGTTTGTGCCAACAACTTCGTTTTTTTCTGTTCAAATTTCTCTGCTTCATTCGCTTAACATTTCGATAAAAATAGCTTTTCTTTTGCAACAAGCCGGCCCGGATTGCACTAATCTGCCTCTTTTGCTGTATTTTCCAAAGCAGCAGGACTCCAACGAGTTGTAGCAGCAAAGCTACGAGCGTAGACAACGCTACGATTGGCGCGAACGATATAACTGTTCGACGTGCCGCCATCTTTGTTTACCTTCTTGAATTTCGCGCCAAAACTCGTTCCCAGGGTCTTTGAGTTGTTTCGTGCCATTTTCGACGCTTTTTCATCTCGGTAACCGGGCTGAAATTTCCCATATGAACACACGACAATATTCATCCCGGTAACCGGGCCAGCCCGGTTACCGGGCTCATATGAAGAGGCCCTTGGACCAAAACCAAAAACATCTAAGCACTTGAACATAAAATTCCACTCCAGACTATCGAAAGCTTTCTCAAAATCTATAAAAAGTAGCAATCCAGGAATATCATAAGTTTTCGTGTAATCCATTATGTCCAGAATTGATCTTGCGGCTTCCCCTATGTAGCGACCTGAAACGTACCCAGTTTGATTGCTATGAATAATTTCCTGTAAAACTTTCACAATACGGGTCGCTATAACTTTGGACGCGATTTTGGCGTCGACGTTAGTTAAGGAGATTGGCCTCCAATTTCCTAAGTAAGTCCTATCCTTATCCTGTTTCTCAATAAGAGTAATCACTGCTTGTCTCTGGGATGGGGACATTTCCTTCTTCATAAAAGCTTCATTAAAGGAATTAATCAAAGTATCACTAAGTAACGGCCAGAAAGTGTTATAAAATTCAATGGGTAACCCGTCATTGCCTGGCGTTTTACCAGTTGGAAAAGTTTTGAGAACGTTCTGGCACTCTTCCGCAGTTATTCTACCTTCGCATATTGTTCTTGACTCATGTGAAATACTGGGTAAATTTGGCCTATCAAAGAAAATCGATGATTCTACATTATCTAGATTAACATTTCTACTGCAATATAAATTCCTATAAAATTGGCGTTGTGAATCCATAATCATAAAGGGGTCAGTAGAAATTACACCGCTAATGTGCAGCTTTCTGACGTGCTTTTTAACATGGTTACGTTTCTCGAGATTTAAGAAATATTTACTATTTTTTTCACCGTGTTCGTGCCATCGAGCTCTTGCGCGTAGTATTATCCCTTCTACTTTGTCCTCGTACAGTGCTTCAAGATCCTGCTTGCATTTTTCTAGTTCCAAGCGCGTATTATTACAAGGATTTGTTTGAAACATTCGGGATGCCTCCTGATAACGTTTATTCAATTCCTCCTCTTGTTTACGTCGAATAGTAGCTATTTGTTTCGAGAATATGATGGAGTTTGACCTTATATTAAACTTGACCCAATCCCACAAAAGTCTGGGATCATGTATATCTTTACCTGCATCCAGCCAGGTCGGTAAATTGTTTGTTATCATATGTTTATAATTTTCATTTGCCAATAAAGAAGTGTTTAGTTTCCAGAAACCAGCTCCTCTTCCACTTGATTCGATTTCTTCTAGCTCTAGAAATATAGCGGAATGGTCTGTTTTGATCGAAGGTATGATATCGACCTTAGTTACCAAATCGTGTAATTTATCAGATATTAGCCAGTAATCTAGTCGGCAAAATACAAAAGGTGAACAACGCCCCCAGGTAAAGCTTTGCAATGTTGGGTTTTTTAGGCGCCAAATGTCGTGTAAACTGAATTCATTTTGCAATTCATCTATGGAGTTAATTACATATTTTCGAGGAATCGGTAGACCGCCTTTTTTGTCAAGTGTGATGTCAAGAGGACAATTAAAATCGCCACCAATAATAATGTTTTCTTCATTACCAAATTCATCATTTCTTAACAATTTTGATAAATTACGATAAAATTTAACGGCTTCGGCGTCTTTGTTTGGACCATATATATTTGCAATTGTGTATATCTCATTGTTAATAGCAGCTTTTATAACAATAAACCTGCCATCTGAACTTATTTCACTCAGTTGAGTAGTAATGTTCAAACCATTCATTCCTCATAAGAATTGCAACACCTCTAGCATTTGTACTCCCGTGTGAAAATAAAACAGAAGCGCCCCACTCTTTTCGCCACTGATCTTGTCGTTCTGCTGTGGAATGAGTTTCCTGTAAAAATATTAAATCGGCTTTTTGCTTCCTACACCAGGAAAAAATTGCTCTGCGCTTGTGAAAGTTGCTAAGGCCTCTAACATTCAAGGAAAGCAATTTGATGCTTTCAGGCTTAGCTTTCGAGTTATGCATTTTTAATGCAAAAATAATTAAGCGTTATCACATTAATAGGTGCTATTTGCCCGGAATATGAATAAAATAGCAAAACAAATGCAAAAGTAGTAAGAGAATAATTTATGTTTTGAACAAGAAGTACAACACAGACACAAAACAACACACAAAATACACAAACAAACGAAAGCGCACTTATCATCTTGGTTGCTGCACACTTTCGCCGAGATCTCCATAGCAAATGATTGTATTTTACTATGCTATTAAGGTGTTTCGATACAGTTTTTTTGGGACCATGCCTCACTTTTTGAATCGGCTCTTAGACAGTCTTCATCTCGTTGGATCAACGTGAAATTTGCTCTACTTGATGGTTTTGGATTGAACTCTAGCGTGGTTTACATTTTATGAAAATCGATATTTCCATGACAACGATAAACAAAAATCAAAGAAAACAGTTAAATTGAAATTTTGCGCGATCCAGATTTCACTTTGAAAAGCAAATACCAACATCTTAAACTGTGGTGTATGGCAAAAAAAATATACAAGAACAAAAAAAATCTGTATGTTTGTTTTGAAGTAAATCGCAAAACCATTTTCAACCTTAGTTTTTGCATAGTAATAGTAAACGCGCCGAAAAATAATCAATGTTTTGATGAAATGGTTAGAAAAACAGTGTTAAAATGTGTCTTTTACTTACTATTTTACGCCTAGAAAGTTTTGTTAAAACTGGTGTTCGCGATCTCGAGAATGAATTGTTTTTCTAAGGTCATTCGCGTAATCATTTTGTGGTAATTTTTGAATTTGAGCGCTTTTGCGAAAATCTTAAGAATGGCTCGATAGATTTTTTTGAGACATTAAACACGCGTGCTTGACGATGTGACCAGTTTTAGTATTGAGTCTTATTACCATTGATTCACTAGAACACTTTTAGATTTAACGTTAAAGATGACGTATGAACCGACGGAAAAGCTTGCGTTACAAAAACACAGTTGGCAAGTAAATGCTAATATATCCAAAGTAGTGCGCGATTCATTGCTTCGTGATTTTTAATTGGTTTCTTTGTCCTTTGTTGCACTGTAGATAACAAGGGAAAGTGAAAATCACGGAGGAATGCATTGCGCATTACTTTGAATATATTAGCATTTACTTGGCAACTGTGAATATGTAACGCAAGCTTTTCTGTCGGTTCATACGTCCTCTTTAACGTTAAATCTAAAAGTGTTCTGGTGAATCAATGTTAATAAGACTCGATACTAAAATTGGTCACATCGTCAAGCACGCGTGTTTAATTTTTCAAAAAAATCTATCGAGCAGTTCTTAAGATTTTCGTAAAAGCGCTCAAATTCAAAAATTACCACAAAATGATTACGTGAGTGATCTTAGAAAAACAATTCGTTCTAGAGATCGCGAACACCAGTTTCCACAAAACTTTCTAGGCGTAAAATAGTAAGTGAAAGACACATTTTAACACTATTTTCTAGCCATTTCATCAAAACATTGATTATTTTTCGGTGCATTTACTATTACTATGCAAAAACTAAGGTTGAAAGTGTTTTTGCGATTTACTTCAAAACAAACATACAGAATTTTTTTGTTCTTTTATATTTTGTTTGCCATACACTACAGTTAACAATTATCCTGCGAAATCGCGCGGAATATCACCTGATACTTAGCCGACGAGGCCGTAGGCCGAGTTGGCTAAATCAGGGGATATTCCACAAGATTGAGCAGGATAATTGTTTTATTATTCAACAAATTCCCGTCGACTACCATTTTCAGAACGAGAAAAACTATGAAAAAAACGCTAAAAGCTAGCAACACATAAGCTTAATAGAAAACAATAAAAAAAGGGATCTTCAAGAAATCGAAGTTTACTACCGTTCCCTTAAAAAGACTTATTTACAAACTCATGTTTGGAAATGACAAGACAAAGGAAAAAATATTGCTACCTTACCGAGAATAAGTCCTCTTTCTGTGAATTAAAATCTTTTCAACTTTAGTCTTTACAACTTTCCGTGAGCAAGTGTGCTGCTTCGTTCGCAATAGCATTTTCTTGGTTGAGTTCTCACTATGAAAATTCCAAGTCAACCTCTGGATATCTTTGTGAGCTGAAGCAAATACTTGTTGACTTTTTGAGAGCATTTAATCGTGGAAAGTTTCTTCCAGAGAGTTAAAATTTACGGAGAACACTGCTAAAACTGCCTCGCTTTTCAAAATGGCCGCCAAACAAGCAATGAAAGAAAATCTGCAGTGCACTTCCAAATATGGTCATTTACGTATATCGCAGGATATCTGTCATGTAGGATGACAGATATTGAGGGCTTCCTTACCATATATGGGCATAGTGACAATTTGTTGAATAATAATTTAAGATATTGGTATTTGCTTTTCAAAGTGAAATCTGGATCGCGCAAAATTTCAATTTAACTGTTTTCAAGAATTTTTGTTTATCGTTGTCATGGAGATATCGATTTTCAAAAAATGTAAACTACACTAAAGTTCAATCCAAAACCAACAAGTAGGGCAAATTTCACGTTGATCTGATAAGGAAAAGACTGTCTAAGAGCCGATTCAAAAAGTGAGGTATGGTCCCAAAAAAACTGTATCGAAACACCTTAAAAGTGACAAACAGCTTTGCCTGCGCTGAATTGTAAACGAAACTTATAAATCATACAGTTTATTTAACTATGATTACGTAGTTCATAATGACAACAAAACAGCAACATAAGGACTACTCATGCCTGATTTTAAAGGACTTGAGACCTTCAGAATCGGTTTGCTTATACAATATCTGCGCGGGAACTGACCATGGGATGAACGCGAACTGAACTCCTTCTCTTTCTTTAAGTTGCTTTAAATGGTCTTTTCTTAGTTTGGCTCTTTCACTTCGAACTGCTTTTGACACGTCGTCGGATATGAATATCTGGCTGTCACAGAAAGGATTATCTTTCAGGGTGTTCGATGCAGCCTTTAAAATTCTTCCTTTATCAGGATATCTAAGTAGGTAAACGTGGATAGGCCTTGGTTGCGGAGCGCTAGCGCTCGTAGCTGCTTGGTTGATCTTCGTACGGTGCGCTCGCATAACTTCGATATTTTCGAGGCCCATATGCTTACTGAACAGTTCTTCGTTTAAGAATTTTTCTACGGAGCTGCAGTCTTTTTCGGCGCCTTCCTTTAAACCCCATATGACTACGTTGTTCCTCTTGGACCTGTTCTCCAGGTCATCAATTTTTTTGTTGAGGACGTCTATTTCTTCGCGGCTCGCCTTTTCTTCAATAGCGCTTTTAATCTCGGTCACATCGTGGTCTAAAAGTTTATAACTGTCTTTCAATTCGCTGACATCTTTAGCATTTTTCTTTTGACTTTTTTCCAAACTCTCTAACTTCAGCAGGATGGCGTTCAACTTCGACTCTTGTTCGTCTTTAGCGGCGAGCAAGTCGTCCATCTTTGCAAGTACTGCGTCTAACTTCGCTTCAGAAACTGACATTTCGGTTCGCTGCTTTGCTTTTGACCTTGTCAATCGAGCAGGCATTCGCTTGTCAACAATTAATATACTCAAAAGGTTATCATGCGGTCATAGTAAAACTATTAAGAAACATTTTCTTGAAAGTTTCTTGGAGAGAGCTCGGATCCGCGTCCGCTTAGCTTGGCGTCATCACCTGACTCCTCAGAGATCTTAGTCCAGTGTTCTTATGGAACAAGCTAAGAAAAACTCCTTTAAATGCTGTCATCAATTTGTGCGTATGCGCTATATTTAGAATAAAACACATGGCGAAGAACATTTCTTTACTCGTCAGCCGTCTGCCAGTGTGGTTAGAGTTTTTTCCTCGGTTTTCTTTTTCAAATATAGTGTTCATGTTTTTATTATATTATGCTTCTAGTGACCTTCGTTCAAAAAACTCTAGAAAAGCATTAAGTTCTTGTCAAAACGTCTGGTTTTGCTGTTGTTCGGAAATCAATATTGTCATTTATGTGTTGTACACAAAACAACGTATTTGTGGTCGATGAGGAGTCCCGGGGGTGGGGAACCGTCTCTTTCTGCGTGCCCGGGGGTGGGGAATAGACTGCCAAGTAAGAAAAAAATTGCAAATCCCCGGGGGAATGCCCGGGGGGGGTGGTAACAGGTAGAATTGAACCATGCCTTATGTTATTACTGATGATTGCCCCACAGAAATTGATGTTCTCATATCCTGGTATTAATAAACATCGAATTACCAAGGGAAAGTTATCACACAGATGGTCCCGAGACAGTAGCACTTGTATTATTTAAAATTGTTCACCACTGAATTTTCTTTCGCCCTGAAACTGACATTTGGAATTTTCTGCTCAACAAGTCTGAACTTTTGGTCTAAAAGTTGAAACAACACTGGACAACAATAACAACAAGGAAAAGAATAGAAATAAAACTAGACAAAGCATGAAGCGCACATAGTACAAACAAAGTTTATTCGTGCTTATAACTTGTCAGAGGTACACAGTTCACATAAGCCTGCGTGGAATTTTGGAGCAAAAAAGGACTGAAGAACGGGATTTTCGATGTTTTAGCCGCGCGAAAAATGGGGCGAGAGCAAAAAATGAGATAGGGGGAGGGGGAGAGAAAGGAAGGAAACGCTTGCAGACAAACCCATGGATTTTGAAAACCCCTTCGTCAACGAAGCTCTGATTGGCCCAGCTCGTGTCACATATTATTGACATGTGTTGATCAAAGGTCTACAGAGCCTAGCATGGTGGAAGGGGAAGACACGTTCGAAGGAAGTATAAACCGAGGCTCTAAATTTTCTCGCCGAACGGGGATTTAGTCGGGAGTTGCGCCAAGAACAAAAGTCTTTAGTGAAACAGCTCTTCACAGGAGGAGACATACTTGCTGTGCTTTCGACAGGATTTGAGAAAAGTCTGATTTTTCAAGTCTTAGCAATTGCGAAAGAAGGCTGTGTTGTCCTTAACTTCCAATATTTGAAAGGAAGAATATTAAGTAGTGTCGTATCTAACTTTCGTATAATAAAAAGACGGAATTAAAAATTGTTAAAACTTGCACGCACGTTCGTGATCAGCCGATCATTAATTCAACGGCTACTCACTCATGCATATCAAAGCAGGAAACATACAATTTCATCATACAATGTCAACATGAATGTCGTTTCCCCATTGACAGATATTGGAGATGTGCACTCTACCGAGGTTGATTGACAACTGAGCTGTCAGTGACCAGGCCAAAGCTATTTTTTACAGGAATTTCCTCTTTATAATACTGTCTTTTCTTCCTTTTAATTTTGTTATGATTTAAATTCCTAGTGTGGTTTAATTTACAATGGTAACACTGAGTCGAACACTAAGTGCGACTGCACCTATGATCTTGTGCCAATGAGAAGCCAGTTGCACAACTTGTGAGTAGTGTTTCACTGGAGATCATGATTTATTTTTGCAAGGGGTAGGGCATTTACGTTTGAAAAGAAATTTCCGCTACACGACAGTGTAGCTATAAATGTTCGTGTTCGTGGGTAGTGCCTAATAGCCCTTTTCACAGTTACCTTTTCTCATTTGCATTACAATGTTTTTGAACGTGGATGTGAGGCAATTTCGGGCTAAAAGAGCAAAATTGCCCGAAATTGCCTCACATCCATGTTCAAAAACATTGTAATGCAAATGAGAAAAGGTAACTGTGAAAAGGGCTATTACGTCACAAAAAAACACAATGAAACCACCACAATATACACTTGGTATAGAACAACATCCTGACAAGAGGCTTGGTGTCTATAGAGCATTACCTGAAAGTTTTCTCCGTTTTTTTATCGAAGTATTTCTGCATAGGTCTCACAGTTAAAGTACCGCACTGACCATGTTTCGTTTGTGATCAACGTATCTTTTGATTTTGTCAGTTATTCAACTTTCAAAGGCTGACTACTATGTCCCAGTTTGTATTTTACAAACTTGGTTTAGATCCGCGCCCTGGCATCGGTAAAAATCTTCCGAAAGATATCGAGATTTTCCTTGACGTTTCTAGAAATTTTACAGTAAATAATTAGATGCTCGAGGGATTCTTCTGACTTGCGACAAAAGGTGCAAGTGAGGGTGTTGAAACTATGCCCATTTTGTATAAGGCTTCACTGGTATAAACTGCATACTTCTATTTAACAATGTATATTTAAATTCTCAGGTTTTAGAGTCAAGGGTAACGTTACTCCGAAGAAGATAGATTTCTTGCTAAGGTAGATAAACTGCTGGAAATATTTCTCCGTAGTTGCATTGTTACATAGAGGAAGATTCAACTTCAAACGTCGTATATGGCACACTGGAAGCACTAGGAAAGAGGGCATCTTGAGAGCTCTTGTTATCAACGTTCAGACTTTGTAACTGCCCTTTCAAGAGGTTCGTCCAATTTGGTGGGTTGGAATCAAAAACATTCATAAGAAGGGTATCTAAGTGATCAATGTACAAACTGTGATGACGTAACAAATTATTCTCTGAGAGACTCTAAGAACAAACTTGCTGTTCCATTGCCTCGCACCAACTTTCTGAAACGCAGTTTTAGTTATAGTGGTGCGGTACTTTGGAACAGCTTACCCTACGATTTACGGCAAGCAGAATAACTTGACGATTTCCTTTAGAAACTTAATTCCTGTCACCTCTTTTCAATAATTTCTCAAACACGGCATTTATGTAAAGCAGTTTTTTTTTTCTTTTTGTTAATTTATATGTATATATTTATTTGTTGTAATTACAGAGACTTTTACTGATGAATTTTGACCGTGTATAAATAAAGTTAATAAATAATTTTTAAAAAATAAAAAAATGGTTAGGAAATATTTCGAAGCTGTGTTAATATTTTCGTGTGTTCTATGTTTTAAATTTACCTTCGCCTGATAGAAAATCACACAATTTCGTCATACCTTTTCTGCATTGCAATTCTGTTTCTCATCAATGGTTTTCCGCCTACACAAATGAACTGATTGTTCCGAGTGATTTCATTTAAAACATCAGTATGTGACGTAATATGCATTTTTATACATAAACTGCCCATTCTTTGAGGCACTCTTTATAAACGTAGGAAGTGCTTTTGGTACGAATTTCACATCATAGTTGCATTTCAGAGGAAAGGAACCACAATAGTCTAGAAGATAATTATCAAGGATTGTTTATTCATTTAGCTTCGCCATGAACAACACGAACAGGAAACGTTGACTTGTGCCCATCCCGGTATTTCTTCATGCACTTAATTCAAGTGTTTCTAAGTGTGACATAGAGGAGGGAGTAGTATTACCTAATTATAGAGAAGGGAGTGTTATTCCACCTCTTTATAGAAAAGGGAGTGTTATTCGACCTAATTTTAGAGAAGGGAGTGTTATTCCACCTAATTATAGAGAAGGAACTGTTACTCCAACAACTAATATAACCATAATAACGAAGATTGCTATGACGTTGTCACCGTGACTCTGTTGCTTTTCATCAGTTGCCCTGATGAAGGTTTTTAGATAAAACTGAAATATTGGCACAATTCCGTTTCCAGGTTTAATACGTTTATCTGCACAAAATTAGAAATGTTTTTAAAAATCTTGGTATTTTTTTTGCGCACAGAACTTTGGGGCTCATTACGTCATTCGTGCGTGTGCACTTTAATCACAAACTCCCCTAGACCAATCAAAGCGCGCGTTTTACTTTGTCTGTTGTACAAAGAACAATATAGCGATAGACTTGACAGTAGAACAAAACATTAGGTTGGGTATAAATGGAGCCTTACCCAAATGTTTTCTCAACTTTTTGGACGTGTTTCTGCATAGGCCTAACAGTCGAAGTACCACGTTGACCATGATACGTTTGCTATCAAACTACTTTTTGATTTTGTCAGTTATTCACCTTTCAGAGGCTAATAACTATGTCCGAGTTTGTTATTTTTCAAGTTGGGCACAGTATCGCCCTGGCATCGGAAAGTATCTTCCAAAAGATATCGACCCTTTCTTGTGCACTCATGTAGTCTACGCTTTTGCGAAAATCGACTCCAGCAATAAAATCGCCGGCCACGAGTGGAACGACGCGACACTTTATGGTGAAGTGAACAAGCTTAAACTTAAGAACCCTAATTTGAAGACACTGCTAGCTGTTGGTGGCTGGACACATGAAAGCGGCGCGATCAGTCCTTTCTCTCGCATGGTGAGCTCGGCAGGAAAAAGAAAAGTTTTCATTGATTCGGTGGTGAAGCAATTGAGAAAGTACAATTTTGACGGCCTTGATTTGGACTGGGAATATCCCGCTCACCGCGGTAATTCTCCATCCCAGGACAAGCAGCGTTTCACCGTCCTGTGTCGGGAGCTTTTGGACGCTTTCAAAAAGGAGGCTTTGGAGAATGCAAAACCAAGAATGCTGTTGACGGCAGCTGTAGCGACAGGTACGGTCATTGTTTGTCCTCAAAGCTTTAATTTTGACCCTGAATGAGCTGAAGTCTTCCTAGGCGTTTCTGAGGCCTTTTTATTCTGGTAGAAACAAGCTACCACAAAAATAAACTCATGTACTTCCAGCTGCCGTTTTCTGATTGTTTTAGAATTTAGATATCGTACGTTCACAAAGTAAAGATTAAGAAATAGAATAATCAGCGAAAACTTAACATTTCTTGGCAGTATTATGTTGTTCAAATAAGCTGGTTCTAACTTTTGATTATCATGACGAGCTAGCCAGCGATCCTACCATTCCCGATTTTTTGCGCGCTCTCTTCTATCTTTGACGAAAAACCATGACGGCTTACAGTCCAATTCTGTGTTGGGAGAAATCCTATAGATTAAGGCCATTGAAATGAAAGCTAGTAAGATAAACATTTCTCTTACTGGTTTATTGTGGTCTACAAGGTAGCACGAACGTTCGATTCTGTGTATTCAAATAAAGGCTATTGCCAATACTTTTCTCGCTTTTTTTTGCAGTACGTGTATTGTGCTCAAAAAACTAAGCTTTCAGCCTTTGAATGAAATCCATAAATGTGAACATTCAAGTGTAAGCCGGTTCAGCAGCCCTTTCATGGTGTTTAACTGTGGAACAATTGTAGTTTGACCTGAAGCACTTTTGTTAGGCGAATTACCACTGAAAACACCTGTTGAAGCTGATTGAAGTGAAAGCAATGACAAAGAATGGAAATGTGAGTTGCCTTGTTCCAGGCGCCGAGATGTAAGAAACATTCAGTTTCAATAGGCTAAAACTCTAAATATCGACCATCAATTTTCTCCTAATAATCCGAGCAAAGACAAGCAAAAAAAGGAAGGTTTTTATTGTTTATTTTGCTTGTCTATGTTTAAGCAAATCATTAATAATCCGAGCAGCTCAGATTTTCCGGGAGAGTTACTTACGTGGATCTAAAAGAAGATAGCATCTTGAATAACCTTCCTTCTCTAAAGAGAAAGAAATATTATTCTACCTATTTAAAGAGAAGGAAGTTTGTTAAATAAAAATTCCAGATATTGACAGAGACGCATAAAGTGCATACGCAAACGATACAAAAGAAGAAATACGAAACAATAACAAAAAAGGAAGTGACATATTCATTCCTATACGTGGAAATATTACGATTTCGCACCATATTACAATATAATATGATACAAGAACTAGATATGTTACAATATGATGTTATAAAGTATTTGTTTGCTTAGCTATGGGGCACTAACTGATAGACACTTTTCAATTTAATTTTGCTTTCAGTAAAGAGAGTCAAGGTTTCATATTGAGATATCGGCATTGAAAGATCACTCGGATACAAACTACTATGACAATTATGGTGGGAGTCAATAGAAGACGATCCTTTCTAAGGGAGCCAAAAATTTATTTTAATACGTTAGTGGCATTTGAGACATCAAGATTATGAAAGAAATCTTCTAACCGTTTTCTTGCTAAAAGCCAAACGTCCAGTCTAGAAATTTCACAGTAAATAAATAGATGCTTGAGGGGTTCTTCTGACTTGCGACAAAAGGTGCAAGTGCGTGATGGAACTGTGCCCATTTTGTAGAGGGCTTTACTGATGTAAATAATTCTATTCGAAAAAATTGTGTTGTATAATTCTCTGGTTTTAGAGTCAAGGGTAACGCTTCTCGGAAGAAGATAGATTTCTTACCAAGGTATGAACTGTTGGAAATATTTCTTTGCATTTGCGTTGTGACGTAGAGGAAGATTCAACTTTCTTAGTAAGATTTCAATATAGCACCCTGGAAGAACTAGGAAAGAGTACATCTTGAGAGGTCTTGTTATTAATGATCGGATTTTGTAACTGGGCTTTCAGGAGGTTCTTCCGTTCTGGTGGAATGTATTCGAAACACTGATAAGAGGGAATTATTCGAAAGCTGTTAGGAGTTTATTTTTTAACTTCGTCAGATATAGAACATCATACAATTTCGTTATACCTTTTTACAACTTCTTTTAAACGATGGTTTTCCACCTACACAAATGAACTGATTATTCCAAGTGATTTCATTTAGCACATCAGAATGTGATGTAATATGCGTATTCGTTGAGGCATTCTTTATAAACGTCAGAAGTGTTTTGGTAGGAATTTCACATCATATATAGTTGCACGTGCATTTCAGAGGAAAGAAACCACAAAAATCTAGAAAATAATTATCAAGGATTACCTTCCAGGCTGACTTGTGTCCATCGTGGTACTTCTTCATGCACATTATTTTTGAGTTTTAACAAGTGTTTCTACATATGGCATAGAGAAGGGAGTGTTATGCCACCTAATCATAGAGAAGGGAGTGTTATTACACCTAATCATAGAGAAGGGAGTGTCATTCCACCTAGTTAAACAACAACAACAACTACTACTCAGTATTGGCGTTTCAATTTACAGATAGTATTGCCTAATATAATCATAACTAATAAAGGAGATTACTAAGAAATATCAGTTACGTGGTCGCTCTGTTACAATTATCTCTTATTTGTAGTGCCTCAAACATAAAATAACCAAATTTTTCTACAGATATAAAATATCATTGAAGAGATCATAAATGAAATATTTGCTTAAGAGGTGGTTTTGTGACTTGTTAATATCTGTATGTCTAATATCCTGAGAGCTTTAGGTAATTCAGGTTTACAGTGTTGACTAGTTTCAATTCTAAGGTAATTATAGAGAATGTAGTGTTATCACACACAATTATTGCGTTCGACGTCATATCAGGAGAACGTAACCTAAACTTGACGCGGGAGGAGCAGCCTGGGCACGAGCATTATGCAGAAACTAAACTCGAATTGTGGACAGGCGGGCGGGTTTTATTTCCGGATACGGATACGTCATAGACCTTAGACGGACAGCACATGACCTCGCTTTCACGTCTGAAGGCGCCTGTATTCTGTGTTGTGAAGTTTCGAAAGAGAAGTTCCACGCTTGAAATAGCGACCTTTCGGCATATGTCAACCTACAGTTCGCCGCTTAGTTAGCAAACCTTTTGGCCTTCGATGAAGAACCACTCGGCATACAACATTCAAATTATGTCCGTGAGAGAAATACGCTATTTTAATGTACTTGACACGTAGTATCGCCATAAGATCATTTCTTTCTCGTACAATTGCCTTGGCGAGTCACTTTCGAAGTTTTGTCTATATGTCACGCGAGACTTTTAAATTTAGAAATCGCTTTTTCTGCGTACCTCAAAATCCATTCGGAAATCGACGGCCAAAAGACTTAATCGAGGAAGCCACGAACTGAAAGAGGTTGAGAGGACCATAATTTTACAAGAATGTTGTTTTTTCAGGTTATCAAAGGTAAAGGGTTAAACAGGCTTAATTGCAACTTTTCAGGTTATTTCTGTATTTACATGTGAAACGTCGGATAGTACGATAAATATTATGTGCCCTGAATAATAACACGTGTCACGCAACTTTGTTGTTTTAAGATTTATTTCATATCTGAAAATGTTCGATTGCTTGAAATCCTTTTCTACTTAACTATTTTAACAGCTCTTTCGTGGCATTGCAGCTTGTCACGGGGACAATTTCTTTACTTGTGAAACGTTTGAAACAACTGATTATCTGTCCAGTAATTCAAAACACAGGTGTCACGCAACTTCACTACAGCAAATGTTTGTTAGTCATTAAAAATATGTAAAAGCAAGAAATTGTTATAAAAAACATGGCTCTGTCAAACCCAACTCCGTGATTAAACTTAGTTCACTGAGTCATAGTAAAAACTAGTCATGCAAACTCCTATTTTTTTGACCTTTTTCTGGATCGACCTTAAGCAACGTCAACTCCAAAGGTTAGCATTCGAACGCACTTTACTAATCACTGATTATCCCTAGTAGAGCCGTTAAATTAAAAAAAAATTTAAACGGCTATCGGGAGCCTCGAATCCAACTTACTCGTTGACAGTAAAAGAAAACGTAGGTGATTGGTGATTGCGAACCTTTAAAGTAAGAGTTACTGCCTAAATGTGGTTTTATTGATTAATATAAGCGGTTCTTTGTACTTTTGGCTACGTCGATGTTAGTAGTCATTTTTTTAAATCTGTGTGTATATTCGTATATTAGCGAGTTACTTGACATAAAATATGAATAAGGTATGGGTGGCAGCTACAGGCGGCTGACACGGCCAAAGCTTTAGCATGAAACAAGGGAGGGCATTGCTACTCCCCCCCCCCTGGATAGGAGTCGAGGCCGGGGGCAGGTTTACCCTTAGCAGTATGTCGCCGGTACCCATTTCATACACCTGTGTAGAGTCAAGGTTCTTGTCTAAGAAATTAGGGCGATAACAAGGATTAAACCTCGAAACAGCGACATTCAGATTTTACGTCCAACGCGCTAACCACTACACCACCACGCCCCCACTATGTTAAGAATAAAGCGGCATTAAGGCGCGGACACACGATGCAACTTGTGCGCAACTTTTGCGTGACGAAGTTGCACGCAATGTTGCAGATGATGGACACACGGTGAAACAGTTGCCTGCGATGTTGCAGAAGTAGAAGCTGATTCTACTTCTGCAACAGTTGCACGCAACGTTGCAAGCAACAATTTCAAGGGTGGACACACGATGCAACTTTAAAGTTGCGCGCGATGTTGCGGGCAATGTTGCATCGTGTGTCCATGCCTTTATTAGGTTTTATTTGTAGAACTAAGCGGAAGCCGGCTGAAGAAGAACATGGCGAAAAATCATGATCACGTGGATTTTTTTAAGCAACGAGTAATGTTCCGTTGAGGGTATTGACATTAAAAAATTTCCTCATTTTGTCGGTCGACGTTCAGTCAAACTACTCTTAACCCATTTTAAACATCGCGGGCAAACTGATAACCGTTAAATACTTTTGCTTATATGTTGGGTCTTTCTCATGCAGGATACTCAATCATGAAAACAGCTTACGAGATAAGAAACCTGGGAAAAATCCTGGACTGGATAAATCTGATGGCGTATGATCTTCACGGCAAGTGGGAGAAAAAAACGGGTCATCACACGGCACTTGAGGGAATCCCGGGAGATAAACTGACGGTATCATACGCAGTAAATCATTGGATCAAAGAAGGAATGCCGCCCTCGAAGATCGCCCTGGGTATGGCAACATACGGACGTGCTTTCAAACTTACGAACCCGGCAAATAACGGGTTAGGAGCTGCCGCTTCAGGCAACCCACCAGCTGGAAAATACACCCGGGAATCAGGAGTCCTGTCCTATTATGAAATATGCACCAAAGGCTTAACTGTAGTCTCAAACAATGTCGCCTTATCTCCGTACGGGTACTCTGGAAATCTGTGGGTCGGGTTCGAAGATGCTAACAGCCTTAAACGAAAAGTAGATTTCCTAAAGGCGAGGGGTCTTCGTGGTGCCATGTATTGGGCCATAGATCTGGATGATTTTAAGAATGTTTGCGGCCAAGGGAAGTACCCTCTTTTGAGTGCCGTGAAAAAAGCTCTCAGTCGTAGTGTGGTGCCTCCTGCAACACATGCACCCAATACAAATGCGCCCACGAAACGACCTACTCGGCGGCCTGGTGCTAATTGTTATCCGGTGGGAGTCTGGGTGAAGGTTTCAGGAATGAAAGATTGGTGCGCAATTAACTGCGCCGCCGGAAACTGCCCTCCAAGTCACTGCAAGTGTGATTAAATTGAAGTTTTCATTAATATTGTGTAATCATTTGGAAAATGCACTGTATGCATTATGGCTTACTGATTAAATATTTCACCTTACAAGAATTGTTTATTCTGATCTGTTACTTAATGTTAGGTTCTCACTAGACTTACAGCCGACCCACAAGCCCGGAGCTTAACCCAATTTCTGTAGAATGAAAAACAAGGAATGTTAGAGTGTTTCTGTTGAGCGATTATGCATGGTTCAATTTTACCTGTTACCATCCTCCCCGGGCAACCCCGGGGACAAGTCCAGCCCTGCGGGCACAGGGTTGGGGAATTGTTTGATGCGGTCGTATCCCGGGGGTAGGGGGCGGGGCAAATCGAAAATAATTTTTGTTGTTCATGTAAAGTATGTCACTTCTCAGTTGATACGATGGCCCCGGACCTCGTGGAGAAGAGCACCTATTTCCAGCGAAAATCTCTAGAATTTGTAGTAGACTGGTTAGAGAAGAATAATCTCTAAAAATTAAAATCTGTGTTCGACGGTACGTTTATTATAAACTGTTGAACGAATGTGCGTTTGATGCCGTACTCGAGTGAATGGCGGTCGTCACAAACAAAGAAATGTTTTTTCAGTGTGTTTGTATTTATAATAAGACGACTTAAATAGACTCTATATAAAAACGGTTGCATAGCTTTATATTAAACAGAGATCTTAGTTCAGTGTTCTTATGAAACAAGCTAAGAAAAACTCCCTTAAATGCTGCCATCAATTTGTGCGTACGCGCTATATTTAGAAAAAAACACGTGGCGACGAACATTTCTTTACTCGCCAGCCGTATGCCAGTGTGGTTTGAGTTTTTTTCCTCAGTTTTCTTTTTCAAATATAGTGTTCACGTTTTTATTATATTATGCTTCTAGTGTCCGTCTAGAAAAGCGTTAAGTTCTTGTCAAAACGTCTGGTTTCTCTATTGTACGGAAATCAATATCGTCATTTATGTTTTGTACACAAAACAACTTATTTGTGGTCGATGAGGAGTCCCGGGGGTGGGGAATCGTCTCTTTCTGCGTGCCTGGGGGTGGGGACTAGACTGCCAAGTGAGAACAAAATTGCAAATCCCCGGGGGTATGCCCGGGGGGGATGATAACAGGTAGAATTGAACCATGCATTATGTTATGACTGATGATTGCCCCGCAGAAATTGATGTTCTCATATTTTCTGCTCAACAAGTCTGAACTTTTCGTCGAAAAGTTGAAACAACAATGAACAACAATAACAACAAGGAAAAGAATAGAAATAAATCTAGACAAAGCATGAAGCGAACGTAGTACAAACAAAGTTTATTCGTGCTTATAACTTGTCAGAGGTACACAGTTCACATTAGCCTGCGTGGGGTTTCAGAGCAAAAAAGGACCGAAGAAAGGGGTTTTCGATGTTTTACCCGCGCGAAAAATGGGGCGAGAGCAAAAAATGAGAGAGGGGGAGGGGGAGAGAAAGGAAGGAAACGCTTGCAGACAAACCCATGGATTTTGAAAACCCCTTCGTCAACGGAGCTCTGATTGGCTCGGCTCGTGTCACATATTATTGACATGTGTTGATCAAAGGTCTACAGAGCCCAACGTGGTGGAAGGGGAAGAGGCGTTCGAAGGAAGTATAAACCGATCGAGGCTCTAAATTTTCTCGCCGAACGGGGATTTAGTCGGGAGTTGCGACAAGAACAAAATTCTTTAGTGAAACAGCTCTTCACAGGAGGAGACTAAGCTTGCTGTGCTTTCGACAGGATTTGCGGAAAGTCTGATTTTTCAAGTGTTAGCACTTGCGAAAGAAGGCAGTGTCGTCCTTGTAATATGTCCACTGAAAAGTATTGTAAAAGATCAAATCATGGAGGCCACTTCAATGGGATTTCGGCTGGTTCGTTGTCTGACTGCTTCTTAACAGATGTCGAGAGTGAAAAATACCGTCTGCGTTTTGCTTCTGCTGAAGAAGACGTCAGTGGTATCAGTTTGGTGCAAGAAGTATCAGGGTAAAGTAGATCTTGTCCGAGTTGCAGTTGAGCCAGGTCAAGCTTACCCTCATAGAGTAAAAATTGGAACTTGATTATTGCAAGTTGTTTCAATGATCCTCTTTTCAAATAAAGAATGAAATATTCAAACTGATACACGATCACATACTCGATTTTTGGTTCGATTAACTCGTGGGACACTGCACGTTAGAATTTGAGCGGTTTCCCGATTTGCATAAACCACTCCCAACTTATTCTCACACTGTTTGATTTTTTCCTTCTGCTTTCCTAATGCAATCACCTCCTTTCAGTCCCATCAAAATGCTCAAAGTCTTTTACGTGTTCTGGTTGTTTCGTAAAGCTGGTAGTGGAGAGATAAATGAAGAGAAAAATTTCAAAATCAGATGACCGTTGGAATACAGTTCGGGGAAACCTGTCAAATTCTCACGTTTACTTCCGCTATACAGAAGGCCAAACATTTTAATTGGTCAATTTATGAGCATCAAATCTCCGTGAGCGCGCTGAGGCATATTACGCCAAGCCGGCGGTCTTCAAAATCCAAGGGTTATTTCTGCAAGCGTTTCCTTCCTTCCTCTCCCCCTTCCCCCTCTCTCATTTTTTGCTCTAGCTCCACTTTTCGCATGGCTAAGACATCGAAAGTGTTTTTTTTGCTCTGAAACCCACGGAAACGCTTGCTACGCAGGCTAAGTTCACATTGGCTGAGAACATTGTTGCCAGATTTGGCGTGAAAACCACAGGGAGCCCAACAATCTGTTTGAAATTTGAAGGATTTGTATGGGAATATTACGAGCTTCGATTCGTATTTAAAACAAAATATCGGAGGTAATGTTGATATTTTTCTTCAAAATAAACGTAAACTTACCTCAATTGTTGTGGTTTGTCGTCCTTGTAGCTGTAAATGGCGAATTTTGGCAAATATTGGCGATTTTGAAGGTTTACACTTAGGTAAACGCCGAACGCTAAACTTTTAAGTAGTGATCCTCTTTGTAACTTAAATTGGAATCATATTGTTTTATTATGTTCTCAACTTCAGCGGTCATTGCTGATTTTTCGGTACTTTTATCTCGTGGTTGCTATAGCAACTATATGTACGAGGTATTGTAGTGGATTGAGCACACTCCTGTGGTTATTTTCGTGAGCTCTTGTGTAGATTCGTTGATGTTCGAGAGATTTTCGGAATTCCGAAGAGAGGAACTTCGTTGTATCATCTTGCTATGTCGCAGATAAAAAATGTCTTTTTGAGGATCTGACGGCTAAGATGGGTCCCTGCTGGTTGGAGTAAAAACATGCGTCGTCTGAGTAGTTTATCATTCATTTCAAGGGAAGTAATATTTAATATGTCGCGGCAAAATTCAAAAGAAATAGCGTAAGGTTACAAATATTTTTGCGCACTGCGAAGTGCTGTTAAAATAGGTTGGCTTTTTGTTGTTGTTGTGTTGTAAGGCGAGCTGTTTGGTAATTGAGTTGATTTTTGACAGTTCCCGCTGTGTGACATGGCAGCATTCTAAGAGCTTTTATTTTATTTTCATCAGTTTTAAAAGCTTTACGTTTCGCCTTTAGCTTTGCTAGTTTGATAAACCGATACAGTCGTTACAAATGCACAGCGCACCACACAAACAGAGGATGGTAGGCTTATGGTAATTCTCTAAAGTTCCACACACTGACCATAGCCAAACAGCGTATAATTGTTAACTATTCTGCGAAATTGCGCGGAACACGCCCTGCCTGGATACAATATTTGAACACCAAACAGTTCTCGTCCGCGTGACGGTTATTTGTATTTTCTGGACAAACGTTTGAAAGATGCGGCACTTAAAACGGCATTCTAGAAATTCCAGAACCGGGGAAAATAGTTTTACCTCTCCCTGAATTTCATTTAAATCTCACTAGGATGCCGGGATTACAAACAAGTGCATTCTGGTAGTTGCTGGGAAATGACGCCATAGTGAACATTGCTTCTCCAAGTATCTGAAGCCTTCAAGGTTTGAGGCGCCATTAACGGAATACAGGATATTTGAGCAGAATGGTACAGGGATACGGGATGTTGAGAATAGAGAGTCCAGGGTATCGAGGATCAGATGTTCAATACAGTGCAACCTCGATTTAACGAACCTCTATATAAGGACGTCCTCGGTATAGCGAACGATATTTTTTTGCCCAGTAATAGTGTAATGTAAGGAAAAGAACCTAGAACCTAGATTTAACGCACTTCATTAAATCGAGATTCCGCTGTACAATGATCTGCAATTTAATAAGGAGATATGGGAAGAGGCAGACTTCACGTTATGAGGCCTCGGGTTTGGTAGGAAACAATTAGACAAACAAATCTTGTGAGGCCAGTGATCAATAAAAATATCATTGTCGACGGGTCGAGATCCATCAAGTAAAGAACGTTATTCAGCTTCAAATTTATAACTTTTTTTGCGACAAGCTTAAAAGAAAGTTTGGGAATTAGTTTCCGTCAGCATCTTGAGTCCCTGTATTATTAAAATACTACCGAATTCGATTTATCGTGGTAAAATTAGCAAAAAAATTTGAATTGAAAATATTGAATTGAATGAAATAAAAACCTTGTATGAGCAAAACAAAATATTTGATCACCAACACTAAGTTAATTTCCGTACCGTCCGGCCTGATTAACACCCTCCAATGCTAACCTGGCAATTTTTGTTATTTATTTCTTATCACACGTTAAAAATAGAAACCTTTTTCAGGAGAAGTAAATAATGTAGATGCGGTGTTTACAGTGGATGTGCAGTTTAATAGTACAAGAAGAAAAGCGAGTAAGATGCTTTTTTTTTCAATGAAATGCGTATAATTCGAACTTTCACTTCAAAGATAATATTAGATGTATAGGCCTGTTAGAGAAAAGTCTTGATATAAATTAATTGACGTTTTTCTCCAACACAAAAGTCACTTTTGTCACCTTTATATTACATGAAGTTTTAGACAAACGTTGACGAAAATCGCGACAACTAGGTGTCGTAAGCAACATATCACCATTTACTGAAAACTCGCCAATTAGTTGCCGCGAAAATTCCCAGCAAAAAAAATTACATCCAATATTTGAAAGGAAGAATATTTAGTGGAGTCGTATCGAACTTTCGTATAATAAAAAGACGGAAATAAAAATTGATAAAACTTGCACGCACGTTCGTGATCAGAATCATTAATTCAACGGCTACTCACTAATGCATATTAAAGCAGGAAGCATACAATTTCATCCTGAGAATCAAATCAAACTTCAAAATGATATGGAGAAGAAGATAAAGTTGTTTTTGTTGAAATTCAGATAAATATCACGTCTTGTTTTCCTTGGAAAGGCGACGCTATTCTTTAAGGATAATTTAAAGTGAAAGACTTTGTTTGATAGAAGATTAAAACAAACCACATTGGTAAACATAAACGGAAGAAGGGCAGAAAACGTTGCTTTAAAATCAATATGAATACTTTACAGAAGTGTTGGTTAAATTAAATTTTCAACGAGTTAAAATACTCAAATAATTTGACATCCGTCTCTTTCTATTTTCATTTCGTTTTAAATGTGTCAATTTATCCTGTACAATCGAGATGTTATGACAGGATGGGTCTTCGTGTCCAAGTGATGGTAGCTTTAGGTATTGGCTAAAATGGAACCCAAACACAGATTTTTAATTAAAAAAGAGCTTTTAAAGCCTAAGATTGAAACTAAAGCGTAGATTAACGAATAAAAGCTATTGCTGAATGTTTGACAGAAAGAATTACGGAGAGGTCACAACGACTACACGACTCCTTTACTCATAACAAAAATGAGGCAGCATTGGTTGGAGTTATTTCATCTTTATTCCGCTGAGTTTCTTATCAACATGGATATTTAATATCTCCGTTCGTATTTTATTGATTTTTCAGAACGATTCCGAAATTTCATTTCTTTCAATTATTTACTCGGCGGAACAATTTATCTTACGTAAACACGTTTTATTTGAACACTGACCTCCAGGCGAGTTTAGCCTGTTGACTGACTGGGCACATCATTTCAGCAGTAGCTCTACAAAAGCGTGACGAGCTGAATAGAAACCGAAAAACATTTATCAGAGGACGCAAAGGTAACCGCCGACAACAACTTAAAAGGTAATATAAAGTAGCGACACTAAACAAGAGAGATCATGCAGCTGGATTGTGTGCATGCATGATTTCAAAGGTAAGAGTTGCTTTTTAACTTGAATCTTAATGAGCCTTTCAAGCGGATTTTACACGCATGGATTCTGTCTAAGACAAATGTTGAGGGAAGCGTGTCTCCTTCGGACAGATTTTCTTTCGGAGCATGAATCAGCATAACTGTTCAAGACGCATTCCCAACCGATTTACATCCTCAACTTTAAAAATTAAATCTTTTGCTACTTGGTATGTGAATAATACATACGGTAACCGTTTCATTATTAAAGTTCTAGACTGATACCAGATCATATTAACAAGTTGCCTACTTACGAATTCCGCCCTTTGAGTCTCCTTTCACTGAAAATGGCAGCAAGAGACACCAAGACAGTTTTAGCATCGTTTCTTTAACTATTACAGTTCCTAGTGGATATAAATTTACCTTACAAAAGCTTTCCAGTTCGAATGAAATCAGGTATTTTTAAGTGAAGCTAAAATCCATAAAACAGCGCCAGTCGGTTGTACTTTCTAACATGTGTAAACCTCTGGTGGAAATAAAAATGAGGCTCTCTTCCTTAGTTCTCCAGGCCACAATTCGAGAGCTAACAGGGATTATTGCCGTCTGAATGTTAAACATGAGGGTGCTACTGAGCAGACGCACCAATCTCATGCAAAATATGGAGACCCTTTATCAAATGGGTTCCAAAACTATCGATTGGCCAAGTGTCGGTGACCATCCAAACACGATAATTTGCCCTGAAATCAAAGTATTCGATAGTTCATACATTTTAGTGTGTTCTTAGCTAGTTTTAAAAGCAGGCAGTTAATCAATTGTATGCGTTTACTTTGAAAAAGTAACCTCAGCTAGATATCTCACCGAATTACATTAGAATTCAAATAATTTAGGAAGGCGGCTACTTTTTTGCATACTCAATTAAATTTTTACCTTTCACTTTTATTGCGTAGCCGTATTCAGGTTTTTACCCAAGGATTGTCGGTTCTTTTTAAAAATAACTAGATCATCAGGGCCTACTTAGAACGAGAGAAAAGAGTATAATTAGATCCTTTTTGCTATTTTTACCCTTACTGTTTTTTTCTCCCAACGCGGATATAAAGGAAATTTTGTTAATAAAAGTGTTCTTCTACAGGAAAGCTAGTAAAGGCAACGACGTCTTACATTCTGTTTGGCTTTCACAACCATAGAATTAATTTCCGAGACTTATAGTTAGCATTTTACCTTACGCAAACGCGACCTGTTTAAAAATCAATCGGAAGTCTTCTTTTCTTTGCTTTGCATGACAATTAAACCCTCAAGGCAACACTTGAAAATTAATTTGCCAAAGCGTTCGCCCTAGGGAATCTAATCGATATAAATTTTTTGATTAAAATCATATGCTCACGCACTTAGGAAAATTAAAACAAAAATTGCTACACTGATTTAAGGAATCGTAATTTGAAAGGCACACAGACAAAAAAATAAAGAAATAAAGTTGGTTCGTAAACGTAAAATTAAGTTAACGAGACTTTTGAGAGGACTGGGAGGCCTGGATATGGAGCATGCGCAGGCGCATGTATCTGACAGTAGGGGTCATTGAAACAAAGGCCCAGATCATACTGGAGATAATTCCGTCCAATTTTGAAAACAAAAGGCTAGGTACTTGGATTTACAGTAGAGCTGTGCTTGTATTTGGCTGTACAAATCCAATACTTTGGGCCAATTACTTGGCCAGGTATTTGGCTGGCCTAGAACAACTAACAAATAAACAACAGTAAAGATCTCAATAGCAGACCATGAAGTACCACCGGCACAGAAACGTCATTCTTATGATTTTTCCGCGCTCTTCACAAGCATCATTACAGCACTCAGAATTAACCGACCGGAAGGGGTCCATAGTTTGCCGCATGGATGCCCTTTAGATGTGCTACGGTTATACATTCTGCTCGAGTTATGTCCTTCGAGTACTTATTTCATATATCAGAATTAATCAGGTCTGACAGCAGAAACAAGGCCCGGGGGGTGTACTTCCTAGTAATAGGCTAATGGGGATGTGCCGCTGTATGGGGTCGCATTTTCACGACTGGATTGACTATAATGGGTTTGCATTTTCATTAGGAGCTAATAGAGTTACTAGAATGGGGTCGCACATTTGCGGGATTTCAGGGGTAAGTAAATTCCGGCAAGTAGGGATTTGGGGTATATTTGCCCAAAAGTGACTAACACGGGGTCTATAATTGGTCACAGAATAGACTATAATGGGGTAGGGGTCTGGAGAGGCCAGCGGCACATACCCAGCAAAAATTGACCCAAGTAGCCCCCCCCCCCGGGAAACAAGGAGCTGAACTTCGCCCCTCAATATCACCACTGGTTGTCTATCCTTACATGCAATACTTCGAAAGCAGACCACTGGAGACCGCCGCTCCCCCCTCCAGCTGTAGTGTATCGATATGTGGATGACACGACAAAACCTATTAAGATTTCTCATATCACACCAACACATCTAGTTCACCGCTTTGGAGATGTAAAAGGATGGTCGTACCCCGGCTTTCTCTAGAGGCCTGTTGACATCTATCTGAAACTCCACTGACGCGAACCATCGTTGACAGCATATAAGAGCCGTAGTGAATACTCTTCCATTTCGTACTCGGACTCTGGTTTCTGAAGAAGATGTCTGAAGAAACAAAATCCAAGATGTTTAAAAGCAAGAGGAGAAGGTCCGAAAAGCCTGGTGGCATAAAGAAATTACATGTACCGAGTTCCTCTTATCAATGGCATAACAGAACGCCTAAAAAGAGCCTACACTATAATTACAGGGCATCACGTTTATCAAAAAGCCTTTTTAACATCCCAGATAGTACGTGTCAAGAAAACAGAAAACCTCACAAGGGTTGAGTAGTTTACCACCGCCTTTTCGCAACTGCATAAGTTGTGTTAATAACTGCGAGGATCTTCTTTACATTTATTTCTTCATTCCGCAGTTCAAATATATGAATTTCATATATTCATAATTTCATCGTCATCTTTCCCGGGTATATTACGAACCAATTTAATGACCTGCTCCCAGTTGGCTTGTTAGCTCAATTGGTTAGAGCGCTGCACCGGTATCGCAGAGGTCAGGGTTCGAATCCCGGCAAGCCTGATTTTTTCAGGCTTTCTTTTCGCAACTGCATAAGTTGTGTTAATAACTGCGAGGATCTTCTTTACATTTATTTCTTCATTCCGCAGTTCAAATATATGAATTTCATATATTCATAATTTCAATGTCAATATCAACAACATGTTGACAGAAGAGGTAAACCATTAAAAACGTCTCAAGGAATTCGTCGGCTATAAGTCTATATGTCTAAAAGACATCCTGTTGATGCTAGCAGACCAAACGTTCTTGCCACTGACTGAGAGGAACGCGGTCAATCGCTGCATTAAGGGGCCAATTTTAAGAGATTCACTTTAGAACGATTCACTTAAGAAAGCCCTCTTTGAATAGAGACAATGGTTTCGAATTGGCCAGCATCTATGACAATATATTAATCCCTTAAGAACTTTTTAAGCCCCTGAATCTTGGTATTCACAATTTTTTGTTGTGGCTGATTAAAAGTTCGATTGAGCGCACGAAATATTTCGCTAGCTTTGTAGTGTTTTTCATCTTTTATAACATACAATTACGTATTTCACAATTTCAAAAGTTTAATGAACGCCACCGTTACTTGTAGTCTTAGTTGCACATACAAAAACTCTATTAAAAAAGATTTGTTCACAAAAAAATTAGATGTTAATTGGGTCACGTTGCACTGGTTACTAAGGAGATAATTTGTAAATGTGGGTATTTAAACATTGGTACAAAAAGCAATATAAACCAAACTTTAAATGTAGCGCAAAAAGAGAGAGACACGAATTATAAGGGCCAAGTTCCGTTCTAGAAAGGTAAGAGAGAAATACGGCAACATCTGCAACTACAAACTAACTTCTGCCTCATCTAAAGACGTTTAATATAATTCTAAAGCACAAAATCGTCTTAAAAGAGGCCTGTTTATGGTGCAGCTCAGAGGTTTTTGTTCACTGTGCATGGTAAACTAAGAATTATTCAGCCATCTTGTTTACTAGTGTTTGCTGTTCATGGGGGGGGGGGGGGGGCGTTAGAGTAGTGGTTAGAAATACGACAACATATGCCCTAATGTCAATTGTCATCGGTGAAGTTGGACTAAGGCCCGGTTTCCGGCACATGATCGTTAGCAACGAATACTGCGCTAATGGCTGCTGGAACGAGAGTTCAACGGTAATAGCCAACGTACGGAACTACTCTCTAGCGACAGTAAGGCTCTCGTGAGAAGGAGTGTAGAATGATCTATCAAAAAGGAGGAGTTGCTGGAAATTTGCGCCGAATCTTGAAATTTCGGCCCTCAAAACTCGGTCTCATAGTCTGGAGCTTCAATTGGGACCGACTCGAAGCCGAAGAATTCAAAACTCACATAGTCAGAAAAATCTTTGATGAGGTTAGTCTGAAACGCGGTCAGTCAAGGAAATAATTTCAATGAAAGTCCGGGTGACGCTAGTCCACAGGCATTCAGTGAAAATGTTGAGGTAGTTTTAGAGCTTTCTCAGCTCGAAATTTTCTATCAGTGAGTCTCTGGGGCTTGTATTTTTTAAACAAGGGTCTCAGCATCTCAGTAAGTCTCGTATTTAACCATTCTACAGCGCTACTGTATATCGAAAATGTGGCTATATATCGATGTGTATGAAAGCTCGCACCCAAGTCAGTGTCACTTGTATGTACTGAAGATCTGGAGGCGAGATTACTATTATATCTATCGGCTATTGAAGCGATTGTATTCACCGATCGTATTGTGACCCCCCCCCCCGCCTTTGCTTATTGCGGGTATTGTATGCTTCTGTGATTTTTTAAAGAAACTTCACTTTTATTAACAAAATATACAAATAATAATAATAATAAAAAAGATCGTTGCAATCTTCAGCGATCGCCACCAGGATGCACGGTGTCATGATAGTGACGTCATCAGTCATGCGCAGTTGTTGAATAAAACCATGTCATGGTGTCAGAACGTGGGTTAATCAAACACTGTTTGAAATCACGAAAACTACCTCAAAATGAGTGTATTCAAGCCGCCCTCAACGCTAAGTCTAGAGGGAAATGTTGCAGACAATTGGCGCAAGTGGAAACAGCGATTTCAATTGTACATGGAAGCTTCAGGCTCAATGAAGAAACCCGAGAAGCAACGCGTCGCCATATTTCTTCATCTCATCGGAGACCATGCACTTGAAATTTACAACACCTTCTCGCTATCGCCTGCAGAGGAAAAACTCGACGTATTATTCCGAAAATTTGAAGAGTATTGCAACCCCAGACGCAACATCACTTTTGAACGCCACAAATTCTTCACTTGCGTTCAGCAACCGACTGAAAACATCGATCAGTACGTCACAGAGCTTCGTACCAGAGCGAGCACGTGCGAATTTGGCGAATTGTGTGAGAGTCTAATTCGAGATAGAATCGTCTGTGGAATCTCTTGCAACACCCTGAGAGAAAAGCTACTGCAAGAAACCGACCTGGATCTTCAGAAAGCTATTGATATGTGCCGAGCGTCGGAGTTTTCGAAACGCCAAACGAAATCAATCACTGAAGAACCGAAAAATGTGGATTATGTAAACAAGAAAGCGGCGCCACGAAAATTCCCGCCGAAGGCTCACGGAAAGAAGGAACCTGGTCCCACAACCGCTTGTAAAAGATGTGGAACAGTTCATGGCCCGAGAGAATGCCCAGCGTTTGGAAAAATCTGTCACAAGTGCAAGAACCGCAATCATTTTTCTTCTCAGTGCTTATCGAAAAATGTCCACCTCGTGGAAAGTGATCAACAACCTCGCGTCGAACCGGACATTGAAGAATTTGAAGAATTGTTTATCGGCCAAGTCCAGAAAGATGGTCATGATAACGAATGGACAGCTACTCTACACGTGAATGACAACAAGGTGCAATTCAAATTAGACACTGGGGCTCAAGCAAATGTGATTCCGAAACACGTGTTCAATTCGTTGAAAGGGACACCGCAACTGAGACCAACCAAAGCTAAACTCACTGGGTTCAATGGTCCTGAGATACCTGTAGTAGGAGTAGCAAGGATGACTTGTAAGTACAAAGACAAAATGATTGATTCTGATTTCTTTGTTGTTGAGGCTGAGGGTCAACCACCCCTACTTGGTTTAAGAGCATGTCAGGAACTTAGCTTAATCAAGTTTGTACGAACTGTTGACACAGCCAGTGCCCATGCTGAGAGTATCTTAGATGAATTTGCCGATCTGTTTGAAGGCCTTGGAGAGCTCGAAGGAGAGCATCATATTGAAATTAATCCAGTAATTAAGCCTGTCATCCATCCCCCTAGAAAAGTTCCTTTCACACTCCTGCCCAAGCTAAAGAAAGAACTTGAAAGGATGGAACAATTAGGTGCAATAGAGAAAGTTGATCAGCCTACAGAGTGGGTAAACTCTATTGTAATAGTGGAGAAAGAGGATGGAAGTCTAAGAATTTGTCTTGACCCCAAAGACCTGAATAGGGCAGTAAAGAGGGAACATTTCCAACTCCCGACATCCACTGAGATTACAAGCAGGTTGGCTGGTGCAAAAGTATTCAGTAAACTGGATGCCAAAGATGGCTTCTGGCATGTCAAATTGGACCATCCAAGTTCCCTTCTCACAACTTTTAACACCCCCTTTGGCCGCTTCAAGTTTAATCGTCTGCCATTTGGTCTTAACTTCTCTAATGAAGTATTCCAGAAGAAAATGCAGTTTGCCTTTGAAGGAATTGAAGGAGCAGAAGTTATCTATGATGACCTCCTGGTTTGGGGCAAGGATGAAGAAAGCCATGACAGAGCACTCAGAAATGTCCTCGAAAGAGCTAGAGAAAAGGGTGTAAAGCTGAAGAGACAGAAATGCAGAATCAAGATTCCTGAAGTTGTCTACATTGGTGATAAGATTAGCAAAGATGGAATCAAACCTGACGAGTCAAAAATTGAAGCAATCCTCAACATGCCAGGGCCACAGAACAAGAAGGATGTGGAGCGCCTGCTAGGAATGGTGACCTACCTAAGCAAGTTTATCCCTAACATGAGCGCTTTGACTGAGCCACTTAGAGCCTTACTCAGACAAGAAGTACAATGGCACTGGGGTGAGCAGCAAGAAAGCTCGCTCAATGAAATTAAAAAAGTCCTAACCTCAAAGCCAGTCCTGAAATACTACGATGTGAACAAGCCTGTAAAGCTCTCTGTTGACGCATCCCAGTCAGGACTCGGAGCAGTATTACTTCAGGAGGATCAACCAATCGCATATGCCTCAAAATCCCTGACAGAGTGCCAGAAAGGCTATGTACAATTCGAAAAAGAAACACTGGCCATTGTGTTTGGATGTGAGCAATTTAACCAGTACCTATATGCAAAGCAATCGAAGTTGAAACAGACCACAAGCCGCTGGAAGCAATCTTTTCTAAGCCTCTTGCCAAAGCACCACCCCGAATCCAGCGCCTACTACTTCGCCTACAGCCTTACCACCTAAAAGTGAAGTATGTACCAGGGAATTTGATGTTTATTGCAGATGCATTATCTAGAGCCCACCTGGAAACAACTTACCAGAATGAAGGAATCCCTGATGATGAAATTGAAATGCAAGTCCATCTTCTGGTAGCAAACCTACCAATAGCTGAGCCTAAATTGCAAGAATTGCAAGAAGCAACAAAAGCTGACCCCTCTCTTCAGGCAGTCGCCCAACTAACCAAAGATGGCTGGCCTGACCACAAGAGTAAAGTGCCTGCTAATGCTAGACCATACTGTAGTTTCAAGGATGAAATCCATGAAGCTGATGGGATTCTCTTCAAAGGTCACAAGGTGATTGTCCCTACAAGACTGCAGCCAGAAATGCTTGGAAAAATCCACGAAAGCCACCTCGGAATCGAAAAAAGCAAGCGAAGAGCACGTGACCTCCTGTACTGGCCAAACATGAATGCACAGATAACAGATCTAATCTCAAACTGCAGCTCCTGTCTTAAACACAGAAAGAACAATGCCAAAGAACCCCTGATTCAGCATGAAGTACCCCATAGACCCTGGGAGAAGATTGCATGTGATTTATTTACCCTTGGAGGTAAAGACTATCTTCTGACTGTTGATTACTACTCAAAATGGGTAGAAGTCGGCCTGCTACGTGACAGTACCGTTAGTTCAGAAGTCATTACCCAACTCAAGTCCATGTTCGCACGTTATGGGATACCCAATGAACTCATTTCTGACAATGGTCCCCAATTTGCCAGTCGTAAATTCAGAGAATTTGCAGAGTCGTGGGAGTTCAAGTACACAACCACGAGTCCCAAGTACCCACAAGCTAATGGGCAAGTGGAGAACGCCATTGGAACAGTAAAGGCTGTGTTAGAGAACGCGCATGAAGATGGTACCGACCCATACGTTGCCCTGCTAGAAGTCAGGAACACGCTCATTACTGGACTTAACTATTCCCCAGCTCAGATCTTCCTCAACAGAAGGCTGAAGACTAAGCTTCCTACTACTGCTGAACTACTGGAGGCGCAAATCCCAACGGATGCTAGGTCCCAGCTCCTTGCCCAGCAACAGAAACAGAAATTTTACTTTGACAGAGGAGCCAAGTCCCTACCACCCCTCAGAAAAGGAGATGCTGTCAGAGTGAAGACACCAAATGGCTGGAAACCTGCCACGGTTACAAAACTCGCTAACACTCCTCGTTCAGCCATTGTGACCAGCGACGGAACTCTGTACAGACGGAATAGGAGAGATATGATCAAGACCTCCCAAGTTGGCAGAGATCCCTGCACGCAAACCCCGCAAGGAGAGAAAGAAGCATGCATGAAGTTCCCGCCGGGGAACAGAAATGCCTCCCAGACATCGAACGCCGTTACATGTAGAACGAGATCTGGCCGAACTGTCAGATCAACCAGACAAAAGGACTTTGTATATTATTAGTGGACTGGACTTGCTTGAATAGAGACTATTTTTATGTTAGTATATTTGTAGATGTTAAGGATCGTTTATCAGCCATTCCTGTTAAGAGGGGAGATGTCATGATAGTGACGTCATCAGTCATGCGCAGTTGTTGAATAAAACCATGTCACACGCGGTGCACTGTAAATTCAGAAGATCTGTTTCAGCCCCAAAATGCCAAATTAGCCCTAAGGCCCCTGGAGCTGATGCGGCCCACTGTGGGGCTATTTCAGTCACAGCTGGGACAAAACTATCTCCATTGAAAGCCAAAACAGCCCACAGTAGGATCCAGTTTGGCCCTTTGGTGCCGGCCCAGCCCCTGTAAATAGGGCTTTTGTGGCCTTAATTAGAGAGCCAAGTTAGCCCCCAAAATGGCACTGTATTTTACTCACCGAAACGGCCCCATTTTAAGGGCTAAAACAGAACTTCTGAATTTACAGTGTGACCACACTCACTTTATAAACTTACGATGGCGACCGACAACACGATCGCCCTGATCTGGCTTCTTTCACAGATAAAGTTCACAGTTTGGAAATTGAATTGAAAGTAGGAAAGTGTTTTCCAGAAAGGTAAATTTTTAAGAGGAAGGCTGAACAGTACATTAACCAAAGCAAAATTAGTCGAACGTTCGAAATAAATGCAACAAAGGAACAAATTTCATGAGTTGCACTAGTCATTTAGGCCTGTTAACCCAATTACGGACTCCTGTACAACGATCACCCAACATTTTTCTCAAAACCAAGTTGAGTCCAAAGACAGAACTGGTCCAAGAAATGTTATAGGAAAAAAAGACAGAGAGAACACTTCAAAGTGTGAATTACAGTCTATCACGCTTAATCGGTTCTTTACGTGAAGTTAGTTTCTATTTGCTATTATGAAAGATAGAAACTTTATTGAAGTGTCAAACCTTATGTCAGTCACTCTGTGCAATATTGAAAGTGCGTGGTTCGGCGGTTTTGGAATTGTAGCTACTTTTCCCCCAACTATTTTAAGAGAAGTGCTTTCCGTTTTGGAAGCATTTTATCCCGCAAAAGTGTTCAAACTCAGGGAGTGTTCTAATTTCTTCAAGTTGTCTGAGTGTGTGTGTGTGTGCTGAGTTCGATCGAAAATAAGAAACAAACGATCCAAACCTACGTAAATTGTGATTGACTATCGAAATGATAAAATGAAATGCGGAATGAACTAATCTAAAAAAGGTGTAGAAGGCGATAAATAAAAAGGGAATAAAGGAGCTGAATTTAACTTGTTCAAACATGCTTTCTCGCCACACGAATTTCCCATGGAAATAGGGGTCGAAATAGAATCAAACTTTCAAAAGTTCATGGTTTAATTCATTTAGCTTCACCAGTTTAGTAATGTCAGTCATTTTCTCGACCAGTATAAAGGACTTCAAGAATACTGTAATTCTGACAGTTTCTCGGGTTTCACAAGTTTTTTAGCTCAGCACGGCAAGGAGCTATTTTCCCTTTGCTCGTACTCGACATGCGTGAAACAGAAAATAAAAACTAACGTCGAAACTGCCCTGGAGAGCTGAAAACAATGGGATTTGTGGCAGGTTAAAACAGGGGTCTGATAACACGACGGCCTAGTTTGGACAAAAAATTGAAATGTGGTTTTCTGTTTTGACATTCAGTTAAAGGTCTTTGAAATGGATATTTTTGCTGACCAATGTTAAAAAGCTTCAACTGTTTAAATTCAATTGGATTAGGGGCAAAACGTTTAGGGTTACTGAATCTTTACCCGAATTTATGGGTTACGTTTGCTTTTCCGAAATTCCAGGTGGTCTTTCTTTATACCCCGCAAAAAGGAAAACAAATGACATAAATTTTCTCATGACATGAAATTATACTGCTAGGTTTTCATCAAAATTAAATTGAAATTTTTGAGGCGACGTAGGTCTTCCAAAAAAGACTGAAAAAGCCAGAGGAAAACAGGCTAGCTCTTGGGATCTTATTGCAACACTCTAAACTTATCATCATTTCCGTCTCTCTGTCCTCTCCCAGCTGGCTAGAAAACTCTTAATAGTTTTTCTATGATCAGAAAACTGGCACTTTGACATGCGTTTCAAGATTGCAGATTGCCTTTCGGATTGTTCGGCGCCAATACGTGGGCGTTCCTTTCAAGACTGTCTCCGCAATTTTGATAGGGCGCAAAACACGCACGAAAACCAGACAAAGTTTTATTTCACGGCGCCAATATTGAAGTCCAGTCGACAGCTGTCATTTTCTCCAAAAAATTAATGCACATTATGATGACTGTATTGAGCTGCCTACATCTAGAAAATACCTTCATAGGAAACCCAAGCTCAAGAGCTAAATTACAAGGGATCGTTTTGCTTTACGTAGATCGACTTCATAAAGAATAAACTTATTTTTTGGGTCTCTCGAGTCATCAAGAATACGTAATGGTGTTGAGGTTTTTAATAGCAGAAACGGGAACGAGACAATCTCTTTATATCAGTGAGCTTGGCTTGCCTGTGGGTGCCTCTGATTCACTGAGTTCAATCACATCATGTTTCTTTTTACCAATCCCAGGATTTAACACCAGATTTTCATATGCAGGTTTTAACACTAGATTCCTTTAAATATTCCTTTAAATGTTTATGAAGGATGGAACCATATGCAAAGTACTGTTTAAAACCATTGTAGGGCGCTGAGTTTATTTCTAAAACTGTCACAAAGGTGAACAAAAGTCGCAAAAACGCAAGCGGCCCACATGCGCGGTGCTGAGTCCGGCATGAAACAGGTAGCAGTTTTACCCCACCCCTCCCCCCCTCCCCCCTGAATGGGATGCTAGTTCTCCTAGGGCTTCCCCGACATTACACAAGATAGTAGGCATCCCTTACGGTTGACTGGTATTTATTCAAATCTGGGTAGAGAGAGAGACAATGTGGAGTGAATCTTTCTTTCTCCAAGCTTGAAGCAAACGACACGACATCACATCGACGTGCGACGTGCAAATCGAACCCAGCCACCTAACCACCAACTGACCAACATTCAGATCTTCGATGCGATCGAAAATCAGATTGAAAGTATGACGCACTAACCACTACACCCGTGGGGAAGGGGTATGTGTGGCGCCAAAGGGTATGGTTTTCGAGGCATTTTTGATCTGAAATAGGTTATAGATTTTGACCATATGCATTTTGGTTTGAAATAGCGCTAGAAGAAATACTTTTTTATGACTATCATCACTTGAGAAAGGCATTTGATTAATATTGGGTCTGAAATACGGTATTAATGCCAGTGCTGAAATGTCATTAAAAACCTTATTTTACAGCAATACCAGTGGTCAAGCAAAAATAAACGATAAAAACCGACGTTTTGGTGTCTTCATGACGCCATTGTCAAGGGATCTTATGTAAATTATTTTTGGTTGTCTATGTTTTAGCGAATTATTGTTAAATATCAGTTGGGTTATTCAAATCTCTTTTTTTTTTTTTTGGAATTCTAGAAGAGTTTCCATTTTATTGTCTGTTTAAACAATCCCTTTAGCTTAAGGGTGAATATTTACCCCATTTTTTGTACAGGCCATTTGGATTAAACCATCTGGTTTGTAAATGAGTTATTTAGCATTTTATACCGTGGAGTGTGTGGAAATAGAATTTTTATTTGATCCCTGTCGCTATTCAAGCATTTTGGCTCACTGTAAGTTTCGGTGTGGGACGTCGCTTCAACGACATTTTTTAAATAAATGGTCTGTAAAAAATTGTGCATGATCAAATCTTTCCTTTGCGTGATTAGACTTAGAGACGATCGCCCTCCTAAATTAAAATCTTAGCCCATTTTAGTCAAAACAATCCTGAATGAGAAGGATATTATGAAATAAACTTTCTAGAGACAATTTCAAACAAACTACTTGATTGATAAGGTCCAAAGCAAAACACTGCAGTTTCGAACTAATTCCATTTTGTTTGGTGGTGATGATTCAAATAAGGTTTCTACACCCCGCCGTGTGGTCATTTTCATTAGTGATCCCCCACGTATGGTTAATGAATCTTGACTGAACTCGATTCGTTAGAGCAAAACATTGTTCGAGTTAGCCAACATTCGAGTTATCGGGTATTTTAATAGCTACAGCAAATTTTAACTTTGGTTACTGTAGTTGGAGAGGCAAGGGAACTGCTTTTGGCTATCAAGATTCTATTGTAAAATTATGTTTCTGCCCTCTGTTGCGGCGCTTGGGTAAACCCCGTCCATCCCTAGGATTTTTCTTAAGGATTTCATACAATTATTATATGACTGAACTCGTCTGCGCTGAAAAGGAGCTTTCTGATTGGTTCCCTGAGCGGTCCGAATTTTCCTGTACGGACCGCTCACGAAAAGATCTCACTAAATCGTATTTGGAAAAATTTAAGCCGGAAGAGAGGACAGTTTTCTATGAAGTCCAAACCTTGTTCTTGCTTTCTTGCCTATAATTCTGGCAAAAACCTCTGCGAAAATGACATTATAAGAATCTAATACTAATGCGCTTCGCTGTTAGCAAATTTCAAAGAGCCATAATTGCCCCCGCAGGGATTTTGCCTGGAGGCAAAATCCCGAGGAGGCATCCTTACAGCTCGCGCGTATATAAAGTAAAGGGAAGTAAAGTACTTACAGTTAAAACATACAGTATATATACCAGATCAAATCTCGATTTGCCAGAACAGGGCGCGCACAGAATAAGTGGGTAATGATGATGTTTCATCACTACACGCCCGAACGGAATAAAGGGGTAATGATGACGTTTCACACTAAACGCCTGAACGGAATAAATAGGTAACGATGACGTAGCATCAGTAAACATATGGGTAATGTGACGGTGACGGCTGTCAGTAAATTAGAAATCTCTCACTAGTGGGTACGGTATTCATAGAAAACTCGTGGGTTGTTTTTGCCATCAGTCATACTGCGTGCGCTTCCTTACCGCACATGTTTTCCGTATATGTAAAATCCCGAAGAGCGGCTGTCTTGAAGGCGAGAGAGAAACTGTAGTTTTTATTTACTTTTGCCTCATTTTATTCGCGTAGAAAGCCAATGTAAATTGTCAGGCCACGAGAAGGAAAAGTTTGAGTTCGATCTAAGAAATTTTGGATCCGGAGACGCTGTGTGAGACTATTTGTCAGACACACATGATACAGAAATCAAATCACTTTGGGGGATTTCGACTCAAATCACTTTGGGGGACTGAAAGCCTTGGTCCATAAACACACAAGCATTGCTTAGCGAACGAATGAATCTCAACACCAGTAAACCAGAGAAAAATTGCGTTACAAGAGTGCATTAGATCGCGTGGAAACACAACAACTCTTGTAAAATTTCTAGGTCGAATTTTCCAGTTGCAAGTCGAGCTGCGACCTCATTATTTATAACTTTTCAGACATTATAATTAGGTAAATTGTGATCGTCCGGGTGAGTGTAGTCCTGAGAAGGACTGTTTGTGGTGACATTGACTGACGTTTCGACAACCTGAGCGGAAGTCATCATCAGAGTCAAGAGAACAGTGAATCGTCAGTAGATGTTATAAGTCTCTGGTCGTTGTCCTGAGTGGTCGACGATCTCGTGATGTTATTGGTCGACTGTCAGTTAAGCCATGATGTTATTGGCTGTGACGACTGCTAAACGTGATTGGTGCGTTTCGATCCGTCTTTTGTTAGTCAAATGTCCGTTGGTCTATTGTTAGTCAAATAAGTCGGTTTGTCTATTGTTTGTCTGTCTTATTATTGTCGGCAATCAGTCGTTTGTAAGGTGCAGGTAGCTGTTGGCAACGGTTCAGTGGTGTTTGCTCCAAGTTAGTAAACCAGCTTTCCAGAGTGATGCGTTGATAGTAGTCCGTACTATAGGTAACGCATTCAGCAGAGTCCCCGTCGATTCTGTGGTTTGTTTTTTAATGGTGCTCAGCAAAGTGATTGTTGATATCACCATTTCTATTCGCTCGTTTGTGTTCAGTCAGTCGGACGTTCAAATTCCTGCCGGTCTCACCAATATAAGTGGCCTGGCAGTCGCAGCATTTGATCTTATAAACTGCTCCCCGTCTGTCGCTCGGTTCGTCTTTGTCTTTAACGTTCGTCAGTAGCTGTCGTAAAGTAGTGATAGGTTTGTGAGCAACGCGGACGTTGTAGGGTTGTAGGATTCGTGCGATAGTTTCAGAAGTCCCTTTGATGTAAGGTATGGTTGCAGTAGTGACAGGTGTTGCGTCAGTGTTCGTAGCTTTCGGTTCGGAGTTTCTGTAAGTGTTGTGTCTAATAAAGTCCCGGTTGTAATTTTCTTGTTGAAAACGTTGTCTAAGTACTTGATTTCGTCCGTTAAGCTGTCGGGTGAGTCACAAACTAGTTGCGCGCGTCTTGTCAGTCGTAGCTTTGTGAGAAGTTGGGTTGTAAGATGATTGGTCGAGTAGTCTGTCGGTATGTGTCGGTTTTCTGTAAATTGTCGTCCGTAGTTCGTTATTGTCGCGGGTAACCAAGCAGTCTAGAAAAGGTATTTTACCATTTTCCTCGATCTCCTTAGCAAACTGTATGTTGGCGTTTTGTCCGTTTAGGTGTTCGTGAAAATCGTTGATTTCGTCTTTGTGTACGGCTGTAAAGGTATCGTCAACGTAACGTAGCCAGAGTGGTAGTGTTCGTTTGTAAGTTGCGAGGGCTCGTTCCTCGATGTTTTGCATAATGATTTCTGCAACAACAACGGAAACTGGCGAACCCACAGCTGTTCCGTGCAACTGTTTGTAGTGCTTGCCGTTGTACTAAAAATAAGTAGGAGTAAGACAAAGGTTCAGTAAGTCCATTAAGTCGTCTGTAGGTAGCGGTAGTTTAATAGTAGCGTTGTAATGATGGCGGTCTCAGTGCAGTCTAGAGACAGTTGAAGTGGAATACTGGTGAACAGTGATTTCACATCAAAAGACACTAGCTTGTAGTCGTCAGGTATTAGTACTGTCTTGATTGCGTTATTTCAGCAATATAGGACGAACAAATCGTTTGCCAGGCATTACGGTTAATATTTGAAGGCACGCGACTCGCACAATCTCACCTTAATTCTCTTGCTGCTTATTGTTTTAAAGGTTCCACTAATCAGTGCACCCAAACAATACCCAAGCACAAAGAAGAACCACAGCTGACAGAAAAAATAGAGCTCATTTGCATTAGTGCTCGACGTGTTGCAATTGGCGCGATTCCGTAAGTTCATGAAACCTCTTAGCACCGGACTAAGTGCTGATCTCAACTTGGCCTGCTTCTGCAGAAACAATCTGAGACCTAAATTATACTACCGAAAAATCAAGAAAAAGGAAACCTTCAAAATCAATAAATACGATCACAAAACATTTTAACAGCGGGGGCAGCTGTAGTGTCAACTATTGCTAGTAATAAATCGTTTATTGAACTATCTTGTTCGGTCCGTATTGGGAAGATATCAGTCTCGTTCTAGTTCAATAACATATTTAGTACAAAACGTTGATTCGTCCGTTACGCCCGCTCAAACAAATTCAGCCTCATACAACGCTGTCATCTCTTTTAAGCTGTTCGAACGAAAGGCAACTCAGAATCAGTTTATATGCCGTCGCTGAGGGAAATGTTTAACAATGGCTCTCTGCGTGTAATAATTTGTATACATCCTAGCTCATTTCTAAGGTCTTACACAAACGGATTCAAGGTCATCCAACATTGCTACATGATCAACTGTCAGATATTTATTTGTATTTGTTCTATGACTTTCCTGGCTTCGAAAATATACCCAGTTATATCAACCAAACTTTGCTCAACGTCATTTAACGTTCTTTAGAATCATGGAACATCGTTCAGTAGCATGACGAAACTAATACATTTATCTTAAACGGTGTTGAATGGAAATGAGAATCCGTTTAGCCCGGGGGCCCGTTTCTCGAAACTCCCGATATCTTTTCGGGCCAGGTAAGTATTTTTTTCGAGCTCATTTATTTACCAGCTAATGGCAATTGTTGGCGCAAACTTATAGCGGTATGCTTCACAGAATTATATAGATTAAAATTTAGCTGTCAAAATATAGCTATTCGAGAATATTGTGCGCCTAAAATAGTTTTCGGGCTCGCAAAGTTATCGGGAATTTCGAGAAACAGGCCCCAGGCCTCACATCACTCCTATCATGTTTACGTTCAGAGGAGTACACGATTCCACGGTGTTCTTTGAATCTTATCCTCGCGAGTAAAACATCGGGACCAAAGTAACCATATTCTTTGAGAAATGATCAGAAAAGCTATTACCCGGATTACATTTTAATACATATCGCCTCTTTCACTTTCTCTGCAAGAGTTTGTCAATCGATGACGTCATCACATATGGCGGCTCAGTTTCCTTTGACCAATTCTGCCAAATACTCCGATTAATACACTGAACCGTCAACAGGCACCTTTTCACTGTTCAAGCATTCAAAATTGCCTGAAACTGTTTTGTTAGAGGGGACACCTTGCTTCCCCTGCCCTTTCCTATAGGTTCGAGGTTGTAAACTGATATTTGCTATTTGCTATCTATCTAGCTCCTGTCGACTCAGTTCTTATTGCGGCAGTGCCTTAACCTTGACATTTGTCATCTGTTTGTATGCATCACAATACGAAATGACCCTTACTTGTGTCGCTTTGAGATCACAATAGAAACCTACAGAGGTTTTGATATAACATAGTATTTTCCGGTGGCGTTGGGAAACTGAACAAGCGTTTAGTATGTATTTTTAATGTGTTAAATAACAGCAATCTGTTACCATCGTGATAGAACTTACGCACTCCTCGATAAGACATCCTTTCTACCTCCCAAACAAAAACAACTACCTAACGACAGTGACAAACTGGGAAGTACTGCAGCACGCAAAACTGCATTACATTTTTACCACAGTTCTAGCAGTTTTATTGCTACATCCGTTAGTTTAAATAATACTCTGTATCTTTTTCTTGTCGAGAGGAGGGATGTATAAAATAAGATAAAGTTAAAAAGGGGATGGTCAGGGACGGTTTTTTCGCGTGATCTTTCTGCCTTTGTTGCCGATAAATTATCCGAAATTTGCTATATAAACATTGCCGGGAAATTAACCAAAAAAAAACATAGGCTAATTGTATTGCCAACTGTAACACAGACTAGAAAACCAGTTCAAGCACCATGTTTACGGTTTCAATCACGAAATTTGACGCGTGAGCCGAGAGAACACCACAAAAACAAAAGATTGCCACGGGATGTGAATGCGAAAAAGAGTGTGGCTTGTGATTATCAGCAGACAAATAAAGCTGCAGCCAAAACACATTTGATTTTGTTTTAATAAAACGCCTGTTTGCTATATAAAATAAACTGACGACGGAGTTCCAAACTACTTTGGTGTGGTTATTATTTGCTACGAATGCAAAATGTTTTATTTCTGTAAACTCCTGTAGAGGTAATTGCCACAAAACATGGTGTTCTTTTTACGTTGCTGTTTTGCCAATGAAAGACAATGAAATGAAATAAATAACGCTGGCTTGCATACATCCATTGTCGTGTTTTTGGAACTTTTAGGCGCCAAAGAATACATTTTTCAGTAAACTACGTCGTCATCATTTAATTGTTGACCGTTTCCATAAGGCATATTTTTTAATGTTTTTTCATTTACTTCTGCTTTTCTCTAAAAGTAAATATTGCTAAAATAAGACGAGTGCTTCCTGCCACGAGTTCAAAAGAAAATACATAGGGGCCGGTTGATATGAAATTAATAAGTCCTGTAATGAGAAGGAGCGAATATGAGATACTTAGGGCGATGAATGATCGATGCGAAAGTGAGAATAAAAGCTTTCAAGTGTTGTTTTACATAAACCTCCATAAAAAACGACAAACAAAGCATAGATATGATATAACAATACTTCGTTTGTTAACGCTAACCATTTTCTATTCATATCGGATAAACTGGCGACCGTTTGACTAAAACATCACAAAAATGAGAATAGGGTAGGTATTACGAAAAAACCTGTCTTCGATCGCTAATGCCAGCCCTTTTCTATTTTTGTCAAATATACTGACGTACAATCCAATTTGAAATATCCTACGAAATACGTGTTTGTTTGGGAGGCATTTTGAATTGTTGACACAAAAATTAACCGCCAATAAACAATATGCTATTTTCTATTCCTTTATTTCAACAGAGCGAGTGACTTTAAATTCCTTGTTTCTTCTTTTGCGCAGTTCAGTCTAACGGCGCACAATACGTTTTTCATTCTGTTGAGGCTCTGTTTTCACTTACGAAAACCATTTGATGTTAGAGAGACTTCTGCATGCGCTTGCACGAACTAAGTTGCAGCGTTTCCTTAGCGTTTCCTTTATTATTGTGTTGTAGCTTCGGCAGGTGATATGCTAATTCACAATCATAAATAGGAACAGCCTTCATCACGATAGGTCCCATTTAGCCATTAGCGCCTCGATATATCCTGTTTGAAAAGAACCTGCCATGCATTTGAGTGCAGGGCTACCAGTAGCAACAGAGAAGCACTTAAGCAAATCATTGAGATAAAACCTGTTGTTGACGGAATTTACACCCAATAAGGTGGCAGCGTGAATGACATATATTCCACACGATGAACTTCATTAGAGAAACATTTTGCTTCCTAGTGTCAGTGAAACGAAAGATTCAGCTGAAGGGTTAGTCAGGATTTTTAGTATTTGCCTATTTAGCGTTTATGAAGAAATGCAGTACTTAGCTAGAGCGGTAGCTTTTGTTTTAAGATTTTAGGTCGTGGAGAACGAGGGAAACCAAACTCGTAAAAACTGAAGCTGGGGGCATAGTGCGAGCTGAAAACAAGGAAATATTACATTTCTCGTGCATTTACTGTTCCTTTACGTAAACTTTTATTTTTCCTTTGACCTTATTTTTTTACTTCACAAGCTGAAAGCTTTTGCTAAACCCGGGAAATGGTTAGGATAGTCATTGCCTATACACGAATAGTGCTCACGTAAAATTCATTTATTTAGCAGATTTTCTTCGCCTTCGAGCCGACTGAAAACAGAGGAGTAACGAGCGCTTCATGGTGTTAAGATCAAGATAAAGAGACAAGAGCGCAGCCACTTCTCATAAACTGAACAACCTGGGCTATCTACAAGACTTGAGACAATTTTTTTCTTATAGGTGCACTCGTTCAGGAGTTTCTTGAGATTAATCCAGTAGAAATCAAACACGGTAAGATATATGTATTGGTGTCACACTTTTGCAACGTTATTACTTTCACTGCAACTAAATTCATTAATCGAAGCACGAACGAATTTCCAAAATGAGTGGACACGGTCACTTTTAAACCAACCAATTATTTCAAAAAATTATGCTTTTGTTTCCGATTGTTTAAAAAAGCATGTTGAAGTCTTAAAAACTGTTTCTGACCACAAAAGCCTGATAGAAGTTTGCAAATCAACTGCAAGGCAGGTGCAAGACTTGCACTGGTGAATTGACATACGATTTAATTAAGTCAACAAAACGACATTTTCAATATTCCGTTTCATTCTCTGACCTTTTCCAATTTTGATTTTAACACAATTAGTTTAAGGGTTACTCATTTACACCACGCGTAGGCTAGTTTAACACAGGTACAATATCAAAGACGATTGTAGACTACAAAACGGTTGACGTTATTAACTGCTTGTAGCACAAAAAGCAGATATGTGAACAAGTGGATTTGCATAGAGAGGATCACTAAAGGCATATTTAATAGGGAAGGTCAATTGAAGTTTGAAAAGACATTTTAAAGAATCCGGCGTTATCTATTTAAACAGTGACCCTCGTTGAAAACTCAACGACTTTGCCACGTATTCTCTTGGTTACTAACCAATATCTCACGCTGTACGTGCTTGTCAGAACAAAGGGGTGTATATATTAGCCAATATTTTTGAAAAGGTTTGCAGCCGGTCAACGACAATAGACTAGGTGAGTGCTGCGGACTCCAAAAAACCGCTAAGTATGACATTTTCCGAAAGTAAATCAAAAGAGACTTCTTTGTCGGAAAAAAAGGCGCCATGTGCCGCAAGACTTTTATTTCGCGACAAAATTTCATTTTCGTTCATCCCACGAGTCGTTAAAAGCATTCACAAAACAATTGAAATGGCAACAATTTTATCCTCAGAAACATGCAGTGAAAAACAGCAAGTTTTGGTCTCTGTGGCATTCTTTACTTCAACGCAGACTCAATACAAGGGCAATATAAGATTTGAAAAATTGTCTTATTTCTGTGCATGATTTAGTGCCTGCTGGTCACCTTCTTGAAATCATCTCTTGAATTTTAAATTTCAAGGAAATCGGTTCCGCCTTAATTGAAAGCTGAGCTTATTTCTGATATTATGAGAGACAGTATTCTACCGATGATATCCGATGTGGTTTAGGTTTTCGTTTGCAATATTGGTATCATTCCGCAAATAGTGATATCGTAAGAAAACTGTTTTTGCAGATCTGAAAACTGAGATTGGACAGGTTTACTATTTCCACAAACAATTCTCGGTTCTTGTCACGCAGATAGCTCGGAGCTATTTTCTTTGGTGTTGAAACTTCTGCGTTCAAGGTGTCTCTATTCTACTGAGCCCGTGTAGGACCATTCAAATGAAAGCTATTGAGTAGCACTTTTTGTGAAACTGTTTTCTACGCTGAACAAGGTGGGTCTGCATTTGAGTCTGTTTGATAAAATTAGCTATCGAGCAATACTTTCCTGCGATACTGTTTGTTATGCTGTATACGATGATTCTAAACTTTTAGTCTTTGAGTAAAATCCTGAAGTGCGATTTATATTTAAATGGAAGTTGCTGTGTAGTGCTTTCTTGAGGTATTACTTATAATATGTTATTCATCTATAGAAGATTATAACATGTCTGTGGATTGCATCTTTAAGACTTAGTTAGTATAATTACAAATTCAATGAAATGGAAGCTATTTAGAATATTTCTTCACTCGGTGCTGGTTGTTTTCGAACGTATTTTGCAGTATAAAATTTGCCTTTTTTTAAGTGAACAACTTCTGCAAGATTTAATTCTCCCGAAATAGTAAAAATTCGCTTATGATTCATGCGTACTGCCACAACTTGGTGGGCGACCCAGATTATAAAGAATGTTTTTGTTTCTCTTCCGAATATAAAGCCAGAGCGAAATTAGAGGGAAAAATCAAACTAGCCTCCGGCAATATTGAATTGGTATTGAACTGAATAACAAAATCCGCCCGTCTAACTAGATATACTCTTTTCATACTGTGGCGCCCGTTTTATTCATTTATTCATTAAATGCTAATTTCCAGAAAAAAATCTTAAGCTTTTAAAATCTTCGAATGGCAACCTGAAGGATGTTTCCGCAAGCAATCTCTTTGTTTGTACAGTGGGTGATTTTATTCTTAAGTGTAATTCTCTGAGAAACACAGAGGGAGTGTTTTCCGTGCTTTAGAAAGTGACAGTGATTTTAACTTTTTCATGTTTTAATTGAGTCGAGAGACATATTTTCGATTACCAAGATTAGTCAAATTGCACCTTTTTGGGGGAGCGGTTTGCGGGTTTTTTTTTCTATCGGCCGAAAGTTCTATCCGTTCGTCTTGCCATGTTTGAGTGTCGCCTAGTTTGCGGTTTCCCCGTTTACAATTATATATCCACATCCGCGTGTGTTATCGAAATGGTAAATCAGTCGAGTTATGTAATGTTTAGAACATTGTCTTGAGCGGGAACGCGGTACGGGATTTTCTTTCCAAATTTCAAATTTTATCATCCATTCTTGGGGAAGGACTAGTTATATTCTGTAGCAACAGTAGTATGAGTCCTCCAAATACTATTGACTTCTAACATTGTGAACTAATTAACCAACACTGGTCAGAAACAACCAAAGCTGTCATGCGGATATGCTGCTCTTATTTAGAATAATATCAGCTTTCGGAAGTTTTAGATTTAGAACAATCACGTCCGGAAAAAATGCACGAAAATAATTGTTTTTGTAGCATTTGAGGTTGTCAATTTTAAAATCTTTTGTTGCCAAGGCAAACCACGTTCAGTTATCAGATATAAAGATTAAAGGTTAAGAAATCGAAATATTGAATATAACCCAGAGACGGAAAAGGATAGCTCAACTGGAGCGGTTCCGGTCCATGCTGGCAGATTAAAGTTGTGTATCTGTACAAAATTTGCATTATTCAATTCAAATCGATTGTTTTAGAGAAAGCTGCTGCTTTACAAACAAGAAGTGTTATTTCCTTTAATGGTAAGGCAGTGCAACTTAGGTAAAATTTAGTCTAAAATCCCCGGTTGAAGAATCTTGTCAAAAAGGGAAGTCACTTTGTAAAGTGTGTCTTCATTGAACTGCTCAATGAAGACACGTTTAGAATTTCATCCACAGAGTCACAAGTCAGAGGCATCTTGAACAACAAAATTAACAACATCATAGGAAAGTAGTGCTCAATATGTAAACGGTTTGCATTTGAATTGTCGGCACGATTTAGGATTTCATCTACACTCGCAAAATTGAGAGCTTCCTAATGTACCGGAATAAATATAAACAGCACCACAGGAAAGAAATGCTCAATAGCTTTCACCTGAATGGGCGCATTTTAGATTTCATCCGCAGACTAAGGGCTTTAAAAACGTTACACAACAAAAGAAAAAGAAAAAGAAAAACATATGTCTCACAAAGAACTGAATTTGCAAGATAATTAGTTAAAAACCTTTCAGTAAACTATTCAGTCAGATGAAAATTGAATAAAAGGAGATTTTAACACCGTATGTTTGATTACAATCTGGAGATCATATTTCGTCCTGATTTCTTCCAATTTTCGTTTGTTTTTGTTCAGCTAGAATGACTTGTATCCGCAAGAACATCGGTCGATAGTTAACAGTTATTCACCGAAGTGGAGGTAAATATCTAGCACTCTTCACCGTCACTGAGAAATAAGAGAAACCTCGCGCGAAATCCAGAAAAATGCCGGGAGGTGAATAGCATATACTATCCTGAGTTTGAGTAGCCAATCAGAGCGCGCGAAAAACACTGGCTGGTTTGGTAGGTGCTTCAAATGAATATTTAGAGCATTCGTGCTTGCTAGTTAAACGGTCTGTAGTATTCGCAGCATCGCAGGGCAAATGATATATTGAGTGAAAACTTAACTCTTATTACATTCTTTACAGCCTTTGGGACTGTAAATTAAATTAGATTCAACTGTTTTCGTTCATAAATACTGTAGATATTAATTCTTACAAGTAACAGGAATTTAACTTATTCTATTTGTTTTCAACTTCAAAGTTTTAATTGCATCAAGAAATAAAGTAAAATAAAAATAAGTAAAGGTGTAAAATAGTCAAAGTAGACAGGTAATTAGACCACCTCCAGCTTTTTCTTAATCTGCAATTTGCAAGAGTATCTTAATATTTTTAAAAGAAAACAGAAATTTCGACTCAGACAAAAAATTAAAAGCTTACTCAGAAGCATAAATTTATCAGTATAGGTCAGCGAATTTCATTTGTATGGCGGTAGAGAGTTTCTTACCGTACTGCTAAACAAACATCTGGAAATACGTCGAAATTCAAAACTTGTCCTTCGCAAATGATTGTATTTAACTCGTCGTTTTGACATCCCGCTTTCTTGCAGACTTGCAGATCTCTTAATGTAGATGGAAACGGTTTTATGGCTGGATGACTGACGTAATCAAAAGCTGAAACTCCCAATCACTAGTCTTCCCTAAAAGCTCTCGCGGAACCATGTGTTACCAAAACGCAACCTGTTCACCTGAAAACAGGTCAGCACTGAACAAAACGGGCCAAACAGAATTGGACAAAACTGGTCAAACGGGAAGTGTCTACAATGAAAGTGGCGACGAGGATTACTACATACCTTACTTTAGCCCTCAAGCCGACATTATCGGGATTTTCCTAGCTCTTGTTATTGTCCTCTTCAACTCATTGGTTTTCATCCTTGTAGCCAAAAAGCGGTCGCTGCGGACAACTACCAATTATTTTCTGATGGGACTAGCAGCCAGCGACCTCCTGACGGGGCTCATCAGCCTACCTCTAAGCATCACATGCAACATTTTCCAAGAGCATGGAGTGTGTTTCGCCACGATATACGTTTGGATGTTCACCTCGTTTTTGACCGTGTCGCACATCCTAGCCGTCACCGCTGATCGCTTCATAGCCATCATGTTCTCCCTCAGATATCAACAGATCGTCACAAAGCGTCGTTGTTACATGGCTCTGGGATTTGTTTGGAGTAGCTCGCTCGTTGTATCGCTACTTCAGCTGTGGTGGCTGAGACCAAACAACTACGATCCTCACGAAAGCTGGCCCGAAGAAGATGAAAGTGACGAACTCGCTTTCAATATAGCTTGTTTTGTGGTGTACCTTGGGATGCCCGTAGGGTTCATGGCGTTTACTTATCTAATGACGGTTCGCGAAATACGGCGACAGAATCGCCGACAAATTGTGAACGTACCTGCCGATTTGCCCGAGCAGCGGAGATGGAGAAAAAGAGAATGGAGGGCAATTACTATCTTCCTGGTGATGTTCCTCACTTACGTTGCATGCTGGCTGCCATTTTTTCTGTTACGGTACCAACAAGTCCAGAATGACTTTTATCTGCCTACCTGGGCCCAATACATGTTCGGCTATGCCAGGTTCGCGTCTTCGGTTTTAAATCCGTGCATGTACATCTTCGGAAAACACGACTTTCGGAAAGCTTGGGAAAGCTTGTGTACTTATAAAGATCCGGAAAGAGATCGGGCAAGATCGGATCTGGTTATGATAGTAAGCAGTCAAGTGTGAGGTGGTCGGTCAACGAGTTTAAATATAGGCACGCAATGCGTGCAGAACCAACGACACCTGCTAGTAAGACGTTTTTACTGTTAAAAGTGACACTACTTCCTGTCTCGTACCTGGAAAAACCTTTGTGTTTGTAAAAAGAGTGTAGTGTCAACTTTATTCTTATGAGTAACAAGATGGAAGGGCCGCCACTTGCAAGCCAGCAAATGAATGTAATCGAAGTAAAAATCCCACTAGCTCCTCTTAACTACTGCTAAGCCGACTTGCGTGTAATAACCGACCAGTGTAACCGTCAATAACGACGTCACCACTAAAAAATCTCAAAATCATTACTAATTCATAAGGTTAATAAGCCTCTTGATGGAGGTTTGAAAGCATGACCATTGACTTAACATAGCCAACGTTATTATTTATATTTGTGTTTGGCTAACTGTTTTCCTGTTCGTGTACTTGTTTATTTAACCATCAAGCTACATGGAAACTTAGCTACTTAAGGAGTATTCTAACTGAAACGTTTTAACTAAGTTAATTAATTTTAATTGGAGCTTTTAAGCAACCACAATGGTGAAAGTAACTACGTAACGATGCAGTGTCTCTGCACGTGCATTATACATAACATTCTGATACATATCTTTGATGTTCTCTTCAAAACACTATCAATGTGACTACACTTATTGTGGACAAAAGTAGTCAAGCTGTTTCTTGTAGTTGCTGCCCCTAGTCAGTTGCTCGAATTCGCGATCGCATTGCTTAGGAGCAACTCTTGACAACCTTGGACAAAATTTGTCAGACAAATAAAAGGATGTATATTATAATTCAAGATAATACACAATTAAACACTAGAAGCGGGCGGCCGCTTCTACTGATCGGAGCTCAGACTGAATATCCATGTGTCTGTGAACCGTAATATAAATCATTTTTATTTGTTAACTCCTCGCCAGTGCGATTTTTTTAACATCCGTTTTACGTAGGGCAATTCTATTGCACGCTTTATCATAGATAGTACATGGCTTAGCCGGGATCACCAATCGGATTGCAGTATGTGATAAAATACATGCAAGGGGATTTATACTAAATCCTGACAAATCAAGTTCTCTTGACTTGAACTGGTATTAAAAAGTATTCCAGTAATAAGGCGATTAGACTTACTCACGTTTTGGTTGTAGAGGATGTGTCGGATGGTTCTGCAGAACAATGACGAGCGCAACGCACGCAATATTCCGCGCCCGTATTTTACATTATCGCCCGCTACACATGAACACACAATACCATCTCTTTTATCCCCAGGGGATCTCTTTCTTTTATCCCCAAGTCGCTCGTAGAAAATACGAGCGACTTGGGGGAAAGTCTACCGGGGAATCGTTGTCTTCGTCGGCGTTCTTTGATCGGACAACTGATAGGGACGGTTCCTTTTAGTCCTGTTGCAAATATGAGTTAGAAGCATTCATGGAATATTGAATGAGATATTTTCTTTTAGGAAACGTCAAATTCGTTTGAATTGCTGCGCGCACCTTTTTTTATCCATCGTTTGAGCAAGATTTGACCCATTTCCTTTAAACTTTCGTACGATAACCAAATTTGTATGCTTTTCCTCGTCATAACATCTCTTTCAGTCTATCAGGTTAATTTCAAAAGAGCAACATTTCAACAATAACTTTAGCAAAGTTGGCCTTATATGGCTTCCAGCATTCCTATATGAAGAACTGTTTTATTTTTCTTCCGAACACCAAAATGGCAAAAGATCTACCTTGGGTTTTCGCTCAGACTATTTAATTTGTTTTAGCCGAAAAGAATTTTACGGAACGACGTACAAACAGGAGATCGATGTAGGGACTTGCCAAGAAAAAACTAAACAATGTAATAAATAAATGGCGAAATAAAAAAGGATCGTGAAGGGCTTGTGTGGAAGGCGAGACCTCAAAAGTCTCCTTAACAGAAAAATGAAGGCAAAAATGTGATTTGAGTTTTTATCATAAATAAACCATTATATTATTATTTTAAAATTCAAAAAATCAGAAATGATATATGCGTATTGCCGTTCAAAAGGGTGTGGGTCTTGAGGAGTTTTATTTTGAAAGAAAGAATTGATTTTTGCATGAAGACGCACTTCACTCCCGATTGGGGGTATCTTTAGAAATTGGCCTTAAATAATAAGCAACATTATGACCCGTCATAATGTTATTTATATCGAGGCATGATACTCACGTGATAATCCGTTGGTCCTGTTAGTACCAGGTACAAAGGGCGAAGTTTGCTAGGATAAAGGTACGATCTCTTGGTTAGTAAATCCTTCTCTACCCCGCCATCGCAGCGACCAGATCACAAGAAAGCGTTTTTCTACTCTTTTCTGTTAAGTTAGCCGGCAAGTCACACTATTTATTATTTTATCCCCTAGATTTGTGTGTGTTATTTGTTTGTCTATACGCTTAATAAGCTTTTGGATTTGTCGGATCTCTTTTATGTACATATTCACGTGGACTTCGATTTCTATAAAATGGCGCCAATTTCTACTTTAGCGAAGCGGTTCGTATCTTATCGTTGCATATTGCATCATTGTATTTTCCCCAAGTTATCTTGTTTTAATATGCAAAATATTTCCTATGTGGTTCTTAGACGTCATCGTTTCTTGAGTAACCTATATTTGAAAAGTAAAAATGGAAGCTTACGGCTTGAGAGGGGCATTTTTAAAATCTTACTGGGTTGTATCAGTCTCACGCCGTACCGCACTATGTTTGAGAAGCAGTATGTTTGTATTATTTTGCCAGTTCACATTTTGTTTCACCAAGCCGATTTATTGTTATTATTTTATGCCTTACCTTGTTGTTCTTTATGGGAATTGCCCTTTTGGCAGGTTTATTTGTCGGTCCAATGGACCGTATTTTAGTCACGGTAGTCATATCGTATATATTTTGTTCCGGAACAGATCAGGGTCTCTCCAAACTTCCAAGAGGTATCACAGGATATGGAAAACCATAGAATCATCAAAACCATGAAAAAACAACCAACTGGTGTATGGTGGCCGATAACTGCCATTCGATTTTTCACATTGTTTTCTAGAAAATTAAAAATGAAAAGAAAAAGAAAGAAGATTTAAAAGAAATCTTAAACCAAATCTCTTTTAAAATTCAAATGAAGTAAAATAAAATTGATAAATAATGTTAAAGTGAAATTTAAAGATAGTTAAAACCATTATAAATGCGAAATTCAAGGAAAAGTTAAGTCAAAATGAAGTTAAAAGGAAAGTAAAATCATTATTAATTCAAAATTAAATGAAAAAGTAAAAGCAAAAAGGAAATGAAAATAAGAATGAAATCGTTTTAAATTGAAAAGTCAAACAAAACGAAAATTTCCATGGCCTATGGCTGCCATAGTATCCCATCGTTCTTTGCAAAGTGTACTATGCAGTAAGAGAGGGGACTGGTGATAGTTGACTTTGCCGTCAACAAAAATGGCTGCTCACTGGAAGAATTTCAAGACGGCGATGAAAGAGAAAAGGACAGGCAAGCGTAAAGCACCTTCCCATGACATCCTACAAAAGGAAGAAATTATCATTCAACGATTAAGTACTGAGGTTTCTGGTAAGGCTCAGAAGTACAGTCGTATAGGCCCGCGAGAGTTCGTCCCGTTCGAGTATGACGAAGTGACATTAGACAATATAAAACATGCATGTATACGGCACTTTGCCCCTATAGTGGGAGAGTGCATGATATGCGACGTACTAGCCGGCGAACAAGGTCCATCATGTGCCTCGTTGGACCAAATCCCAGACCTGAAAGTTGTGCACGTACGTTTTATAGAGCCAAACGAACGAGATGCGGATGTTGGAAGCACGACAGGAAAACGCAAGGAACGAGATGGTCAACTGAGACGGCCTGCCAAGAAGACAAATACACAGTCGTTACCTGCTACCAAAGTCCAAAGCCCAAGTAAAGCCTTCCCAAAGAGTCTGTCCGTGTTAGAGATGATGAAGCTCGGCAAAGTTGTTAACGAGAAGTCTACTGAGAGAATTGAGCTGTACACATTTGATCTCGCCGAAATGGCGTGGTCCAGCCAACCTTCAGCGGTAGAATTCAGTATTGCCAACGAGCCTTTTGGCAAAGGAGGGTTTCGAGAAGCCTATAAGGCCACAAGTAAGACGCCTGAATTTTGTCGCCAGCAGTGGGTTGTTAAGACGTATCTGCAATCTACTGTAGACATTATAAAAGAGACAAAACAAACTATCCAACAACACACAAAGAAGGTGGTACAGATGCATATGCTTGCAAGGAATTTCACTCAAAAGCTTGAGAAAGAACTGAAAGAGGGTGATAACTTGGAGTTATACGGAAAAACCCTTACCTACAAGCGTATTTTCTTGGGAAGAATCAATGGAGAAACAGGCGAGCAATGGGTTACCGTGGAAGAATTCATTGATGGAGAATTTACTAAATACATCAACAACACAGGATTACCCTGTGGGGAGGACTCTGAAATCCGCCAAAAATGTGAAAGTTTGGCACACTTTTCGTATGAGCGTTCAGACGAGAATATAATGGTGGTAGATATGCAAGGAAGTGGCCATGTATTGTTCGATCCAGAAATCGCCTCTAGGGAATTGTTGGATGGTGAAGAAGTCTTATTTTCTGCTGGCAATCTGTCCATTACAGCAATCACCACTTTCATTGAAAATCATTCTGATTGCAATCTGTATTGCACCCTTTTGGGACTTAAAAAATTGAAGTCCTAAATACTGAAAACACCTTGTACACTGTTAACATAATTATGATATTGATGTTAATAAGAAGGTTTTGATTGTTGGGTTGGCCAAAGAAGCTTATGCATTTATTGTTAATGTCAATTTTTTGACACTGCTGTTTTTTTACAATACTGGTGTTTTATGCACAGTGACACATTTTGTTGATGAGACAAATGAATCACAAATTGTTGACTTTATTTTTACAGTTGCATACCAGACTGAACCAATGCTTAATCTGGCTGGTGTGGATAATAACATAAGTATTAGTTATAAACTATAATTTGTTGTCGTTTAAGTTGATATAGTTACTGTTACATTTTGAAATACCCTGACACAAATACAAGAGAGTGTATGATTTGCAATGATAAATGAAACCTAAAGTGATCCTTTACAAGTTTAGAAGAGGAAAGTTGAAATTTTATCTGATTTTGTGATCACTCGGATTACCGTAATATATCTACGTTGGAAACAAAATATTGATTTTTGCACAGATTGCTCAATCAAAATTTCAAAATAAATCGTATGCTTTATCCTGATACAAATTTTGTGCTTACATTTCCAGAAGTAAGAGTGGAGTAGCTAATAACAAATTAATTTTATGAGGATAGATTAAAATTCCGTTTTAAATAAAGATATGTTTCTCTACAATCTTTGGCCTCAATATCTTGAATGTTGGGAATCAGCCGTTCACACTCCAACCTAAAGGCATGGTCAAGAAAGTCATCTTTAACTTGAAGAACACCAGACTGTTCAGCTGCCTCCTTCAATTGTTCCTCCGAGACTGTAAACCCTAAAAATTAATAATAATTTATTATGGTGGCATGCAAACAGCATGTAGAAGGTCAAGAATTCAACTGCTGATAGACATGTCCATGCCTACAACAGAAAATTCTAATGGCACAACTGAATAAGTTGTTTAGTTGATCATCAGTCAAAAAGTTCTGAAAAGAACTGCTGTTACAGTCCCAACCAAAGTTATTTTTTGGACTCACCCAGAAAATCACACAATTCCACCTACTGATTCTACAATACTTTCAAGTTCATAATGTAGCATTTAAGTAACCTTATTCCAGTAAGTAATCATGCAGCCTTTTGCATGTTATGCAAGTCATTTCTATTGTTATCTACTCATGAAATAAAAGTGTCACAGGTATACAGTTGACCTAACCTTTTGTAATTAATTTTGACCATTTCCTTCTATGGCCAGAGACACTTGGTGACATAATAACAAACCAGTGCCATAATTTTTAGGTTTCTGTAAACACTGAATTGTTGCTTAACTTTTTTGAAATTACACAAAGTCTCTGTGATACAACCCTTTAAGAGGCAATGTCCACTAAGACCGAGCGAAATCGAAAATATGTGGCACATGATGAAAAATCAAAATTCTCCGTTTTTCGCCCAGAGATACCTTATGGTAGCTCTAGAAACGTGGTAGCATTTTTTGTTGAGAAACTATTTTTTAACCTCCAAAAAATTTAAAAACCGTTACCGCACTACGTGTCTCTACAAACACCCCGAATAAACGCGAATCATACCTTCTCGTAAACTTCGCTCTGTTTAATCCGCGTCATGGAACAATCCTGTTTTGAGCTTATAAATTTGCTGTTGAAGAGTTTACAAGTAATTTGAGTCAAATTATTCTTTTGTGGATCAATTTTCAAGGTCATGGCAGGCTGCTGAAAACCACTAAAATTCGCTTGCTTTGAATTCTCAATTTGGCACAGTTTTTCAAGAGACAGTTTCCCTCCCCGGTAAAACACCGAATCACTTGAAATTCAGAATTCTTGAAAGAGGAAATGCCGTTCTTAAACCAGGTTTAAAAATTAGTTTCGGGCTCTTTATCAGCGCCGAGTACAAACGCTCTCAAAATCCCGATAATTACAACATTAACACGTCAACAATTGGCACATACCTACGACCAAATAACCGAAAATGTGGACATTTCTTCTATTTTGGTCGGTATTCGGTTGTAATCCACAGCAGAAAGGTAATGTCTAGCTCACCTGAATATGGTATTGTCTAAATATCAGGTTCTGTGCGTACTCTTTCATAATAACCATCTTGGCGTCCGGGGTCAACAACATCACTGAAGCATCGCCTATTGGCAATCAACCCAAATGACTTATTTCCATCCCGCCTCCTTTTGTTAAAATGAAGAACCTTCAGGAATAAAATGATTTTGCCTTATTTGAACTTCAAAAGAGTTTTCTCCTATAAGACGTCTTTTCTTGATCTGTATTCGTTGTAAAATTTCGGAACGATAATTCCTTGCCGAAAGCTTACAAGCCTGTTTAGTTTGAGTCACGCAACAAAATATCACGCACTTGATTTTACCTGACGTCGGGTTTGACTTGGAGGGGGAAATGCACAGGAAACAAAACAAAACAAAAAAAACAACAAGCAAGCAAGCAAAAAACAAACAAACAAAAACAAAACAATGAGAACTTTGAAAACCTGTGGACCCAAGGACCGATTACGGTCAACTGCCGCTTATAAGCCCTGGGCTTATACAACTTTGTAAGAGGTTTTGGGTGGGCTTATAAACGGAGGGGCTTATATCCGGGGGGTGCTTACAAGTTTCGAAATGAGCCACAGCAGTGTTGATCGAAATACGTTTTTAATTTCCCAGTTTTCAATTAACCTTTGAAACGTCACAATAAATCGAATTCGTTTCAATTTTAATTTAACAACAAAATCAAAACTGTAACAACACGAACGTAACCGGAACGCAACAAAACAGAAGCTCAGAGTTCATCTTCGCAGTGTTCTGTGAGAGTGCTTAATATTAAGGAAACAGGGAAAACTAGAGGGCGACTTATATCCGGTGGAGCTTATACCGGATGTACTTTTTTGTTTACAGGTAGATGGGCCTATAACTGGGGGGTTGGGCTTATAAGTGGCAGTTAACGGTATTTATGTATTTATCAGTATCATTAGAGGCAGTGAAGCCTTGCCAAAACCTTGCCTGTTGCTAGGGCTTTGAAAAAGAAATTATTATTAGGTCTCTATGCATTGGTCTTCAAAAATTGTTCAAGACAAGAGCGAGAATGTAAAAATGTATGTTGAGTTTACTCAAGACCAGGGGGTGTGGCCAGGGGTGCCGGAACCGTCCTTTTCGTTCTTTATAAGCTTATGAAACCATTTTATGGCAAACCTAGCGGATTACAATTTTATACATGAAACTCAAAATTAAGTTGAGTTTGAAACTCAACTCATGTTAAAACTCATCATGACAAGGAGTCCTAATGTTTAGGGCTCTTTGTCGCTTTCCGTCTGATCTTCTGACCAGTGCAGGTGACGAAGGTGGAGAACCATCCTTGTGACGAATGGCTAACGCTCGAAACGTCAGCTTTCAATCTCTTCACGGTGGCTCAATTTACCTTATCAACTCAGTTGATAAATACAAAGTTTTGTGTTTCGCTTCCCCACCGATGCAGCACCACAGTTTCTCTAGAAACTAACCCCCTTTTTTGTCAAGAGACAGTTGGTTGTGCGATATTTCTGCGTCTTCTCACGGCTGAGGAGAACGAGCTCGGTTTCGCTTAGAGCACTGCTATGGACGGTAGACTATCAGATGGCAGGGCCTTAGATTTCAGCGCAGTTATTGGTCTTATAGATCCCACGCCATATGCTCTTCATACACGGACGGATTCTTTCTTTAGAAAACTGTATATTCACACCATCGATCTTCCAAATGGTAACTAAACGGCTTGCAATGGACGCGCACCGGATGACACTTAAGGATGGTTCTCCACCGGGATCTTGATATCGTGTCCGGAGTTTAGGAGGACAAATGTATCCGACTTAGTCTCCGCCGGCCTTGCGGTCGCAGGCTCCCTTCCTTCCATGGGGAGGGAAGGGAGCCAAGAGTTTGAACACCACGCCCAGCTCTGCTCCTAGTACTCCTGCGCAAACTATGGTGGCCCTGCAGGCCCTACAGTGGTAGCAGCCAGCGCTGTCTTGCCGGAAGCTGACTGTCTTCAGGGCTGGTATGGTAGTGTTAATCTGCTTAGTGACGTCTGCCATCACAGCGAGGAATGCACGAAAGTGGGTATGAGAAAAAAGTGTACTTACCAGAGCCCACTGGACGGAAGACACCGATGTGTTGCAAAATAGCTTTGGACTCCGACTTGCCATTTCCACGGTCTGCTTTTCTCACTTTCCCGTTCGAGGCATACTTAGACAGCCCTGGTAGAACTCAACATGACCAACGTTGATTAGTTCCCTCTGCGCTATTCCCAGACAAGAGCGATGGGCTGGGCAAATGGTCCATGTTAAGAATACTAATTAAAAATACTTTTGCGCGTGATAAAAGAAAATCAACGAAGCTCAACTTCTGAGTGGATATCACTGATTCCAACACTGCAAGTGTGACCCGAAAAGTCTTTTTTGCAACTGGAACAGCAACTGCTTGTTCATATCGTTTGTAAGAGGCGCAAACGCCTGCAGCTAGTTTCGGAAAAGAATAAGTGACCTCTATTCGCAGCCAAGGCAGATAATGGTTTGATTGGCTATTGTACTAGGTGACAGGGATCCTGTCTGCGAGAACTCCAAAGAACCTATCCTTTTACAATGGCGCAATATAGAGGAAGCGCTCTACAACTGCTGCGTGTTAAAACTGGCGTTTTCTTTTTTTTTTTCCTTTTTTTTAAAAGAAAATTATCAGTTTTTGAACATTTACTCAAAGCCGATCCGCACTTCAGACATTTTGCCAAGTTTCCAATAATGCCGCACCTGAAATTCTCACACGCCTAATTTCCAACAAGAAAATTATTTCAGCAAATGGCAGCTTCTCGAGGCGCCTTCTTCGACGCAACACTGGTGGCTTGCAAGTAATATTGAAATCCTTCACCGTGAAATTTTAGACCATCGGAAGACCATCGGAAGCTAATACTTTCTGCTTCTAGTGAACACGTGACAATTTTTGCTCTCGCCAGAGCGTCACAAAATGTACATCTACGTAATCTGCAACTTCCTTTTCACAGGTCAGAATTGCGTAGTGAATAGTCCCGTCATATGTAGTATCACTCTATTTTACTAGTCGAAAGATATTTCAGGCATAACTTCGGCGGTGTAACATGACACCAAACAGGAGGACGGAATGTAAGTAAACAAACACAGTTGTAGCCAAGTGCTACGCTTTGAAAACTTACGATTATAGAGAAAAGTGAACTTAAAATTTTCAGGAAACTTGTAAAAAACAAATGGATGCCTTCTTTGTTAGCCTTCGATATGCTTTAATTTAAATCATGGAAAAAAATTCAGCTATCTCTGTGGTTTGTTTTTACATTGAGGCAGTCCGGCATCTGGGATGAAAACGGGAAAGGATCATTCCGGTCGAGTTGCTGAAACAAACGCCATCGCCTTCTATCTTGTGTAATTTTTTTCATAGCTTAAGTTATTTCAGACGCCTAAATCTTTCGATATTTTTCCCATTTTTGCAATCCATCACCAAAACCTATCCAGTGACTTGACCAGAACCCGTTGCGTGACAGACAAATTTAGTTAAATCAGACCATAATAACAGTGCGGTTTCTGAGATGAATGTTGAGATCACTGCAAAGTTATTTAGTTTCTTGAGGGAATTAACACTGGGAGATTTTAAAAATTCATTTGCCATTCGTTAAGGGATGCGAATGTGTTGGTGGAGTCGTTATTCATTAGTTGAAAGTCAATCTGAAGATACCAGGAGATAACGGTCGATTCCACGCGTCAAGATGGCCCTTGGACAGTACACCTAAAACTTGACAAAACCTGGCATTTAGACAAAATCTTATTCAAGGTAAGCTAGATATGACCTTTATCCTGTACTTTTCATCCAAATACCAAAGGATACAAGGAAAAAATTCCAAGTTTTCGGCTATTCGGTCGGAGCACGCGCCTATTGTTTGTACTGGTTGACAGGTTAATGTTGTGATTATCGGGATTTTGAGAGCGTTTGTACTCGGCGCTGATAAAAAGCCCGAAACTAATTTTTAAACCTGATTTTAGAATGGTATTTCGTCTTTCAAGAATTCTGAATTTCAAGTGATTTGGTGTTTTACCGGGGAGGAAAACTTTCTCTTGAAAAACTGTGCCAAATTGAGAATTCAAAGCAAGCGAATTTTAGTGATTTTCAGCGGCTCGCCATGACCTTGAAAATTAATTCACAGATCTAAAACAGGACTCAATTACTTCCTACAAACTTTAAAAGCAAACTTCCACGCTTAGAATGGGGGTTTTCTGGGGTGCAAATCAAACAGAGCGAAGTTTACGAGAAGGTATGATACACGTTTATTTCGCGTGTTTACAGGACACGTGTGGCGTAAACATGTTAAATTTTTTTTTCGGGCTTAAAAAAAAAATTTCAAGAAAAAAATTCCACCACGTTTCTTAGATTGCTATAGGGTATCCGTGGAAAATTTATGAGGGAATTTTATTTTTCATCATGTGCCGCCACTCGCTCGATGTTAGTGGACATCCCCTCTTAATTGTCAAAATCTCAAAATCATAGACTACCAGACTGCTCTAAACCATATTCTTCTGGGAAGCTGTAAATATGGTCAGGTATGCCAGATGGAAGCACAGCATCCTTCTGTGGTCTAATTCTGTGGGAATTCCAGATGGTGTCTTTAAATGTGTCAAGCTCCCTTTGCATGAGAGGGATCATAATAAATGCAAGCAGCATTCTGAGGGTCACAAAAAAATATCGTCAGGAACTCAACTGTGAGAAAGTTACAGTAACATTGAAAATAATGAAAAAAATAAATAAAATAGAGCCATACCAAAGCGTATGTAACTGGATTCAAATAGTATTCATTTTCTTTTTGGCTGTTGGGTTTTGGTTGGGGTATTTTTCACTTCTTTCATTAATGCATTTGTACATCAAAGCATTATTGTCATCTATTTTATTTTAATTTCTAAAGGTGGAACAATGTGCACTTTGTGTAGAGCCATGGGTACTGACTGGAAAGCAGCAAAAATATTGCCATACTTGTGCCCCTAACTAAATTAACGGTTTCACTCGCTGTCAATACCTGTCATTGGGGTTTCTTGGATCATAGTGACCCTGCTCTTTTAACCAGCTAAGGTGACTCTTGAAATATTTCTCCAGCCTCTCGTGGAGTTCTCTCCACCACCTTTCTATCTAAAAAACATGTTGTACACTGATTTTGATATCTAAACAGTAGTTCCAGTATCTAGTAAGGTTTAAAAGAACACACGCCATTTCATAAGGTGCAAATGGGCACATTACATGACAATAAAATAAAATATTACAAACTTATTAAAGGAAAGTATTGTTGGTAATAATTTGATCCCACACAATGCATACGAGTTGCAATATGAGCAAATGGCAGCAGGTTTGGGAAGAAACCAAGCCCAAGGGCTGTACTGCAAGAATTTCTGCACTCGTTCTTGAGACACGAGGACTGATATTTCAGTTATTAGTACTCAGCTGTGTAAAGAACTTACTTGGTTTGAAGTTGATGGACCATAAATAACAGTCTCATATGGATCGATATCACCGTGGTGACGTCTAAGGAAAGCATGCATAGTTGCCAATGTTCCTGTCTCAGTACCTCTATCCATTCGTATAAAGGAAGCAATGGTTCTAGTCTCGTACAGGTATTCTAGGTACCAACGTCCGATTAACAGTGGATCAGAGTTTGACACCCATATGCGAAGCCACAAAAGTTTTCGACTTGCAGTGTCGATGCAGCCGTATATGGCGAGAGGATATGTGCTATTCTGATATCCCATCAGCTTATCGTGACCGTCAACTGAATGGACGAAGTTTGGACCTTTAGTAGTGAAATGTCCTTTCGGCTTCTTTTTCTTTGCACCAACACCACGAGCTTCGAGACCCTCTGGATCTAAGTCATACATGACAGCGTGGACTAGGTCTCTTGGCACATTCAACTCATGCTCCTGTCGAATCTTTTTCTGCATCGCTCGATATCCTAGCAGTTTTCCCGGTCCATCAAGCTCCTCTGCAACGGCTTGCTTAACGTCCTCAACTGTGACATCCTTGTCACTATAAAAGATTCCAAAATGGCGAAGCCTGCGATCGAGCGAGCGAATGCTCCAGGTATAACAAGAATAGTCCCTGTTAACAAAGCTTAGAATTTCCTCTCGTTTAAACGATCGACTAACGTATTTCTTCAAATCTTCCTTTAGTTCTGAATCTCCCTTCCAGGCATCATTGCGAAAATAAGACATTTTCAGTCGGGAAATCGAAAACGAGCGGGAACATAATATTTACTATCACCAGTCCCCTCTCTTACTGCATAGTACACTTTGCAAAGAACGATGGGATACTATGGCAGCCATAGGCCATGGAAATTTTCGTTTTGTTTGACTTTTCAATTTAAAACGATTTCATTCTTATTTTTATTTCCTTTTTGCTTTTACTTTTTCATTTAATTTTGAATTAATAATGATTTTACTTTCCTTTTAACTTCATTTTGACTTAACTTTTCCTTGAATTTCGCATTTATAATGGTTTTAACTATCTTTAAATTTCACTTTAACATTATTTATCAATTTTATTTTACTTCATTTGAATTTTAAAAGAGATTTGGTTTAAGATTTCTTTTAAATCTTCTTTCTTTTTCTTTTCATTTTTAATTTTCTAGAAAACAATGTGAAAAATCGAATGGCAGTTATCGGCCACCATACTGGTGTAACCACTGATGAGTAGTTAGCAGGAAACCAGCTGATTCTAGAACTCTTCGTTTTTCTACCATTGCAAGAGAAATACTGAATCGAAAAAGAAAGAGATCATCACGGTTAAGAGGTTGAAAAAAGAGCATGAAAAAAAAAATCAGGTTTCAACGGGATTCGAACCCATCACCATTGCGATACTAATGTACACGCTCTACTGACTTGAGCTATGAAGGCATAAGTGACTTCGTATACGTCGTAGACAGTCCCACTGGCTATAACTTCATAACTCAGTGGTAGAGGACAGTTTTTGTAAGGTTATATAAGCAACTTCTTTAACGAAAAGGGTACAGGAAAAGAGAAGCGCATTCAGTCTAAATAACCGCTGACATCCACTCAATGGACACAGGTAAACAACTCGACAATATTGATGTCGTTAAACATGTTTATTTTTCAGTAAACTGAATTTACAGTTCTGAGCACAGCAATAATCTAACATCTGTCTAATATTCAGTGAAGGTAAGGCCCCAAATAAAAACGCGAGAAGACCCCCATTCCAGACCCCTCGCCTTCCTTGACACACTTCTTGAACGCTCCGTGGCACTTTCTCAGTTTCATTCTGTCTGGCTTCCCAGGCCGCATGAGCTGCGCCGGCTCAGTGACACAGGACTTCAATTCAGACAGGCAATCCTTCTGTATCACGGGGAAAAATATATTTTACAAGTAACCCAAGGAATTTAAGTCTTCAGATCCAAGAACTAAACCCTGTTAAATATTTTAGGCTAAGTTTAAAGCTATTGAAAAAAACTTGGTCTAAACACCGAGGGAACAGTGTCTGAATTCGTATACGTTACCGGATTCATCACATCTTGAGTGTTCGGACTCGTGAGGTGTTTACGTTACAAAGAATTGCGATTCCTTTGAGTTTACTCAAAACTGTGAATCTGGAGATGGGTTATTGCTTCACAAGACGATGTTAGACCAAATACAAATGTGAAAACCACTGTTCAGAATGAGATTCTAATAAAAACTCTGAATTGGGCAAATTAGTGCGAAACGTTTCCTCTGGAGTAAGTCGCTCGTATTTCTTTCACTGAGGACAACAACAATAATAATAATAATAATAATAATAATAATAATAATAATAATAATTATTATTATTATTATTATTATTATTATTGTCATTATAATTATAAAAAACTGGATCATGGTCTAATGCAACTCTAGAGTTTTGATTGGCTCTGCAGGCAGGGTATCTGAGCCATTATACCATGCTCTCCAAATATAGTCAATGAACACTCAACAACGAAGTAAGCTGAAAGATTTTTCCCCGCGAGCAATCCGGCGAGAAAAATGGACGACAAACATCACTTTGCAACACTTTGCAGCGAAGTTAAATTAACCAGAAATTAAAACTGAACGTCACTGAGACACAAATCAAAATTGTTCGGGAGTGCTTGATTTCTTAATAGGGCGACAAGAAGTTGTAGAAATAGAAATTTAAGCGTTGAGCTTTGTACACAAAATTTTGGATTTAACAACTGAGTTGATGAGGTTAATTGGCCACTGTAAAGAGATTGAAAGCTGAGCTTTCGAGCGTTAGCCCTTCGTCAGGGCGAATCAAGGAATTGTGGGTTGCACTTCGTTTATATGGAGAGTGGTGGAGCTACGTTATTGGTAGGAACATGGCAAACTAGTAGGAGGAAAAGGAATGGCCAATTTACCTTATCAACTCAGTTGATAAATCCAAAATTTTGTGTTTTACGTCCCCACCGACGCAGCACCACAGTTTCTGACCTGCGTGACTCTGTGTGTGTGTGTGGGGAGGGGGGGAGGGGGGAGGGGGGTTACCCAGGTTACATACCACATAATCCTCAGGGTCGCATTTCTCTTCAAGCCTCTCCAGGCATCTTTCTGTAGCATTCGGATGGCGCGATTTCAAGCACTTTTTGATCTCTTTTTTCAGTTTGCATCTCTGTCGAGAGAAGACAAAAAGATGCAGGACTTTGAAATTACTTTCATTAAAGATAAATATTCAGCAACCAGCATGGAATGCACTTCCAAACCATATCAGAGACTTAAAAACATTAAATATTTTCAAAGCGTTTTTGAGGAGGGACCACCCTGATAGTTAGATTAGATTACATTTTGCTTTCTTAATATTTAATATAATAAAGTATCCAAGCATTGGTAAGAAAAGTTTAGCCCTCGTAATATAGTTATTATTTATGAGCATTTTAGTTTTTTTAATATTAGGTTAATTAGGAACACGGCTAATTTGAAAACCGATTTATTGAAATTATTACCGTGTATAAATAAAGTTAATTCATTCATTCATAATTCAGTTGTTAAAAGAATAAGCAGGACATATTATTTTCTCTTTTGTCTTTATGTTTCACATCAACATCATCTGCATCGATCGCTACCATCATGACCATCACCGTCAACGTTTTCATCCATCAGGTCATCATCACTTCTTCTGCGGGTAACATATAATGAAGATTTTTGAAGTGTGGCCCCCAAAAATTCATTTTGTTGGCACCAAAGGGTTCGTCTAGCTGTTTTGCCGTGCCATCGTGATTTTTGATGTTTTGTTATGGTAATTTATGTTGCAATTTTTATCAGTTTCGACTGAAATCATTAATGCTCTGTTGGTGTGTTTTCCTGTGCAACTGCTAGACATCATGAAATCATGTATCTTTGTAAACACAATGGCCTCAAGATTCGCGGCTCAACGAAACCTTCGTTAACCGAGAGGCGAAAAATTTAAAAACCTTGGGACAGAGGACCGGTTGCTCTTCTTAGCTAATAAAACCGTCAAACAAACTTATCGAACCGCGATTTTTATCATGGTTAAATCATCTTATTTTGTCCCTGGATGCCTCTTTTATGTGACTCTTTTCTTTATGCGTTTTAATGACTTATTAGCCGCTCTTTTTATTAGCTAATCCCAGTGCTGAATTCCGTCTTGATCATTCAGCTACTTAGCGTCGAAAGGGCAGAATAAAAAAATGGAGATTGTTGCACACCAGCCATGTGACAAGATGACGATCATTGCATTGAAGTTAACAACTTAAGCAGCTGAAAAGAGAAACCTGGAGAACCTGAAGGCGATTGCTGCTATTGTGGGAAGCCTGCAAACAAACTGCCGCCAAACCGGAGAAAAAGAAAACGGAAGCCATTTGAAGAGCATCGGGAAAACTGCTATCTCAGATCAGTTCATACACGAATTTACTATCTCTTGCAGTAAAATCAGTTACAACGAATCAAACTGGAAAACTTGAAAGTGAATAAATCAAGGGGAAAACATCCGGTAATAAAAGGTAGAATAAAGCCGATTTAGTCAGGGGCACCCAACGGTTCGTTTCGGGGAATATCTGTTCGCTAGGCCCAAAATCACCTGAGACTTTCGGATTTAATTGCAGTGAAAGCTAGAGATTTCTTCATCGAAACATAACGTCGTACTTTCGTGACAAGAAGACTTATTAGTTCCCGTTGTTTTCTGAGAGACAAATATGTCTTTTAGAGTGCAAAATAAGGTCAGCTAGCATTTTCGGAGAGCCATCAGTAGCTCGGAAATTCGGCGGATAGGATTCTGTTTCCTAAAACTTTCTGTGGCCTTAATTTTCAGCTAAAAAATCCGAACAGATCAATCTGTATTACCTTTCACATGTATGCCTTTAGAGAGCTCTGAAACAATCTCAGAAAGCAGAAAATGATATTTCAAGTATTTTGCTAAAACTTTCTCGTTGGGTGCCCCTGATTTAGTATTGTAGCAGTACCGGCTCTTAACAACAGAGCCAACGATGGCCAATTAATATTCCCCTTTCGGGATGGTTGTTTTCGTTGTAAGTCTTTTTGCAAACATTCTTATCAATGCTGTTACGTCTATTGTTACTCCAGAATAAAGCAAAAAACGCACTCTCACTGGTAGCGTTTCATTCGACTTAACTGAAAGACTTAATGCATCCGAATCACTCACAGCTGACCTAACCGACCCTTGATTAACCTTCTCCACTCCCTGGTTCAAACCGTGAATCAGTTAATGAAGTATTATCTTTTGCGTATGTGAGTGAAATCCTAATGTGTCACCATTCAATTAAATGAAGCTACCATGCTGTTCTTTTTTCCTTCTTTTGTTTTGTTTTTGCTTTTTTGAGATTTTTAAACTTCATGCTTTCGAGAAATTTTGCTTGCTTTAAGTTTGTACTATCTTGGATGGTAAAGAATTAACGTGACGAAACAGATTCCTTATTTGATATTGCTCTAAGAATTTGATTCACACTACCTTATCATCATCATCGCGGTCGTCGTCGTCATCATCATCATCATCATCATCGTCGTCGTCGTCGTCATCATCATCATCATCATCATCGTCATCGTCTTCACCGTCATCATCGTCGTCATCGTCGTCACTAAGCCCTTCAAAGCTATCGTTCGGTTGGAAATTCGTCTTGCTCATCTTGCTTTCGCTGAAATCTTCCAAAATAGGATGAGTGTACACCACAATCGACAGAAGAACGAACAGGAACGCAAAAATCAGCCTCATGATGTCGAGTTAATGAATCCCTTTAAGTTCTAGCTGAGCTCGGATTGTAACTTCACCTTCAGTCAATTAACTGCGAAATGGTGTGAGACTTGCAGTTTGCTACCTTTTCATGGAAACTTATAACGTAGATGACGGCAATGATTGGCGTGCAAAGTAAATACACCTGAGTATAAAGAAAATGTTGAAACAAACAGCCCAAAGAAAACTTATTTTTAGTATAGAGACTGTTTTTACACCTTTCCCAGAAACTCTGCACGCGTTTTGGGTGTCAAATCAACCTGGTTTGCTTTCATTAAACGAGACGTGATTTTCAAAAGCATAACAAAACATAATTATTATTCAAAATTTCACAAAGAAAAAGGGATAAAGAAGTGAAGATGATTGCTCCCATGGATTATGTCAGAAGGTTCTAAATGCTGATTTGTGGTTGAAATCCTGTGGCTCAAGCTGTCTACATTTACTATCCTACGACATTGTTTGTTTTTTATAATTAATGTCCAATTAATTATCCCGCTATTTTAAAGAGCCAGTGTCATCCAAGGTGCTTTGCGCGGTTGTGTTTTTGTTTTGAAGTTTGGCTGGCGCGTTTGCCGGACGTTTCGCAAATTATATCCTGCTGCACTGGCCTCTCAGCAAGCTGATATTTACAGTAGTAGCCTCTGAAAAAAGTAATATCTTCATCGCTAGATGTTACCGGAGAAAAAACTCTAGATCTGACTTTGTAGTCAACGCGTATGGAGCTTTTATAACAACAGATCGATTGATCGATCGATCGATCAATCGATCGATCTCGATGGACGTAAAACCAGAGTAGCCACTTCCACTCGATATAAAAATAATAAGACATAAACAAGTATTGACGTCTTCATCACTAGATGTCACTGGAGAAAGCTACTCAAGATCTGACTTTGCATTCAATGCGTATACATGGATCTATTACAGTCCGATCGATTGATTGCTCGATCGATCGCATCGACCGATGTCGATGGACGTAAAACCAGAATAGCCACTTACACTTTTTGTAAAAATAAAACATAAACAGACAGTGAGTACAAGGAATAATTAAGCAAAACAGCACAAGCTCAATACCATAAGCATTATTTTGGAGCAAGCCCGTAGCTACTGTTATTTTGTGGTAAGTCAACGTTCCTTCTGTTTTCATTCGGCAACGAATGTAGCACTATTTCGGCAAACACAGTGTCAGTACTACGGCTGAAACCCGTAGATGATTTTCTTTCCCTCCGCTATTGATACACGGACTCCTTCAGCCGTACAACTTTGGTAGAGCCCGGAAGACTCGGCCTTTGCCTTAACTTTCCTGAACCCTACGAGGCATTCAATTTAAAGATCTCCTTCTCCACCGCGAAAACACTTCAGAATTCGGAAATTTACAACGAAATCGATGCGGGGACACTTAAATGTGAAGTCAAAATTCACACTAGTGCTTTCGGATCCCTAACGGCAGCGATGGAAGAAGATACAAATCAGACTTCACGACAATCGAGACAATGGCGTATTTTTCATATATGAAAAATGTACCTCCGCACGCAAAGCACTTTGGGTGACACTGGCTCTTTAAACTTCCTTTTGCCGGTAATTTTTCTAACATCACCCAAATCGAAATAAAACAATTGTCCAGACGTTTCTGCAATGACTTAGACATTAAAGCAGTTTTCTCCTCGTATAAAATTAAGAATTTTTTCAGTTTTAAGCATCCTGTTCCTGCCGCTTTTAAGGTGTTTCGATACAGTTTTTTTGGGACCATACCTAACTTTTTGAATCGGCTCTTAGACAGTCCTCTCCTTGTCAGATCAAAGTGAAATTTGCAATACTTGTTGGTTTTGAATTGAACTTAAGCGTGGTTTACATTTTGTGAAAATCGATATAATTTACTTACTATTTTACGCCTAGAAAGTTTTGTTGAAACTGGTGTTCGCGATCTCGAAAACGAATTGTTTTTCTAAGATCATTCGCGTAATAATTTTGTGGTAATTTTTGAATTTGAGCGCTTTTGCGAAAATCTTAAGAACGGATCGATGGATTTTTTTAAAACATTAAACACGCGTGCTTGATGATGTGACCAATTTTAGTATCGAGTCTTATTAACATTGATTCACTGGAACACTTTTAGATTTAACGTTAAAGAGGACGTATGAACCGACGGAAAAGCTTGCGTTACAAATTCACAGTTGACAAGTAAATGCTAATATATTCAAAGTAATGCGCAAAGCATTCCTCCGTGATTTTTACTTTTCGTTGTAATCTACAGTGCAACAAAGAACAAAGAAACCAGATAAAAATCACGAAGCAATGAATTACGTAATTTACGTAAATTAGAGTTTCTGTATTTGTACGCGCATAAAAGAACGAAAGGTTTCTCTTGTACTGGAAAGGTTTCTCTTGTACTGTAGCTGCTGTTTTGTACTCGCTGAATAGTGTTCCATAATAATAGACCAGAAGTTACACTTGTATTTTTGGCTGCTATTCCTTTTCTTTATTTCCTGAATAGAATCTAGTTTTACAATAGAATAGGATTTCTTTGAATATAGATTTAGCTTTGGTGAAATGTAAACTTGTTTATAATTTGAATTGTTCCTTTTTGTTGTATTTGCTAAGCTGGCTTTGTTCAGCCCTTCCCTTCTCATAGAATGATTTAGCAACCGATGGTATAAATTTGCATAAAAAAGATCTTATAAAAATATGTCCTTTTGACTATGTTAAGCAATTGAAATTACAAAACTTTCAATAGATAAAAAGCCTTAAGTTAAATTAGTGTTTCTGTATTTGTACGCGCATAAAAGAACAAAAGGGTGCTGTTATACTCGATGTATTCTTAGCTGTAGGCGCTGTTTTGTACCTTCTGAATAGTTTTAGTTGTATTTTTAGCTGCTAGTCCTTTTTTTTATTTCTTGAATAGAATGAATAGAATCTAGTTTTACAATAGGACAAGATTTCTTTGAGTATAGATTTAGCTTTGGCCAAATGTAAACTTCTTTGTAATTCGAATTGTTCCTTTTGTTGTATTTGCTAAGCTGGCTTTATTCAGCCTTCCTTATAGAATGATTTAGCAACCGTCGGTATAAATCGAGGGTCCTTGTAATTGTAAGTTGATTCACATCTGATTCACATCGTCGAGAGATTCGCATCTGATTCACATCCTCGAATGATTCACATCTGATTCACATCTCCGAGAGATTCACATATCGAGAGCTTATCTGTCTCACATCGGATTCTGAAGTCTCAAAGATTATAGAATGTTTGAAGTCAGTATCCATGTAGTTCGGGGTTCAGTTGTTGCAGTTCCCGTACGTACCAGGAATTTGTGACGAGATTCCGTTCCCGCTAGCTAAGCGAGTTGCCGAGCTAAGTTTCCCCAGAGTCAAGTGTTCATTTTCCCGCCATTTGTTGTCTAGAAGATTACGGTTTTTCCTGGGGAAATCCATATTATTTCATGAAAAAGTCGTACTAAAATATAGTAACAGACACTAAATATCGAGACAAACTGCATCAAACTAGTTCTTGGGTTCGAAACGTCTTCGGAAAGTTTTCAGATGCCTCGAACGCCTGTCGGAGCTGTGTCATCATTTAAGTAGTAAAGTAGGGACCGAATAAGCCTCTTTTTCGCGGTGAAATCACATTCATTTGCGGTGCAATACATTAACGACGATGAAGTCGTGGGCTATTTTCTTGATCTCATGAATAAAATGCGGTGGATTCTCATTAGCGTTTAAACGGTTTGACAGGTTTGTCAATAACGTCAGGTTCTATTTTTAGCTTATAGTAAACGTGATTGGTATAACCGGTTTGACAGATTTTTAACTCGTTTGGACGAAGCTGGTTGGCTGTCGTAGTTTCTATTGTTTGAAGCTTATTTACGAACAAGCGCCCACTCGCTTCTCATTTGGGATGCAAAATCACTGAATCGTTACGTTCTTGTGCAAGCTTCCATTTTTTGCGCTTTCATTGTTACTGCAGAAAAGCAAACTATTTTCGGTTCACTGATTCATAAATTGTGCATTTTAATGATGGCGCTTATAAACCTCAACGCATTAACAACACAATCGAAAACTTTCCACAATTATTTTACTTTCATCATATTATTATTACAGCTCTATTTTATAGCGGAGTCTGCGGGCAAAGCCCGCCAGCGGAGCTCCATTGCTAAGCAAATTTGGTAACCTATCGATCCCAGAAATTTTGGTTGTGACGTAATAGTCACGTGACCGTCCGTCCGTACGTACGTACGGACAGAGCTGAATAACGCACTGCGCATGTTCGTTACGTCACTGCTCTCCTCCTCTCTCGTCCCCAGAGCTGCGATCCTTACGGTCAGCGCCAAGGATCGCAGCTCTGTGTTGTGGAATGTGAATGAGTTACTGAATGAGTCAGTTTCTTGTTAATTGTGTTCGAAAAGGACAATAAATTGTGGAATATTTTGTTCTCAATGCCTATTTAGTGCTGGGAAATGTTAAAAGAAGAATTCAGTGTCTTTGGCGATATTATTAAGGTAAGTAAAGTTTTCGTTCAATAGAAATTGTGGTTGAAAAACTTTTTATTTTTAAAAGCTGTTTTGCGGCAAGTCGAAGCGTCGTAAAGCGGCTGTGTCACTGTTCATAAAGATACCTTATTCTCTTACAACAAACTTTTAAAATTTTATAATTGGAAATTTTTAAACTTGTAATGAAGCAAGTTGAAAGTTACACTAATGCAGACATGTACTTAATTTTAATTCAATTAACACCGACCATAGTTTTTGTTCAATGGCGGTGTTGCTCCGTAGAAACCAAAATCTTAATTTAAGGTGGCTCCATACAGTTTCTCATCAGTTTCAACAGACAAATATACATACCTTTTTTTGATGATTTTCAGGACATTGATTTACATTTCACTAGGAAAAAGCTACAAAAGCAACTAGCCTAGCCTTTATACTTTTCAAAAAAGTCACAATTTCTGGTCCTGGCCCGTTTCCATGACAACCACTGATATAGTTGTTTGACTCATTTTTTAAGCTTACCCAGTTTCTTCACGTCATTTCTTGGTTTTTACACGGTGAATTTTCGCTATTTTTGTTGTAAAGATGTTGTCGTTTGAGAAGTCTCAGCTGGCAAAGCTGTGAGAAATTTTGTACATAAGTTTTGCCAGAATAGTAAATTTCCGTTTTGGACGATTAAAGCAGAAGTGCATGTACAAAAATTACTCTTACTTTAGTATGGCTGAAAAACACAAAAATCCTACAAATGTTCTAATTTTAACAAAATTTCACCGAGTGGAACACGCGCAATAAGCGTTTGAAAATGCCTCAAAACCCACCTTTTTTCTTCACGTTACCAAAATAAAAATTCTTCAAGTTACGGGGTTGCGCATGCTCATAATTCCTTTTGCGTGGACGAGCGTGGACAGCACGCGGGTAAGCGGTAGAAAAGCTTTTCTAGAGCTTTTCTTTCCAAAGAACAACATTTTTCTGGAGTGGACAACTGCTTTCCTTTACTGTAAAGGATCCATGTGACCAAAAAATTCGCAAAAATAAAGAAAGAAACGAACAAACAAAAAAACAAGAAAATTTATACCGATTCGCAATATGAAAACTCGAACGAAGCCGCCACTTCATTGCCATCAGCAAAAAATTTTCTATTCAAGTTTCCAGAACGCGGAATCATTAAACCACTTTCAGTTTCATTTTTACCAATAACTGATTACAACCCTTCTTCAAGAAAAAAACTAGAGCGGTCATGTTTGCTCTTAGAACATCTTTTGGTATGCTACCCGAGAAAAGCAGGGAAGCTCGTTCTTTTTATGTTGTGAGCTCAATATTTTGTCTGCCGAGACCGGCGTTGTTTCTTAGCGGCTACTTGCGTGTTTGATAACTGCATGGAATAGCAAATAGTATATAAATAAGCTTTCAATTTATATTTAAAGGCAAACGTTGGAGGAAGGGAACAAAAATGTCCACAAGAAATTATACGTTTTGAAAAAGTCAACAGAACGCCTGCGAAACGCCGACTGTTTTGGAACTGGCCGTCAACTCGATACTCATCCTTTTTTCATTCACTGAATGCCGTCATTCTAGGCATAATTTTTCGTAAAAATAAAAATTGTATTTGAGCTCAGGTACAATTGAACTTTTTTCAATTTTCGGTTTTATTTTAGACCACCGAAGTTTTTGAAGTCGCACCTTATCAACACAAGTAAAACTTAGATCAAAAGCTACTAGTGACTGATAAATAGACACTGTCCTTTCGAGTTTCAACTTCTATCAAAATTCAATGACAACTGTTACCTCGTTACAAGCGTTTAATCTATTCATCGCTCAATAAATTCACAAGTCAGCTGTATTTTGCTGAAACCGTATGAGAACGGCCGTAGAGACAACTTACCCGACAAAAAATAGACGGCTTGTTAGAAAGGCAAAAACTAAAGCACTTTTCCACAAAATTACTTACACTTAGGCTCGATCCAAACAAACTTAAGCTTCTCATCCCAAAGATTCTCGACAGCTGACCTGGACAGCACTGATATTTCAAGTTGAGAATGGAAAGAAGTTCTTCACGCATAATTCTTGAAGGCGCGTAATAATTCGTGCAATGTTTTCAGTCCTCTCTGTGTTGCTTGAACTTAAAGATCGCAATCAATCCAGTCCTACAATCGTAGAACAATCGTAGGACTACAACTGTCAGCTACAAAAGCGATTAAACTAAAGGCTTTTCATAATTTCACTGCTATGTGCTCGACAGGTTTTGAAAAGGTAAGCCATAAAGATGCCTCAATCAGACTTTCGAAAATTTCGCCTGGGAGGTTGATTGGCACATGTCATCTGACTTGGACTGTCGCGCTCCTCGCGGGCACGCTTGTGCCAATTTAGTTCCCATTCCTCGCGCGCTGAAAACTATATGGAGCCACCTTAAGACGTTTCTATTGAACGAAAGCTTTACTTACCTCAGTGATAATAATGTCTTTGGAATTTTTGACAGTTTACTCTTGTCTGAAGCGGTGCCATGCTTTTGATAGGAACGCCTGTTGTTGTCTTTCTCGAGTTGTTTTCTGTGGCGTTGACAAGCGAGCGATTCAGCATTCACTTGACCAACACGCCAAAGTTTAGCCTAAGTATCAGGCTTTCAGGGAGAAAGTCGTTATAAATCGCCTTGGAATTCACTTGCCCGTAGACTTCCACATTTAAAGCAATTTTCTTGGGCCGACTCGAAAACAGAGGAAAAAATAAAAGTCCCACAACCAATAAGACACCACTTGCGACTTTCGCGATAAAATAAAGCGACTGGGACATGTAAGCACATGCAATTCGTAAAATCTCGTTTAAGCCAAAATTTCACCGTTTTACCGATGAAAGCAAAATTTTTTCAAACTGAAATAAGATACAATATGGTATTGGCTGTCCAAAAACACATAGACTTTTCTTAACCACGCAGCACTGTGCTTAACCAATGGGGTTGTTTACCGTACGGGAAAATCCCACAAATACCGGCCATTTTAAATAGCCCGCCAGGCCTGCCCAGTCGCCAAGTCGGGTTCGCCCGCGGTCGCCCGCGTTTCGCACCGCTGACCGTTCAGCGTTATTCAGCTCTGTCCGTACGTACGTACGTCCGTCCGTCCGCACAGACTCTGCGGGAGAGGGAGGGGAGTCCCAAGACAACCCGACGCGGGGATAGAGAATGCCATCTTTTCTTGGCGAGAAATCGCGCGGTGCTTTTGGGCAACCGGCGTTTTTCTTGGCGGGAAATCGCATCGTCGCTTTTGAAAAAGAGGTTTCTTTAAAGGCTTAAGCTTCTTTAGCAAAACGATTGTACGAGAGTACTGAAGTACTTGACAAAAAAAAACATCTAATATCTATAAATGGAAAGAAAAAGTTCTAAAGAATACTGGTAGAAGGCGAAAAAGTTTAAGTTACAAAAGGACTTCAACGCTTTGTTTTCTTCATGGCGGAGAGCTTGCCCTGTTCTGAAACATAACCGAGTAAGTGAAGTTTTTTAAACGGTCGTAAGGTACATGATTTTGAGTATTACGGTCAAAGAAATTACGTTTTGAAATGGGAATTTAATTTATGTCATTAGAAATGTGTCATTTACTTTTGACTTTAAAAAATTATTAGAAAACGCGCTCAGATTTGTGACAGATGTAGTCTTAAATATTTTGCCATGCTCAGCCGATTTCACTCGCGTGGACCGATCCACGATTTTGGAAGTGTAACGCGAATTGCATTTAAGTATAAACTTACGTGTTTTCGAATAAACTTTTTTCAAAAACGATTTCTCTGTCCATTATTTTGTGTTTGTTTTTTCATAACAGTAGGTCTAAGCACAGTCGCAAGACAACTAGCTGCACAAGCATCACTTCAGTGAGATTACGACGAATAATTGCTTTCAATTTTGACTTTCGGGTACATCTCTTTGTGCAATTGTTGATTTTCTTGTCCTAGAAGTTTTCAATAGTAATAACTTTTTAAGCGAAGCAGTTGTCGGTTTAAAGGTATTTTATCCCAAAAGCTTCCGAAAACAGTTTTGTGCGTTCCTCAAAGTGGGTAACTTTATATAGGCTTACTTCGCATCCGCAAAACTTATGCCGGCATAATTTAAAGCGAGTTTGGTGTTTGTTTTGAATCTTGATGGTCTCTACTGAGTTAGAGAACGAAATATAACAGTTATTTAAAAAACTATAAGAGAAGCAGTTGTCGGTTCAAACCTATTATATCCGAAAAGCTTCCAAAAACAATTCTGTGCATTTCTAAAAGCGCTCAAATTTCAAACAATTTGCAGCCGCAAAACTTATGCCATAGAGTTAAGAATGTTTGGTGTTTGTTTGTTTCAATCCCGATGGTCTCAAGTTACAGAAAGAAATATAAGGGTTACTTAAGTAACTATAAGCGAAGCAGTTTTGAGTTTAAAGCTATTTCCTCCGGTAAGTAATGAGTGTTCTTCAAAGCGCTCGAATTTTTTCTCGGCTGTTATAAAAGCCTACGCGACATTTCTTCGATAAATTTATTACAAGTGCTTCGAAGCTCCCAAAATCCTTTCTTTTGGATAATCCCAGTAAAATGCCGGTGAAATGCCTGTATAAATTTTTGACCAGACTAATAGTGGCAGTTCATGTTATTTGTTAACATCCGAACGTGATGAAGATAACCCATTTAAATTCTGTTGTTGTAAATGAGCGCCGTTTGAAGTTCATTCAAGCGAACAGCCAATAATCCAAGGAGATTTGACAAGCCTTGACAGTTAACTGACAGGATATGGAAACATTGCAAAAACCAAGCAAGACGGCTCGTGATTAAAATATCTGTTGAGTTTGATGCCCGAAAAAAAAAATCAAGCTGTGCTCAGCCTCTAGAATGACCTTTCGAGCTTGGTTTTACAGAACAGATCCCCAAAATATTGGAGGACAATTCGAAACACTTTCGGGCTTTTTGAGAAACACTTTTCGGAAGCGAACGACCCAAAAAAGCCCCGAAATATATTTCAGACCGAAAAGTTTCGGACTATTTTTGAGAAACGAACACCAATTTATTCCTTGGCGGCTCCGCTTTTAGGCTTGGCTAAATCTATATATTTTTTTTATTGTTATTACTGACACCTCTCCTTTTTTCTGGCAAAAAATTTTTTTATTACCGTTACTAGGTCACTTTTTTAATTACAATGATTCTACTGTGTCCTTGAAGGACCAATCAAATGAAAGCTACTGAGTAGCAGTTTTTGTGAAACGGTTTTCTACGCTGACCAAGGTGGTCTTGCATCTAAGTCTGTTTGATAAAATTAGCTATCCAGCAGTACTTTCCTGTGATACTGTTTGTTATGATGTATACGATGATTTTCTACGCTGACCAAGGTGGTCTTGCATCTAAGTCTGTTTGATAAAATTAGCTATCCAGCAGTACTTTCCTGTGATACTGTTTGTTATGATGTATACGATGATTCTAAATTTTTAGTCTTTGAGTACAATCCTGAAGTAAGAGGATTGTTATTGCAATTGGTATTTACCTGAAAGTTGCTGTGTAGTGCTTTCGTGAGGTATTGCTTATTATACAGCTATTTCAGTTAACGTTGTCGGATTTTAAAGCCTCGCGCTTTCGCGACAAGGCCGAAAGTTAGTATGGGTAACTGTAAATCTTTTGTGATTCTGCTGTAATTTCACGGCTGTCACTGCCATAGGATGGGTGAAATTACCATAGACACTTGCCTATGTGATTTACTTTCTGTAGGGGTGAGCCATAGCTAAGTTTGGCAAATTTATTAATCAATTGCCCATATCACCTTGCGGTCTTATCGCATAGGCTTTCCGACATACGTTAATCGAAATAGCTGTATGTTATTCATCTATAGAAGATTATAACACGAGGACGGCTGATAAGCCCCGTCAAGAAAGTCGCTGGCTGCTAGTCCCATCAGAAAATAATTGGTAGTTGTCCGCAGCGATCGCTTTTTGGCTACAAGGATGAAAACCATTGAGTTGAAGAGGACAATAACAAGAGCCAGGAAAATCCCGATAATGTCGACTTGAGGGCTAAAGTGAGGTGTGTAGAAATCCTCGTCGCCACTTTCATCTTGGACACTTGCCGTTTGATCAGTTTTGTCCAATCGTGTTTGGCCCGTTTCGTTCAGTGCTGATCTGTTTTGAGGTGAACAGGTTGCGTTTTGGTAACACATGGTTCCGCGAGAGCCTTTAGGGAAGACAAGTGATTGGGAATTTCGGCTTTTGATTACGTCAGTCATCCAGCCATAAAATCGTGGCCATCTACATTAAGAGATCTGCAAGAACGCACGAAAAATTTCTTGTCAACCAATCAGTTCTTTTGTTTTCGTGTAACTCGGCCCAGGTGACACACGGTACCGGAACTCACCTCAAACAGATAGCTAGTAGCTCTCTTGGTTTAATTGCCTTGCTCCAGTTGGTGTCTTCCCGTGTTTCCAATATCACCTTCTATCAGTCCCAGTGCGTAGTCGAACTATTCCTCTGTCATTCTGAAGTAGCGATGAAACTTGTCTGGGTGGAAATGAAGCTCCTTTACTAGGTGTGGTGGTATTCGCCATAAATATGACGCTTCTGTAAAATCGGGTGTGCAGATATACGCCTGTATCTCCTCTTCCTCCTCCTTCTCCTCCGTGTGAAGAGGTAAGATGCCAAAATGTCATCAGAATCTGTGTATGAAGCGTTTGCTGCCATTTTTATGAGATGGTACATGGCAAGACACATTGCGACTGTCACAGCCCGAATTACCGCGTTGTGAATGAACGGTGGTTCGTGCGAACTTATGAGCGGAAAATCACGAGGAAAAACGCCATGGTCGCGATCGTAGTCGTGGTTGCGCTCTGTATAAACAGGCGTTAAGGCTTGGTTAGTATAATTACAAATTCAATGAATTGGAAGCTATTTAGAATATTTTTTCATTCGGTGCTGGTTGTTTTCGAACGTAGTCTGCAGTATAAAATTTGTCTTTTTTTAAAGTAAACAACTGCTGCAAGATTTCTCCCGAAATAGTATAATATCCGCTTATGATTCATCCGTACTGCCACAACCAGGTGGTCGACCCAGACTACAAAGAATGTTTTTGTTTTTCTTCCGAATATGAAGCCAGTGGGAAGTTAGAGAGAAAAATCAAACTGGCCTCCGGCAATATTGAATTCGTGTTGATATGAATAACAAAATCCGCCCGTCTGACTAGATAGACTCTTTATACACTGTGGCACCCGTTTTATTCATTTATTCATTAAATGCTAATTTTCAGAAAAAATCTTAAGCTTTTAAAATCTTCGAATGGTGACCTGAAGGATGTTTTTGCAAGAAATCTCTTTGTTTGTACAGTGGGTAATTTTATTCTTAAGTGTAGGAGGAGTGTTTTCTTTGTTTTAGAAAGTGACAGTGATTCGAACTTTTTCATGTTTTAATTTAATTAAGAGACATATTTTCCATTAACAAGATTGCTCAACTTGCGCCTTTTTATGGGGTGGTTCGTGGGTTTTTTTTAACAGCTGAAAGGTTTATCCGTTCATCTTGCCATGTTTGAGTGTCGCCTAGTTTGCGGTTTCCCCGTTTACAATTATATATCCACATCCGCGTGTATTGTCGAAATGGCAAATCAGTCGCGTTACGTAATGTTTAGAACGTTGTCTTGAGCAGGAACGCCGTACGGGATTTTCTTTTCAAATTTCAAATTTTATCATCAATTCTTGGGAAAGAACTAGTTACATTTTGTAGTAACAGAAGTATGAGTCCTCCAAATACTATTGACTTCTAACAATGTGAACTTATTAACCAGCACTGGTCAGAAACAGCCAAAGCTGCCGTGCAAATTTGCTTCTCTTACTTTTAATAATAACAGTTTTCGGAAGTTTTAGATTCAGAAAAATCACATCCTGGAAAAATGCCCGAAAATAATTGTTCTTGTAGCATTTGAGGTTGTCAGTTTTAAAATCTTTTGTTGCCAAGGCAAACCAGGTTATCAGCTATAAGGATTACAGGCCAAGACATCGAAATATTGTATATAACGCAGAAACGGAAAAGGATAGCTCAACTGGAGCGGTTCCGGTCCGTGCTGGCAGATTAAAGTTGTGTATCTGTACAAAATTAGAATATTTATTCAATTCAAAACGATTGTTTTAAAGAAATCTGCTGCTTTACAAACAAGTAGTGTTATTTCCTTTAATGGTACGGCATTGCAACTTAGACGAATTTAGTCTAAAATCACCGATTGAGGAATCTTGTCAAAGGGGAAGTCACTTTGTAAAGTGTATTTTCATTGAGCAGTCACTGGTCAATGAAGACACGTTTAGAATTTCATCCACAGAGTCACAAGTCAGAGGCATCTTGAACAACAAAATTAACAACATCATAGGAAAGTAGTGCTCAATATGTAAACGGTTTACATTTGAATTGTCGGCACGATTTAGGATTTCATCTACACTCGCAAAATTCAGAGCTTCCTTGTATCGGAATAAATATAAACAGCACCACAGGAAAGTACTGCTCAATAGCCGTTTACCTGAATGGGTTCAATTTAGATTTCATCCGCAGACTAAGGGATTCAATAGCATTACACAACAAAAGAAAAAGAAAAAAGGACATATAGAAAAATATTATGGCACAGCAATTTACTAAGAAAAAAACTACGTGACTAAAATGTTACCAATTTGTAAGATAAGTAGTTAAAAACCTTTAAATAAACAGTTCAGTCAGAGGAAAATTGAAATAGGGACACCCTATGTTTGATTTAAATCTGAAGATCAGATTTCGTCCGTATTTCTTTCGAACTTTAGTCTGTTTTTGTTCAGCTAGAATGACCTGTATCCGGAAGAGCATCGGTCGATAGTCGACAATTATTCGCTGAAGTGGAGGTAAGTAGCTACTGCTCTTCACCGATCCACTGAGAAATAAGAGAAACCTCGCGCGAAATCCAGGAAAATGCCGGGAGGTGGATAGCATATACTATCCCGAGTTTGAGTAGCCAATCAGAACGTGTGAAAAACACTATCAACTGCTTTGGTAGATGCTTAAAATGGATATTTAGAGGATTCATCCTTGTTAGTTACAAGGTCTGTAGTATTCGCAGCATCGCAGGGCAAATAATATACAGTGGAACCTCGATTTAACGAAGTGCCAAGGGACTGGGGAAATTGGTTCGTTATATCGAGGGTTCGTTATATCAAGGTTCTTTTCCATACATTACACTATTACTGGGCTGAAAAGTATCGTTCATTATATCGAGGACTTCGTTACATAGAGGTTCGTTAAATCGAGGTTCCACTGTATCAAGTGAAAACTTAACTCTTATTACATTCAGTACAGCCTTTGGGACTGTAAATTTAAATCAGATTCAACTGTTTACGTTCATAAATACTGTAGATATTAATTCTTACAAGTAACAGGATTTTAACTTATTCATTTTTAACTTCAAAGTTGTAATTACATCAAGAAACAAAGTAACTAGGTAACTAGACTACCTCCAGCTTTTTCTTAATCTGCAATTTGTAAGAGTGTCCTAATATGTGTTTAAAAAACCCCAGAAATTTCGACACAGACAAAAAAAATCATCAATACCGCCACAAAGATACATTAAAATCGATTAAATCTATAGATTTGAGTATTATAGCTTGCCTAAGTACACTTGGCACAAGTCGAGGAACTTGTATGAGGAAGTCGCGAGAACCAAAGTCAAAAGCTTATTCAGAAGCGTTAATATATCACAAAAGTCCAGCGAATTTCGTTTGTATGGCGGTAGAGATTTCTTACCTTACTGCTAAACAAACAACTGGAAATATATCGAAATTCAAAACTCTTCCTTCGCAAATGATTGTATTTAACTTGTCATTTTGACACTCTCGCTTTCTTGCAGATCTCTTAATGTAGATGGCCACGATTTTATGGCTGGATGACTGACGTAATCAAAAGCCGAAATTCCCAATCACTCGTCTTCCCGAAGGCTCTCGCGGAACCATGTGTTACCAAAACGCAACCTGTTCACCTGAAAACAGATCAGCACTGAACGAAACGGGCCAAACACGACTGGACAAAACTGGTCAAACGGCAAGTGTCCACGATGAAAGTGGCGACGAGGATTTCTACACACCTCACTTTAGCCCTCAAGCCGACATTATCGGGATTTTCCTGGCTCTTGTTATTGTCCTCTTCAACTCAATGGTTTTCATCCTTGTAGCCAAAAAGCGATCGCTGCGGACAACTACCAATTATTTTCTCATGGGACTAGCAGCCAGTGACCTCCTGACGGGGCTCATCAGCCTACCTCTAAGCATCACATGCAACATTTTCCAAGAGCATGGAGTGTGCTTCGCCACGATATACGTTTGGATGTTCACCTCGTTTTTGACCGTGTCGCACATCCTAGCCGTCACTGCTGATCGCTTCATAGCCATCATGTTCTCCCTCAGATATCAGCAGATCATCACAAAGCGTCGTTGTTACATGGCTCTGGGATTTGTTTGGAGTAGCTCGCTCGTTGTATCGTTACTTCAGCTGTGGTGGCTAAGACCAACCAACTACGATCCTCACGAAAGCTGGCCCGAAGAAGATGAAAGTGACGAACTCGCTTTCAATATAGCTTGTTTTGTAATGTACCTCGGGATGCCCGTAGGTTTCATGGCGTTTACTTATCTAATGACGGTTCGCGAAATACGACGACAGAATCGCCGACAAATTGCCAACGTACCTTCCGATTTGCCCGAGCAGCGGAGATGGAGAAAAAGGGAATGGAGGGCAATTACTATCTTCCTGGTGATGTTCCTCACTTACGTTGGATGCTGGCTGCCATTTTTTCTGTTACGGTACCAACAAGTCCAGAATGACTTTTATCTGCCCACCTGGGCCGAATATATGTTTGGCTATGCCAGGTTCGCGTCGTCGGTTTTAAATCCGTGCATCTACATCTTCGGCAAACACGACTTTCTGAAAGCTATGGGAAAGTTTGTGTACTTATAAAGATCCGGAAAGAGATCGGGCAAGATCGGATCTCGTTATGATAGTAAGCAGTCAAGTGTAATTATAAAGGTGGTCCGTCAAGCAGTTTAAATATCGGCTCGCAATGCGTGCAGAACCAACGACATCTGCTAGTAAGACGTTTTTAATGTTAAAAGTGACACTACTTCCTGTCTCTTGCTTGAAAAAATCCTTTTGTTTGTAAAAAGGGTGTAATGTCAACGTTATTCGTATGAGTAATATGGTGGAAGGGCCGCCATTTGCAAGCCAGCAAATGATTGTGATCGAAATAAAAATCCCACTAACTCATCTTATATACTGCTAAGCCAACTTGCGTGCAATAACCGACGGACGTCAAAAATGACGTCAAAACTAATAACATCAAAATCGTTAATAATGCATAAGGTTAATAAGCCTCTTGATGGGGTTTGAAAGCATAACCATTGACTTAACATAGCCAACGTTATTATTTATATTTGTGTTTGGCTAACTGTTTTCCCGTTCATGTGCTTGTTTATTTAACCATCACTTAGCTACTTTAGGAGTAATCTAACTGAGACGTTCGACCTAAGCTAATTCGCTATTGCATTGCTTAGGAGCAACTTTTGACAACTTTAGACTGCATTTGTCAGATATATAAAAAGAATGTATATTATAATTCAAGGTAATTTACATTTAAACACTAGAAGGGCGACCGCTTCTACTGATTGGAGCTCAGACTAAATATCTGTCTGTTAACTGAAAAGTAAATATCAAAGACAAACTTAAAATACCTCGACGTTTATTTGTTAACTCCTCGCAAGTGTGATTTATTTAACAGCCTAAGTAGGGCTATTCTATTGTATGCTGTATCATATATAGTGGTGGCTTAACCAGGATCACCAATCGGATTGCGGTATGTGATAAAATACATGCAAGGAGATTTATACTAAATCTTGGCAAACCACGTTCTCTTGATTTGAACTGGTATTAAAAAGTACTCCGGTAATAGGGCGATTAGACTTGCTCTCGTTTTGGGGGTGGAGGATGTGGCAGTTCAGGTTCTGCACAACGAGCTCTTGTCATAGACTTTATTGATTTGCATCGCGCAACACACGCAACATTTGGTGCTCGCTTTTTACATTATCGCGCGCAACACATGAACAGACAATATCATCTCTTTTATCCCCAAAGGGAAACAAATTTTCTGGTCCCCAAGAAAATACTACCGACTCTTCGACGGCGTTCTTTGATCGGCTCCTCATTAAACGCCTAGTCCACTAAGGAAACTTATCGCTAGTACAATTGATAGCAACGGTTCCATTTATTGACCGTTGCAAATATGAGCTGGAAGCGTTCGTGGAATATTGAAGGGGTATCATTATTTTCTTTTAGGTGACGTCAAATTTATAGTCGTTTGAATGACTGGGTGCAACTTTTTGAATCCGTCGCTTGAGCAGGATTTGACCCATTTCCTTTCAAACTTAGTTATGACAGCTTTCTTTGTCATGAGAATTTCAAAAGAGGAAGATTTAAAAAAACCTTAAGCAAAGTTGGCCTTCTATGGCTTGCAGCATTCTTATATGAAGAACTGTTTTATTTTCTTTTGTACACCACATTGCCAGAGACCTGCCCCACACTTTCAGGCAGACCGTGTGTTTTAGCCGAAAATAATTTTATGGAGCAAAGTACAGGAGATGTGGGAACTTGTTAAGCAAAAATCAACAACGTAAATAAGAAATAAAAAGGATCATTAACTATAAGCATGGGGGGGGGGGGAGCGTGTGGTAGGGGAGACCTCAAAAGTCTCCAAAACTTAAAAGTAAGGCAAAAATGTGATTTGAGTTTTTTTTACCATAAATAAACCATTATATTATTATATTGCCGTTTAAAAGGGTGTAGGTTTTGAGGAGTTTTATTCTGAAAGAAGACATAGATTTTTGCATGCAGACGCACTTCACTTGTGATTTCTACCTGAGGAGTAAATCGAACGAACAAGTCAAACCAATCTCGCGCACGTGAGATCAACACGAAAAGCCCGAATTTCCAGTTGAATCCTTTTGATTACACCAGGTCATTCAGCATTCAATTCACAAGCGGAATACAGCATAATCTTTATCTCCCGTGCCACCGCAACTGAATACATCACATAACGAAGGGATACAAGGAACAGGAAAGCCATAAAACCGGCAAAAAGCAGCAACTTAAAATTTCGTGGCTGAACTCACGAAATCCCTCGCACAATGCAGGGGGCCAAAAATGAAAATAAATTATAATAATTAAAAAACGCGGGAAAAGACACGACATAGCGGCCCCACAAACGGGCTGTAACTACACTGTACGCTGTTCGTTTGTTTAACTTAATTTGTCTTTTACTTCAATAATGTTCCTTATGCTGCTGCACATTCATTGGTTACTTGTCATCACTAGCTTCCTCCAGGCGACATATCTTGGTAATGGGGCGGTGAAACACTCCATCAGCTCTCTTGATCCTAGCCAAACGCACACCTCCATCTTGTCCGGTGAACACTTCCACCACAAGGCCAAGTGGCCCCCTGTTGTGAACCACGTTATCCTCTGCAATAAGTACTAAGTCGCCAGACCGCACATTTCTTCTCGATTTGACACATTTTGGTCTTCTTTGGAGAGCCAGCAGATACTCTCGTATCCATCTCTTCCAATAATGATCCACAGAAACTGGACCTTCCTCCATCGCCTTCGGGAAAACTTGTCCTCACTCACAAATACTCCAGGCGGAAGTTGCGTAGCTCTCTGCAACAAGAAGTGATTCGGTGTCAAGACTGCGAAATCTGCAGGATCATCTGAAACAGCAGTTATGGGGCGGTTATTGACAATCGACTCGATTTCAGCAAGCAATGTTCTCAGCTCAAGATCATTAAGAAGCCCATCTCCAACAACGTTCTTCAAATGCTTCTTTGTAGTTTGCCCTAGGCGTTCCCATACTCCAGACATATGAGGTGAGGCAGGTGGTTGCAAGACCCACGTGATGCCCTTTTGCTGCAGCTGTTGTTCAATTTTTTCTTCATTCCACTCCGCAATGGACTCCTTCAACTCTCTGTTGGCTCCAATAAAGTTAGTCCCTCGATCAGACCAAATTTCTTTAGGCGGTCCTCTTCTACTGATAAACTGTCGAAGAATCATGATAAAATCATCTGCCTCTAGCGATGGAGTCACTTCAAGGTAAACAGCACGAGTTGTGAGGCACGTAAATAGACATCCCCATCTCTTTGCGGTTCCGCGGCCCCACTTAACTGTTAGCGGCCCAAAAAGATCAACACCTGTGAAGGTAAATGGAGGGTGATACACTTCTAACCTTGCCCTGGGCAGGGGTCCCATGAACTGCTCCTCTGGTTTGGCATTCAGTCTTCGGCATTTCACACAACTCCTTATCGTTCCTTTTACTAGACTTCTTCCAGCAACGATCCAAAACATTCTTCTCAGCTCACACAACGTTTGCTTCCTTCCACTATGAACAGCACTTTCGTTATAGTGGCGAACAAGCAATTGGCTGACATGATGGCTCTTTGGCAGAATCCTTGAATGTTTTTCATCCCAGGGCAGCGCCGCTGCTTCCTGCAATCGACCGCCCACTTGCAAGGTTCCATCTAGTAAGACTGGTCTCAGGATGGCTAGTTTGCTTGATTTCTTGACTTCTTTATTCTTCTTTAATTCTTTGACGTCTTCAGGAAAGCATTCATTCTGCACACTGCGGACAATAACATGGGTTGCCTGCTTAAGTTGCTCAAAAGTTAATGATCCAGTGACATGGGCAGCTCTCTTAATCATGATCCAATGACAAAATCGGACTATCCATGCAACACGGCGCTGTAAGGTTGACCATGAGCTGCAGTTCTCAACAAGTTCCTTTAGTTCTCTTCCTTCATTCGGTAATGTATCGTCACTATTGGTGTTAGTGGTAGAGGTAACATCACGGTCATGCTGCTTGACACCGATTTGGTGAACATCTGTTGAAGCTCGCACTTCTGGGTCATTTTCTGGAACTTCTTCCATTACCACATTTAGCCAACGATCTTCTGGCTCCCACAGAAACTCTGGCCCTCTCCACCAGCGATGCTGATTGGACAATTTCTGAGGCTTCAGACCACGTGAGGCGTCATCAGCGGGGTTCATTCGTCCGGGACAATGTCTCCATTGATCAGGGGTAGTCACCTCGCGTATTTCAACTACACGGTTGGCAACGTACGTCTGAAAACGCCTGCTTTCATTCTTCATATACTGCAAAGTTGTTTGAGAATCCGTCCAGAATGTAGCCTCCCTAATCTTGTACGTCAGCTCATCCATTAACACTCTGTACATCTTCACAGACAATGTAGCTGCCTGCAGTTCAAGCCTCTGGTTCGAGATCGGTCTCACAGGCGAACTTCTAGACCTTCCAATCAGGAATGAACATCTGATAGCTCCACTTGAACGAAAAAATCTGAGGTAAGAGCTCATGCCATAACCGTCCTCAGAGGCATCTGAGAACAAATGCAGATACATCAAGTACTTCTGCCTGATCGGCAAGATGGCACTGTGGTACTTGAACTTGTGACAAGGCGGGCAACTCACTCTTCCACTTGTTTTAGTGACACTGCAAATCTTCAGGTATCTCAACATCCCTTCCCAGTTTCACCTTCTAAAGTTTCTGTAAGATCTTCTTAGGTTCTAGTACTACTGGAAAGACAAATCCCATGGGGTCATACAGAGAGCTTACTGCTGACAGAATTCCACGCTTTGTTGGTGGCTGGTTTAGCTCGCGAACCGTGAATAGGAAGACGTCCTTTTCCACGTCCCACTGAACTCCTAATGTTCTTTAATTTCAACTGGGAGGTCTTTAATTTCAACTGGAAGCCTACCTTTGGTCTGCCCCGCTCTTCCTCAGGTATCACGGACAGAACATCTCGACTGTTGCTCATCCATTTTGTCAGTCTGGATCCGGCTTCAGCAAGTAGGCTTGTTACTTCATTCGCTAACGACCTTGCCTCTTCCACTGTCTTCACTGACTTGATAAAGTCATCTACATAGAGGTCTTCATTAACAGCATTTACAGCGTCTTCACTGAAGTTTCCTTTGTTATCTTCTGCAGCTCTTTTTAGGCAGAAAATTGCACAACTAGGTGAGTCTATGGCACCAAAGATGTAACTGGTCATCTGGAATTCAGACGGTCGCTCTAGATTGCTGTCCTTCCACCACAGGAATCTAAGGGCATCAGCGTCTTCAGGCGGTACTTTGACCTGATTGAACATTCCCTCAATATCAGCAACAAGTGCAACTGGACCCTGTCTGAATCTCAGCAGAACACAAAGCAAACTGTTCGTTAGGTCAGGGCCTTGGTGCAGCTGGTTGTTGAGTGACACTCCCAACATACAGGGCTGCCGCGTCAAACACAACACGAATTTTGTCTTTCTTCTGCGGGTAGAACACCCCATGGTGAGGCAAGTATGATGTCCTTCTGCTTCGACGCTTGGATTCTTCCGCAGTCAGCTTCCTGGCATATCCTTTGCTGACAAGGTTATCCATAAAGTCTCTGTACTCTCGATGAAAATTCTCATCACGTTCGAGCTTTCTGTTCAGAGACTGCAACCGTACTTCAGCCACTTGTCTGTTGTCTGGCAACCAAGGGTCTTCACTCTTCCACAACATTCCAACTGAATAGCGTCCATTTACTGGACGAACAGAGTTCTTCATCTTGTTCAACGACTCTTGGTCTTCAATTGACATTCCCTTCTTTGAACTCTTGTTCATGTCAATGTCCTCAAGTCTAAGAAATTGCTCCATCTGCTGATCTGACAGTTCACTGCCATACTTCACAAAATTCACGTTCACTTTCTGTGGGTTTAAGGAGCTTACAGCATCTACTGGTCCAAGCACAGCCCATCCCAGCATAGTGCGAACAGCATACGGTTCTCCTGCTTTCCCTTAGAGACATTCTTCATGCACCTGGGCTTCAGGAACACTTGCACCAATCAGCATGGTCACCTGTGTCTCATCTACTTCAGGAATTACATTTCCTTTAAATGGGGCCATCTTGATAAATCCTTTGCCTTTGTTGCAGTTATGTTGAGATTGTCTACAACCTTAACGTTTTTTATTGTCACAGTGCGACTCTCACGGTTACCAGCTGCTCGTACGTAAACGTTGACTTGACCAACCCTTACTACAGACTCTCCTGACAATGTACATGCAGCTAAGGTATCACGGTTATCAATCTGAATCCCAAGTTTCTTTGATATGGACTTCGAGAGAAACGTTTCCTCACTTCCGGTGTCTAGTAGTGCGTACGTACTAACAGAGCGTCCCTCCTTACTCAGTGTTTCAATCGGCACAACTTGCAATGCAATCTTTGCCTTTGATGTCGTTGAGTATGTGTGACTTGGCATCTCATCACCCGCAGCTGTAGCTACTGCATTTATATTAGCTGGCTCTTTAACCGCTTGGTCTCCACCGTCACCCGTGCCTGTATCCAGCTGATCTTCTACTGATTTGTGCAGTAAAGTGTGCTGCGGTTGCTGACCGTCCTTGCATCGAAAGGCTGATTTACATTCACCACGAGATGCCCTCTTGGCAAACAGTTCAAACAAAGTCCCTTGTATCTTGCAAAGATCATTCTCTGTCTTGCAGACTTGCTGGTGAAATCAGGAGAATGTTCTATTTTATGGGAGGCCTCACAGCTGCAGCATTTTCCAGCCGGAAGGGAACCTCTTAGCGTTGAAACGTTTGAACCCCTGCCTTGGGTGTTCTGGCTTTCTTGGATATGTGATCCAAGCTGCGTCGCAAATGTTGTCACTCTGGATCCGTCTCCTGCTGTGGGTTCTGAGGGTGGGGCTCGTGTGTTGCCCTTTGTCTGTCTGTTTACTTCACAAACTTTGCCAAATATGGGGTCATTGGCTGCTATAGCCCGCCTTCCTATGAATTCTACTAGCTCTTTGAGACTTGGGCACCTTCTTTTCTCCCTGATACGCTGAGCTTTGTCTCTCCACTTAACCTGAAGTGCAACTAGTAACCTTTCGGACATTTTCGCCAAATTGGTCATGTTCATTTCAGAGAGAGCGTTCATGGATCGCAAAGTCTCGTACAAGGTTCTTGAACGATCAGCAAATTCACGCAGGCCATGTCTATCACTGCTTGAGATATTCGCTCCTTCCACCAAAGCATCAACACACCCCTTTGCTACAACATGCGGTTGACCAAAACGCTGCTCCAACATTTTGAGGGCCTTTGATAACCCACCAGGCACTCCTTCAAATCCAGCCACAGCACGCTTAGCTTGGCCATCTCGGAATTGCAATAATCGAGACATTTTCCGAACTTCAGAAATGTTCTGGGAGTCAATCATTTCATGGAAGCGAGCCTTGAATCTTAAGTTTTCACACGGATCACCAGAAAACTTGACTACATCCAAAGGGGGGAGGCCGGACCGAGTTGCTATCGCATCTATGCTAGTTGTTAGTCTCGACACCATACTTTCAGTAGCACTGTTAGGAAAACATGGATCCCCAGAAAGAGATTCTTGCTTGGACACTGAATTCTGCACATAGCTCATAGGGGACTGCATTTGAACTCAAACTAGACTCCTTATGATTTAACACTGGTATCACTGGCTGATTTGGTGTTGATGCAGACAATGGAACCTTTACAACTGATGCATCATTCCTGGCTGATTCCCATAAGTGATAACATGAACTGCTCATCACTAAACCCTTTGGATATAGGTTCAACAACATTCTGTTCTTTTACTTGAGTAGTTGACTCAGTGATTGTCACTTTAGGATCACTCTGTTTAAGGGACTGATCACCCTCAAAATCTTGCAAATTACCAACATCAACAGCAGGAGCACCTCCTAACTGTTCCCCATAAAAACGATCTTTAACCTCAGCTAATTCGACAGCATCCTCAGCCGCTGCAATTTCATTGTCCAACCTCAGCAATTCTTCCTTTATTTTCCTGGCTTTTGCCCTTCATAATTGTTCAAGTTTCTTTTCCGACAGAATTCGTTTTAGCTTAGCTGCCTGAGCCGCTGAACTCTTCGAATTGTTTCCCAATGTTCTTCTGTACAAACAATTATCCGACACAGTCCACAGTTGACCAAAACCCAAACCATAAATCCACGAAATTTCGAACGAACAAGTCAAACCAATCTTGCGCACGTGGGATATACACAAACAGCCTGAATTTCCAGTTGAATCCTTTTAATTGCACCAGCTCATTCAGCATTCAATTCACAAGCGGAATACAGCATAATCTTTATCTCCCGTGCCACCGCAACTGAATACATCACATAACGAAGGGATAAAAGGAACAAGAAAGCCATAAAAACGGCAAAAAACAGCAACTTAAAATTTTGTGGCTGAACTCACGAAATCCCTCGCACAACGCGGGGGGCCAAAAATGAAAATAAATTATAATAATTAAAAAACGCGCGAAAAGACACGACACTAAAATTTTTGGCATGACAAAGTTGGTTATCTTTAGGGTTTTGTCTTCAGTAATAGGTTAATTGCAAAATCGTATATTTTGATCTGAAACGGATCAGGATTTCTTCAAAACAGAATTGCAAGAGGTACCCCCACGGTATGGTAAACCATCGAATCAACAGAACCGTGAAAAAAGACAACAACCATGCAATTGGTATAACCATTGACGAGCAGTTAGCAAGGAAACTGTCAGCTCATTCTTTTGTGGGTTGCGTCAAACAAACTAGCGAGTATCTGAGTAAAGGCAAAAAGGTATCAAACCTCAAATATGAAAGTTTATAATGTTTATTTGTCACTGCTGGTGAAAGAATTGAAAAGAAACATCACGGTTAGAACTTCATAAAATTAAAGAGCTTGAGAAAAATTCAGGCTTCGTCGGGATTCGAATCCATCACCATTGAGATACCAATGCAACGCTCCTTCTCTTGAGCTATGAAGTCATAAGGGCTTCGTAGAGAGTCGCAATGTCTATAATGTCATAACTCAGTGGTAGAGGACAATTTTTTAAGTATATATTGACAGCTTCTTTAGGGTAAAGGATACAAGTAGTGGGCAGCTTATTCATTTCAGTATCATCGCTAACTCTACTCAATGGATGCAGGTAAACAACTCGACAACATTGATGTCAACAGGTTTATTTTTCAGTAAGCTGAATTCACAGTTCAACACAGCAATGCTCGATAATCTAAGATCTATCTAATATTCGGTGATAGTAAGGCCAACAGCACTACAAGGCCATTCCAGACCCCACGCCTGCCTTGACACACTTCTTGAACTCTTTGTGGCACTTTTTCAGTTTCTTCCTGTCGGGCTTCCCAGGCTTGAACTGCGCAGGCTCAGTAACGCAGGATTTCAGTTCAGAGAGGCAATCCTCCTGCATCACAGGGAGAGTATATTTCAACACAGAATCTTTAAGTGTTCAGATCCAAAAAATACACCCTGTTAAATATTTTAGGCTAAGTTTTTTTTAAAGCTATTGACAACTTGGTCTAAAACTTCTAGATTTGCTTTACACCTGGGAAATAGTGTCTGAATTCGTAGACGTTTCTGGTTTTATCACATCTTGACTGTCCGGATTCGTGAAGTGTTTACATTACAGAGAATTGGTATTCCTTTAATTTTAAACAATACTATGAATCCTGAGATAAGTTATCGCTTCACAAGACCATGTTAGACCAAATACAAAATGTGAAAACCACTGTTCAGAATGAGATTCTAATAGAAAGTCTGAATTGGGCAAATTAGTGCGAAACGTTTCTTCTGGAGTAGGTCGCTCGTATTTCTTTCACGGAGGATAATAATTATAATGATAATAATAATAAATATTATTATTATCATTATTATTATTATTAGTAGTAGTATTATTATTATTATTATTATTATTATTAAAATACTTACAAGGTAAACATTCGTTTTTATGTAATTCTAGTTTCGTTCTTATCTCGAATTGAAGACGCACCGGATTTGTTACAGTTGAATTCTTTACTAATTCCGGTAACTCTTCCCATAGGTAAACTTAGCGTTATGGAATTTTTTTTTTAGCCTTATGGATATAAATTGAATAACTAGGAGAATAATTATGAGGATAAGGGCTAGAGATGCTTATTTACTGATACATTTATCTATGAATACAACATTGTCACCATAGTACTATATTTCTGCCTGCTCTACAAAGACCTTAAAGGATACCAGTTCCCTCGCCTCTCAAGAGCGCGTTAGTTCGAAAAGGAGCAAAATTCTTTAAGTTGGTTTCAAGTGATATTGTAAAACAACCAACGCCATAGCAAGGGATTGGTAAACAGTTTTCATTTGAAGGTCTACATTGTAGCATTTTTCTATAAAATCATATTTTAAGAGTCTAACTTTTTAAAGGAGGTACGTCATATTGGACTGGATTTCTACCTTTTTTCTGAAAAACACGGCTAAAAAGGCGAAAAACACGGCTAAATAAAAACGTCTTCTGGGGAGCAGGGATGGCGCAGTGGTGAGAGCACTCGCCTTCCTCCACGTGGCCCGGGTTCGATTCCCGGTCCCGGTGTCACATGTGGGTTGAGTTTGTTGTTGGTTCTCGTCCTTGCACCGAGGATTTTTCTCCGGGCACTCCGGTTTTCCTCCCTCCATAAAAACCACATTTCCAAATTCCAATTCGATCTGGACGTCAAGTGTTCACACATGAGCCCCTGGCTCGGGAGATTAGGTGACTACTCCCTCGCTATGACGTTAAATTTGATTTGCAATTTGAAATTTGATTTACGATTTTTTCGTACGCGAAACGCTCCTAGAACACCAAGAGCAAGATATTAACCCTTTAATGCCCAGTGTCAGCATATAAATTCTCCTTACTGGTCGCCATACATTTGTTAGTGCTAGTTGGGAGAAGTTGTTCCAATATCAAAAGAGTTCATCCCTGATGATCATTCCCTTAATTCTCGACACCTGTGCACTTAATTGTGCATTGATGTTACAAGGAGAAATCTGATGCTGATCATTATTGGGGTTTAAAGGGTTAAGTGAAATCTTCCTCTGGGTCTAATCAGTTTTTAGCGGGTTTTTTGGACACACCAGTAGAACTTGAAACATAGTCCTAATTTTTAAATTTTTTATTCAATTATCCCTTTGAGCATGTCCTTTTCTGTGCTGCCCGGTGACCCTCTTACCCTTTCACTCCCAAGAGTGGCTAAAATCAAAATTCAAGACAGATCCCAAATTTCATTTTTGTAAAATCCTTAAATGTAAATAGCACCTTTTAAAATTACTGCTCAATAGCTTTCATTTGAATGGTCGCACCATAGGATTTTATCCACAGACTCAGAGGTTAGAAACTGACTCCGGGAGTGAAAGGGTTAAACTCGAACAAGAAATCCTGTGGCTTATCAAAGACGGGCCCTTACAAGCTGGAGGTAGCTGAGTTTATTTGTGAGCCACTAGGTTCGCGAGCTAAACGAATTTGTAAGGAGAGAAATTATCGTTTATTCGCTTTGCTATCAAAAATAAAATAAAAATCCAACAGAGAAATATTTCCTTAGTTTTCAGTTCAGTAAACCGTAACTTAATAAATGTAGATGTAGATGTAGATGTAACTACTACCTGCTGTAAAGTGTTTGTATTGAATCAAAACTGTAAAAAGTGTTAAACTGTAATTGTAACCTGTGCTAGTCGTTTGTTAAACTGTTATCTACCTGTTTTGTTTTGAAAGTGATTAATTTTGTAAAGCTTAAATTCCGTTTTCCCCAATCAAAGTTCTTTTATGCGATGAGATAATGTTAACTCAGATTTCTTAATGAATTATGTAATTTCCCCTATTTCTGGTATATATACAAGTACTCTGTAAAACGTTCTTAGTTTGCATTCATGGTGAAAAATCTGGTGATATCTTGGAGGTATCGCAGTATTAAAGTCTACTGTTGGAGCCAAGTACTGTCTACTCTCTGAGTCTCAGTGGTTTCTACTGTATAGATTCCCGTACTTCCCGCAGCCAGCGAGTGACTCCCCCAAGTTCAAGAAGGTGTTTCATAGTTTTTCAGTTATTGTCCAGTTAGCCAGAAAACGTGTTATCACAAATTCTTAACATTTTTTGTTTCGAAAGTGCAACCCACCCCCCAAAAAAACATATAGCAAATCAAAACCACAAGAACTTCAAATCCAACCGTAGTTGCTAGAATTAAACCTCTGAATTCGCCTACTAGTTACATTCCCAGTATATTAATATACAGTAAAAAATGCCATGCGTTTTTATAAAATTGCGTTACCTGTATATTTACGCGAATGCTTGTCGACAGGTGATCCCCGACTAAACGCCCGGGGTTAAACGTTTTTCTTTATCTAATTGCATTTGGTTGAAGTCTAAGCTTTCAGCGCTAACTATTTGATCCGTATAATGTCCAATACCCTATTGAAAATGTTTGCGCGATAAAACGGTCGCACCACCATTTTTCGAATACCTGCTAGACCTCCAAATAAACGTGGTAGAGGCACTGCATAGCCCTGTCCCCAAGAAAACCACGGTGAAAATATCCGCCCTCTTCCCTTCTCACCCCCATATATCATTAACCTACTAATCAATCGTCAAGTGACCTTGAACAACCTACTACAACGAAATTCCATTCGTTTTGCATTGCTAGAAGACGGTGCACGGCCCGTCTTCAGAAGTGATTTTCTTAACGAAGTTGTCCAATCAGCAAACAACAGCCCTTTACAATCTGATCTGCGTGGCTGTGTGTGTTGGGGGGGGGGGGGGAGGGCGGGGGTTACCCAGGTAACATACCACATAATCCTCAGGGTCGCATTTCTCTTCAAGCCGCTCCAGGCATCTTTCTATAGCATTCGGACGGCGCGATTTCAAGCACTTTTTGATCTCTTTTTTCAGTTTGCACTTCTGTTGAGAGAAGACAAAAAGATTTAGGACATTGAAATATTCAGTTGTTAAAAGGATAAACAGACAAACTATTCTATCTTTTGTCATGATGTTCACATCAGCATCATCTGCATCGTCACCATCATCATAGCCTTTATCATCGCCATCACCGTCAACATTTTTGTTGTCATCATAATGACAAATAATGAGGATTTTTGCAGTGTGTCCTACAAGAAGTAGGTGCCAGGCTCGATGGCATATACATCAAAGAAATTGGTTGGCAGCAAAAACATTTATTTTATTGGCGTACATAAATCGTTCGTTACTCCGCCATTTGATGTTTTGTTGTTGTTCATGCGTCCAAAAAGACAAATTTTCCTTGATAAATTGTTTGCGTTATTAATTTCCCCTTTTAATTCATTTGGCCTCGCCTTTATTTGGCCTGACGCCGTTAAAGCTGTGTTCGCGTGGTTTTCCGCTCCAACTGCAAGACACCATGGAAATATATATCTGTGTAAACTTACACGCCTAAAGATTTGCACAGGGGCTCAGCCACACCGTAGAAAAACCTTGCAAGAGAGGGCCCTTTATACCTTATTTTGTACTGACGATGGCAGTTGTACCGCCGAAACATGTCTAAAAGGTTAAAAACTGTTGTGTGTTTCCTCCGACTTGTAAAACAAATTAAATTGAGAAATGCCAAAGTCGAGTAAGCCAAGGGCAAACATCTGGCAATAAAAGGTGAAGTACAGATTCAGTATTGTAAAAATAGGCGACCGTAAGGTAGCATTTCAGGTACTCTCTTAACAACAGATCCAATTATCGCCGATTATTCCCCTTTCGGGATGGTTGTTTTCGTTATAAGCCTTTTTGCAAACATTCGATACAATGCTGTTCCTTTTATTCTTATTTCAGAATAACGGAAATTAAAGACGAAGATTCAGAGGTAGCGTTTCATTCAACTGAAAAGTATTTAAACACGCCTTACCTAACCGACCCTTATAGTTAAAGGAACTATGTCACGGTATTTTCATACACTTTTCTGATCTGACAAAATTATTTTCTCATTGAAGGAAATCTCACAATAATAGTTTCTTTCGTTTTTTGTTTTGTTTTTGCTTTTTTTTAGAGAGATTTTAGCTTGTTGTGAGTTTGTGCAATTCTGGTTGTTAAAGGGTTAAAGCGACAAAACAGATTCTTTATCTGAGATTGCTTTAAGAAATTAATTGACGCTACCTTATCATCATCATCATCATCATCATCATCATCATCGTCGTCGTCGTCGTCGTCGTCGTCGTCGTCATCGTCGTCGTCGTCGTCGTCATCATCATCGTCATCATCATCGTCGTCGTCGTCGTCGACGTCGTCGTCACTAAGCCCTTCAAAGCTATCGTTCGTCTGGAAGTTCGTCTTGCTCGTCTCGCTTTCACTGAAATCTTCCAAAATAGGATGAGCGTACACCACAGTCGCCAGAAGAACAAACAGGAACGCAAAAATCAGCCTCATGATCTCGAGTTAATGAATCCCCTTAAGTTCTAGCTGAGCTCGGATTGTAACTTCCCCTCCAGTCAATTAACTGCGAAATGGTGTGAAACTTGCAGTTTGCTGCCTTTTTTATGGAAATTTATAACGTAGATGACGGCAATGATTAGCGTGCAAAGTAAATACACCTGAGTATAAAGAAAATGTTAAAACAACCAACCCAAAGAAAATTAATTTCTAGTTTAGCGACTGTTTTTACAGCTTTCTCAAAACCTCTGCACGCGTTTTGGGTGTCAAATTAACCCGATTTGCTTTCATTAAACGAAACGGGGTTTTAAAACGGGTTTGAGTATCATATTCAATTTTAAACATCAACTTACTGAACAACGGTTGAAAATGCTCTCCCTCTCCAGAAATCAATACATTTCTATTTTCTCTGCGTTTATAGTGTCAATAAGGTGGCTTCTCTTGCGCAACTATAGTCCAAATTAAAATAACAGATATTTTATCTCATTGGCAAATAACGAGGGTTTGCTTTGCAAATTTACAATTTTTTCTACGTTTTGCGTAATCTTTTTTTGTGTGGAATTTGCAGAAATCTTCTCATCCAAAACGAATTAATTTTTGCATTTTCTACTGGTCGTTTTCCTATTGACAACAACTTGCAAAAAAAGAGGGCCAGAAACTGTATTTCACGAAATAAGAACCCCTTGAGATCGATCCCTTGAGTCGGTAAAGGAAGGCTTTTCTTGAGTTTGAAGGCCTAACTTACTTTCTATAAACCAATGAAGTTGTTGTTGTTTTCATGTTTTCGGAGAATCTAAACTAAGTTGTTTTTTAATTTGCTTACGTGTCTGAAAATTTTTCTTATTCCTTTAAAAGATTGGCATCGGTAAATGGAATCATATTTGGGGGATAAAATATTTTTACAGCATCTTGTCTTTGGAGACTATTTTTAAAAATGTTAATAAACGCGAACATTTACAACAGATGGAGTGTTTCCCCTGCAGATTTAACTAAGACGACAGGTTCACTGGAAGGAACAGAAATTAAAAGGAAGATCAATAGTTCTAGGAAAGATTTTTCACACGAACCTGAAAAACAAACGGTAGAAAAATTTCCGAGGTAATTATGAAGGGAAATGCGAAGATGGAAATTGAAAAGAAAATCAAGTTGGGTTTGGCGGTTTCCAAGGGTTTTCAATTTTGGCCTACGGTATTTTCACATTGAAAAAAAATATATTTGATTTACTGCCGATCTCAACAAAAGGAATAATTACGCAGAAAATGTCTCCCCTGGCGACAAATGCTGGCAATTTTATTGTAATGCATTGCTCTTGTATAAGTTTAGATTGGAATAACCGAAATAAAAATTCAGTCGTTAGCTTTAACATGCCACGCGTTTCACACAGACTGACACTGAATCTAAGCTGAGACAATCTTAAGTGACTATTCATTATTCGTCGATTTTACGATTGACAAATCAATTGAAAAGTTTTTTCAACCTTGCAGGTGTACCTAATGACGTCCCTAACTACACAAACTGCGAACTTGCGCAGTCTCCGTGACAGCCCTCAAATGACTTTGGTAATAGTGATTACGTGTCTAGCAACAGTAGACCTCGCTATCTCGAATCTTCCACCGTCTTGAACTTAACCCTGTTTTCCTGGATGCGGCTCTCTAGTTATTTATTACTCCCGTTATCTCGAGTAATTTTGTGTTTCCCTTCCATGTTCAAGATGTAGGGAGCCTAGTGCATTTGTACTTGCTTGGGAAAAACGAGTGCTGTGTTATGAGCTCCAAATCCAAGCTAAATACAAATAAATAAGCAAATCAAATTTGTTTAAACAGGGTGTCACTTACGACAGATTAACCTGTAGTCGTCGGATTCTGGATTGAAATTTAGAAATGTTGGTTTTTGAGGAGAGAGTGAATTAAAACCGGATAAGTTGGAGAAATGACAAGAACAAAGAACACTCAGCCCATCTAGAGGACGAGTCCGGCATTCGAACCCAGGCCTCGTGCACGTGCGAACGTTGTGGCTCTGTCACTGTTACCCTTCTATGACAATCAAGTTCACACTAACAGGAGATCGCGATTGTTCTGGTTGCATGAGCCCCTTTAACTGGGAATAGCTTTCTTTGAAGTACCACGTGCAGAACCGAGGAAGTAAAAATGACAGTATAGGATACTGACAGTATAGGATTTTTAAACCTTTTTTCAATGTTTTAAGCGCTTATTTTTATGTTTCGCTTAATTAGGAGGCCATATTCTAGGGGCTGAATTTGGCTAAATTTCGTGCCACAGCTCCTTTAATAAGGACATTTGTGCTCGTTCAACCAGCCAGAGTAATCTTTTGCATCTGCCTGCTATTAGAACTGAAGTAGCTAGGAGATCGTGTTATTACTATGGGACCACGGTTTTCAATAATAGTAAATGTACATAATCTTTTTCCCCATTTCTTGAAGTTTTAATGATTTACTACTATTGTACACATTTTTATAGAGTATAGTCATAAAGTTTAGTTAGACATCTCAGGGCTCCTGTTGATAGCAAGGATGCTTTGTAAGCTCCCTGAATGGACTACCCTGAGTAATACATGTATATACATTTTTTTCTTATATGTAGTTTCTAAATAAAGGCGTCTATCTTTCTATCTATTTTTAGCTTGTGGCGGTCTTGATTGGTATAACCGGTTTGACAGATTTTTAACTCCTTTGAACGAAGCATTCTGGTTGGCTGCCGTAGTTTCTATTGTTTAAAGCTTACTTACAAACAAGCTTCAACTCGCTTCTCATTTGTGATGCAAAATCACTGAACCGTAACTTTCTTGTGCAAGCTTCCATTTCTTGCCCCTTTCATTGTTACTGCAGGCAAGTATTATTATTTAAGAAAAGGAAACTAGTTTCAGTTCACTGATTCATAAATTGTGCATTTTAATGATAGCTCCAACAAACCAACTACACACAGATTTTAAGTCAAAGTTTTTATTTCACCAGACAAACATTTTTCCTATCTTTAGGAAGTGGCCATAACGGGAGTACTCGATGAGGACCCACCTTGTGTAGGGGTAGGGGGCGGGGGGGGGGGGGCTATGCAAGATACCACCTGTCTGATTAGCCAAATGGACAAAATTTATTGGCCTCAAAATTTGAGTTGAGACTTTCATATTAGGTGTGCATGAAGCTTGCATTGCTGGAGAAATGGCACAGGGAGGTTTGAATCTTTTTCCTAGTTTCTACTCCTGATAGAGTGGGGGCTATACAAACAAGACACCATCTTCTCCAAAGGTGGGGGAAGGGGGTACATGAAGAGACCACCTGTCTTTTTGTGGAATGGTGGGTCCTGTCTGAGTACAATACTTTTGACCATTTCCCTAAATATTAATTTCTTTCACTAAACAGTGTCCTAGTTTTCTTATCACGGCTCTATTTCCTCCTCCAAAATTTTATTTTCCCTCCTCCTCCACAATTTTATTTCCTTCCTCCCTCCTCCTCCTCCATCTCCTCCTCGTCCTCCTCCTCCTCCTCAATTTTATTTCCCTCCTCCTCCTCCTCCACAATTTTAATTCTCTCCACCACTTTCCCCACCACATTTCTATTGTTTCACCTCCACCACCACCACCACATAAAAAGAGGGGTACACGAAGGGTACAATAGAGGTACAGTAGGGGTACAGGAAAGGTACAGAGGGGGTGCAGTAGGGATACAGGAAGGGTAAAATAGAGGTACAGCAGGGGGTACAAGAAGGGTACAGAGGGGGTGCAGTAGGGATACAGGAAGGGTACAATAGAGGTACAGTAGGGGGTACAGGAAGGGTACAGAGGGGGTGCAGTAGGGATACAGGAAGGGTACAATAGAGGTACAGTAGGGATACGGCAGAGGGGGTGCAGTAGGGATACAGGGGGGTACAGAAGGGGAGCAGGAGGGATACAGGAAGGGTACAGGAGGGGTACAATAGGGGTACAGAAAGGGTACAGAGGGATACAGGAGTAATACAGAGGGAGCAAAGGAAGCGGTGGTGGTGAAGCAATAGAAATATGGTTGTGGTGGTGGTGGTGAAGGTGGAGATGGTGGTGGAGGGAAATAAAATTGTGGTGGAGGAGAAGAAGGAGGAGGGAAATAAAATTGTGGAGGAAGAAATAGAGGCTGTGATGAGAAAAAGAGGATACTGTTGAGTCAAGGAAATTAATAAGATAGGAAAAATATTTGTCTGTTGAAATAAAAACGTTGACTTAAAAATCTATATGTAGTTGGCTTGTTGGCGCCATCATTAAAATGCACAATTTATGAATCAGTGAACGGAACATAGTTTCCTTTTCTTAAATAATAATACTTGTCTGCAGTAACAATGAAAGCGGCAAGAAATTGGAAGCTTGCACAAGAACGTTACGGTTCAGTGATTTTGCATCACAAAAGAGAAGCGAGTTGACGCTTGTTCGTAAATAAGCGTCAAACAATAGAAACTACGACAGCCAACAAGAATGCTTCGTCCAAAGGAGTTAAAAATCTGTCAAACCGGTTATACCAATCAAGACCACCACAAGCTAATAATAGAACCTGACGTTATTGACAAACCTGTCAAACTGGTTATACGCTAATGAGAATCCACCGCATTTTATTAATGAGATCAAGACAATAGCCTATGACGTCATCGTCGTTAATGTATAACACCGCAAATTAATGAGATTCCACCGCAAAAAGAGGCTAATTCGGTCCCTACTACACTACTCATTTAGTTTTAGAAATGTTGAGGATTTCAGACAGACCATGTCGCCTGCAGGATTTTAAACCACTAGGTTCTCAAAAGACAATGGGGTGCTAACAACTGTTTAGAGGATCGTCTGAGATGTCGGCCGTCGCTTTGCCCCAGTATCCGTGGACGATATTGGATTCGGACCCAGTCCTGTTGCCAGGACTCACCTCACTTCAATGGCTAAACCCTGGGTGAGGTCCGGTGAGTTCTGGAGTTCTTCGCTCCGCATGCGCAGCTTTTTCCCCAGTTAGGGGGAAACATTATGTTTGACAAATTTGGTAAAATACATTTTTTAAAGCATTGGTTTTGCAAATGACAGGAGCTTCACATTTTTTCGCATGTGGTGAAAAGTTTTTCATGTTCAGAAACCAATAAATTTCGGGAATGTAACTTCAATTTTCACTGCAAGAAAACTACACGCTGGAGAAGTATGTGGAAGTGGTTTCAAGATTTGACAAGCTCTCGAACATCATAAAAAGAGCTTAATTTTCATTACGGAGAAGAAAACGCCTCGTTACAAAAAGCAAGACTTTGGCACACGCCAACAAACCGGCTAAACTGGAGAGCAGACTGACGGCATAAAAAGTGAAATCAACTTCAGCTTCTCAGGCTAAACAGTTCATTAAGATTTGTTGCGAGATTTTAGGCGTGATACAGTGGAAGCTGCTGCAAGGACATGCGGGGAAGACTTTTACCCAGTCTACCTCTATTCAAGAGAGCATAGTGATATAATCTCTTGCTTTATTTTAATAGCTAGCGAGACAAATTAGATGTGGGATTTAAGATTGCACAATTGTGACGGCGAGAATGCGTCTTCATGGGCCGTTGTGTTGATTGGAGGGGGGTGGAGGGGGGTGTTAAAAGAAGGGCATAATCCAGTCGGGCACGCTTCCGTGTGATAAAAGTTTTCCAATATCAATTTTCGACGGTTTAGACCCTGATTTCTAATTTGCTAGGTTCAGCTATTCCTCAGCCAGTTTGGAAATAAAATCCCAAAGCGGCCTGTTTGAAACGGATAGTTTTTATACAGTTCGGCCTTCTTTGCACGCGTGAGGAAGGAAAAAACAGATTAAAAAAAACAACATGAACTGCAAAATAGTATGGAAAGACATGCAAGTGAAGTGGACGAAGTACTATTTCAAAAACGAGTGCGAGGGTTTCATTAGGTTTCCAAACACGAGAAAACATTTGAAACCACGAGGCCGCAGGCCGAGTGGTTTTATTGTTTTCGAGTGTTTGGAAACCTGATGAAACCCGAAGCACGAGTTTTTGTAATTACTTCTCCAACAAAAAAAATTAGAAGCACTTATCATTTTAATGAGTTTTCTCGATTCAAATATTCTATTTGTGGATCGTAATCAACGCTTTGAGGCGTTGATTGAGATCCCGTCGCCGACGTGCTAGTGTGTGAAATTATTCTTGCATTTAATGCAACGTTTTTCAGTCTTGTTGTTTGTCAGTTCGAAGCAAACACGTTGCTTTGAATTCACAAGCCAAATGGCAGAAATGGCAGAGTACAGATTTAGAGCTGCCAAAACTTTTGAACAAGAAGAAAAGTGTGTGGCCAGCGCTATTCCGAAGTCTACCCAATATAAAAACAAATGGGCGGTTGGAATTTTTGAACAATGGCAAAAAGTCCGAGTTCCTAAAGTAGCAACGTTGGAACCAGGCGGTCTATTTAAAAATTACGATCTGCACAAAGTTCAGTCCTTGGAATTTCCGTTGCTTGAAATGGATGCTTTAAGCCTCAATTATTGGCTGGCAAAGTTTATCCAAGAAGTTGCTAAACCATCAAAGGAAAGATACCCACCCAGAACCATATATCAGATTGTGTGCGGAATACGTCGATTCATGGAGGAAAAGAATGCAAACTTGGATTTCAATCTCCTCGATGCATCAGACAAAAGGTGCAGTAGTAGTGTTGCTTTCATTGTCATAATTTGCTCTCATATTGTGTGAATAAATAAATTTGTTGATGTCCATGTTTTCGTCTTGCCTTTTGAATATGCAGATTAAGGAACAATTTACACACGGGTTTGAAATCGTTTCTAAACGCGTATGGTTTTCAACTCGTTTTTCATTGGGTTTCTAAACTCATCCACCTGACCAGAATGGGCCGTTCTGGTAGGCTGATAACAATATGAATAATTAATGACTTTGAGAAGACAGTTTTCAAAACATATTTTTTTAGTTTCCAGTTTTCAAGTTTTCAACTTCCGTCAACTGCACCAGTATTCGATATTTTTGTACCTCCTTTGACACTAGAAAGTGAAAAGCAATTCATTTGTATTCTAACGATTAATATTTAGGTCATTTGCATTTGATAAGTGACTCCAAGAAAAAATCCTTAAGCTCAGTGGCGGAGACGCTGTCATGGTTGTCAGTTGTGCATAAAGTAGGAGTAGTAAAGAGAAGCGGAAGAATTAACCAATCACAGGGCTTGTCCTCAGGCTCTGTGATTGGTTTATTGTTCCGCTTCTGATTACTACTCCGACAATCTGGTTTTCACTAGATCGTAAGCCACAGAGTCATAAGCGTAATCGCAAGAGCATGGAAAGGTTCTGATTCTTGCGACTTCGATTCCGTCGCTCTTACGACTCTGCTTACGACTCCGTTGTTTGATTTTCACTAGATCGTAAGCGCTCTTACGACTCCGACCCGACTCCGTCGCTAATGAAAATAAACGTCTTACCGACTAGAACATCATTGGTTTACGAGCGTGTCTATAGCATTTTTATCAGACGTGAATATAGCCGATGACGGTGAGACAGTCAGTGATGATTATTTCAATCCTCTTCCGATTACGCTTATGACTCCATGGCTTACGATCTAGTGAAACCAGATTGTCGGAGTAGTAAGCAGAAGCGGAAGAATTAACCAATCACAGGGCTTGTCCTCAGGCTCTGTGATTGGTTTATTGTTCCGCTTCTGGTTACGACTTCGATAAACTGGTTTTCACTAGATCGTAAGCGACTGAAGCATACGTGCAATAGGGAACTCTGCTTTCGACTCCGTTGCTTGATTTTCACTAGATCGTGTAGCTAGTGAAACCAGCCCTTAAGGCCGCGTGTGACAAGCTGCTCATGAATAAATTTAGAAGGCAAAATTTTGGTGGAGGTCTTACCTTAAAAAACTTTATATCTTAAACGTTTGGCAGCCGATTCCGTTGAAACTTAGCGGAGAGCTTGGGGAATGGTGGAAGTGCAACAAGGTTGTTTTTGGTTTGTAGATTGCGCTTCTTTGCGATGCTATGAGCTCCCAAAGTTAACATTTCGTAAAACGCGACTCCCGGTCCAAGTTTTCTCCTTGTGGAGAAGACAACTCTTCTTGATTTTACCACAAATTGATCAGTTATAACCTCTATTGTGTCACAACAGAAGCCGATTATAGAATTTCGAGTTCCTTTGAAAGTTGAAAGCTTTTAAATGAGTAAACTCGTCATTGTTTAAATGTGAAGCCTTCAATATTTTGTTAAAAAGCCTGTTTGAAAAAATTGCTTCTGTTTTGACAATCTACAGTACACCTAGTTTCTCTGCCTGTCAGTGTCAGTTCAGAAAATTCTATTCCCGCGCTGTATTCTTGGACACCAAATTGGTGGTTTTAGGGCTTCCGAAGGCTTACCGAATAAACACGAATGTTCAAGGTTGAAGATTATGCTAATTATGGAAATTAAAATTCTAGCAGCTATTGTTCACTGTCCAGAAAAGAACAATACGTTGCAATTTAGAGATCGAAAATATTTGGATTGAAATATTATAGTGTTTCCGAAGCTCCATGTTAGCTATAAGAATTATTGTTGTAGTTTTTGTTTTGTTTTGTGGGAAAGCTTTTAAAAAGATTCTATTAACGTTTGAACGTAAAAAAAAGCCTGACTTCGAGAGTATTTTTTTAATTTAAAAATGTTTTAAAGTCACAAGATATCCTTGGCACATGATTTGACGCACCTGCAATTATTGACTCAGAAAACTAAAAGTTTTACTGAAGAACCTATTCCTGAATATTTCGCGCAATGTCGCTACCATTCGTCGCACTTCGTGCATACGCTTTAAATAAACGAATACTGATGACTTAGTTTCTCACCCGCGGCCTTAAATCAGCTTTTAAGCCGCGAATGAGAATTCATATGGTTGAGATGGTTAGTCACTTTCTTATTTATTTTCTCTACGCCTTTTAATGTCTCACAAATGAATTTAAAAAATTACAATAAAAATAAAAAATAGATACAGCCTCTAAATTTGCAACGCCAAAAAAAAAAATGAGGCAATAACGTTTCGGGATTAAAAATAGCATTTCCTTTAATTACAATACTAAAAGCTCAGACAGGAACGATTTAATGTTAAAAGCTATATCGGAACACTGAATAGAATATTTATTGCGAGTGAGGACTGCCTCCAGCTGAAAAGCTGAGAGTATTTTATGCCTACATTGTCAATATAGGGTGTTAAATTTATAGTGTCTACGAATCTACATAAACTCCTTAGTTTGTTTCATCTTGATCTTTTTCTAATATCCACCGATAAAACCGTACTGGCAGCATCAAAAGTTGAACGACCCAGTCAAACAGCGGGGCACAACAAGGAGAGCAACATTTGGCTGAAATAAAGATAGACACGTATATTATATATATGTCACAAAAACGGATTGAAATGGTCTGAACGGAATAATTATTTAGTTTTTCTTTTTTTCCTTTTTTTTTTTTTTTTGCAATTCGTCACTGGTTTTTCCCTCCGGGTTTGCAGCTGATTTATTGTGTTGAAAACCTTATTACGTTCGGCGACGGCTGGGTTGGCTTGTATGAGAAAAAAAATGCATTAGCCATGCGAGCGTCAATTTAGTTCTAGTGAAACCAAGCAATACGAGATTCATTGAACAACGGAGCTTTAAAAAACCGTCAACTGGCTCTTTTAATTTGTCAGTTAACAGTAGGAACTTTTTTGCTTGCCCAAAAATCAAGTCACAGCTCCCTACGTCGTTTCTAAAACATATATTTGGGAAAGCGTCCGCCTTTCGTCTGCTTCCAAAATAAAACGATCTTTTTTTCGGCATCGTAAACGGTGGCCACGTTTTCTTTCTCACTCATGTTATTTAGCATAAGAAATAGTCTAGAAAAAAAAACTCAGATATGAGCAGTTCTCGGAGACCAACTGAAAAAGCCAACGGAGCAAGCGAAAACAAGATAAAAAAAGATCAGTTTATATGAACATACCTGGTAAAAGAATTATCCAGACAAAAATCGCCAATAGCGTGATAAGAAATACAAAAGGGAACAAAATGAAACCGAACACACCGCGAAAACATGCTAAACACTTTGACCCACAGCTTTTCTTCTTCTTGCATTTTTCACTTGAACCCTCCTCGTCTGGGCCTGATTCCAAATCTTTTGAGCCTCCCACGAGCTGGGCTGATTCGCTATCCTTGTCTTTGCCCCCGTTGCCCATTACAGAATCCGAGGTGCTTTGTTTTGTTTTCACAATCTTTGAAACTCAACTCACTTTGAAAACAAAGCGACGCCTGGTACAAGACAGATGTTTCGTATTTGCACGTTCATACAGATTGTCTTTGGTCAACTAATTGTTTAGTGGGTCCGCATAAAATGAAGGCTAGGATGACGTCGATACCAATTACTCGATACCATCGATATGTACCCAGAAAATATCGATACTCACGAATAATCCTGTTCGATACCGCTGGATACTGCTCACGTGACCACTTGGAATCTGTAATCGGTGCTATTAAAGCTCTAAGAAGTTATTGTTCCAACGAATGGAAACTTAAGTTTAACCACTTTTCCTTGTTCTTGACCTGTTCTGGTAATACTACTTAACAATTAGATTATGAGCTCGAGATTTCTATCGCGCATGGAAATCGAGAGCGAATAATCTAATGGTTTTAGTATAAATCTCGATTAATATACCACGAAAGTGAAAAGTTTTACTTAATTGCATTGTTATTTTGAAGTATAAGACTGCGCCTGCCACTCACCTTTTCGCTACTCACTATCTATCACGGAATAGATAGCGAGTAGGATAGCCAATCAGATTGCAGCATTTATGATAGAACGCTGTTAGATTTATACTAAAATCAAGTAGACCCTGAGCGACGAAATAAAAAAGTGCGGCTAATATCATGAATTATGCCGCATGTGAGAGCTTTATGATCCGCTCACGGACGAAGGCCATTCATGCATAAGTAGGACTTTAAAATGGGTCTCAACGTGCTGTAGAACTTTAACTTTTATTTTAAATGCTATCCGTTTCTTTTCTTTTATTGATGACATTCACCAAAACTTGACTTTGGCAGTGAATTTAGTGCATTGCGCGCGTAAGATTGGTAAGCGCTATAACAATAACATTGGATAAACCCTTGGCAACTCTACTTATGTTTTAACACAACAATCGCGGCACAATTTACATTAGGACAAAAGAAATAAGAACCACTCTTGAAGGAAAGTAAAATATAAATAGAAGATCAAGGAAAGATCAAACTATATTTAAATAATCTGTTCATTCTGTTGTCACTTCAGGAAGTTTGACGAGGTCTTATTCACGATTGGATTTAGGAGTTGTATTTTTTGCTCTTGGAAAATCGGACTGGCGATATCATTGTTACCGCCAATACTAAAAGAAAAACACTTCTGTAGACTGCTTTTTAAATATGACAAAATGCGTTACAAGTAGGTTTGTTGAATATTCAAGCTACTGACAAACTTGCATCAACGTGATTGGTAGAAGAAAATAAAATAGGAAATGGCTGAATAGCAAAAGCAATCTAAGTTCGTTTAATGGAATATAAATTAGCATGTTTCAGGTGCCATCTAATTTAAGCACTTTCAACGCAAAACTTAAACTTAGTTAATGTACTATCGCTAAACCGCAAAACTTTTGATTACCACAAGAATGGCTCTGCACGTGCAATAATCTATATAACATCGTAGCAGATTTCGTGTGCCTTTCTGCACAAACGGTGCACAAACCAAACCCAAAGCCTGAAGAGATCGGCTATGATATCCACACGAATCCCATAATCCGAAATAGTATGAGAAAAAAGCAGCTGGTTATCTTAAAGCAGGGGCTCAGTCGGTCAGTTGTGAGTACAATTAAGTCTTTATCGTCTTCTTCATATCTACAAATTTCCTGTTTAACATGGAAGTTCACTTAACAAGCCTGGTCGTGCTTTGCCCCGGTGACGCTTTGTGACAAAATAATATCTGATACAACAACAAACCCCATTATAATTGTGACACTACTTCCTGTCTCTTGCTTGAAAAAATCCTTGTGTTTGAAAAAAAGGTGTAGTGTCAACTTTATTCGTATGAGTAATATGATGGAAGGGCCGCCATTTGCAAGCCAGCAAATGAATGTAATCGAAGTAAAAATCCCACTAACTCCTCTTAAATACTGCTAAGCCAACTTGCGTGCAATAACCTACGGACGTCAAAAATGACTTCAAAACTAATAATATCAAAATCGTTAATAATGCATAAGGTTAATAAGCCTCTTGATGGGGGTTTGAAAGCATAACCATTGACTTAACATAGCCAACGTTATTATTTACATTTGTGTTTGGCTAACTGTTTTCCCGTTCATGTGCTTGTTTATTTAACCATCACTTAGCTACTTTAGGAGTATTCTAACCGAAGCGTTCGACCTAAGCTAATTCGCTATTGTATTGCTTAGGAGCAACGTTTGACAACCTTAGACGGCCCACGGCATTTCTCAGATATATAAACAGAATGTATATTATAATCAAGGTAATTTACATTTAAACACTACAAGGGTGGCCGCTTCTACTGATTGTAGCTCAGACTAAATATCAAACTTAAAATACCTCGACGTTTATTTGTTAACTCCTCGCAAGTGTGATTTATTTAACAGCCTAAGTAGGGAAATTCTATTGTATGCTGTATCATAGATAGTGCTGGCTTAACCAGGATCACCAATCGGATTGCGGTATGTGATAAAATACATGCAAGGAGATTTATACTAAATCTTGGCAAATCAAGTTCTCTTGATTTGAACTGGTATTAAAAAGTACTCCGGTAATAGGGCGATTAGACTTGATCTCGTTTTGGGTGTGGAGGATGTGGCAGTTCAGGTTCTGCACAACGAGCTCTTGTCATAGACTTTATTGATTTGCATCGCGCAACACACACAACATTTGGTGCTCGCGTTTTACATTATCGCGCGCAACACATGAACAGACAATGTCATCTCTTTTATCCCCAAAGGGAAACAAATTTTCTGGTTCCCAAGAAAATACTACCGACTCTTCGACGGCGTTCTTTGATCGGCTCCTCATTAAACGCCTAGTCCACTAAGGAAACTTATTGCTAGTACAATTGATAGCAACGGTTCCATTTATTGACCGTTGCAAATATGAGCTGGAAGCGTTCGTGGAATATTGAAGGGGTATCATTATTTTCTTTTAGGTGACGTCAAATTTATAGTCATTTGAATGATTGGGTGCAACTTTTTGAATCCGTCGCTTGAGCAGGATTTGACCCATTTCCTTTCAAACTTAGTTATGACAGCTTTCTTTATCATGAGAATTACAAAAGAGGAAGTTTAAAAAAAAACCTTAAGCAAAGTTGGCCTTCTAGGGCTTGCAGCATTCTTATATGAAGAACTGTTTTATTTTCTTTTGTACACCACATTGCCAGAGACCTGCTCCACATTTTCAGGCAGACCGTGTGTTTTAGCCGAAAATAACTTTATGGAGCAACGTACAGGAGATGTGGGAACTTGGCAAGCAAAAATCAACAACGTAAATAAGAAATAAAAAGGATCATTAACTATAAGCATGGGGGGGGGGGGGGGGGAGCGTGTGGTAGGGGAGACCTCAAAAGTCTCCAAAACTTAAAAGTAAGGCAAAAATGTGATTTGAGGTTTTTTACCATAAATAAACCATTATATTATTATATTGCCGTTTAAAAGGGTGTGGGTTTTGAGGAGTTTTATTCTGAAAGAAGACATAGAGTTTTGCATGCAGACGCACTTCACTTGTGATTTCTACCTGAGGCGTAAATCGAACGAACAAGTCAAACCAATCTCGCGCACGTGAGATCAACACGAAAAGCCTGAATTTCCAGTTGAGTCCTTTTGATTACACCAGGTCATTCAGCATTCAATTCACAAGCGGAACACAGCATAATCTTCATCTCCCGTGTCACTGCAACTGAATACATCACATAATGAAGGGATACAAGGAACAGGAAAGCCATAAAACCGGCAAAAAGCAGCAACATAAAATTTCGTGGCTGAACTCACGAAATCCCTTGCACAATGCGGTGGGCCAAAAATGAAAATAAATTATAATAATTACAAAACGCGGGAAAAGACACGCCATAGCGGCCCCACAAACGGGCTGTCTTTTACTTCAATAATGTCCCTTATGCTGATGCACAATCATTGGTTACTTGTCATCACTAGCTTCCTCCAGGAGACATATCTTGGTAATGGGGCGGTGAAACACTCCATCAGCTCTCTTGATCCTAGCCAAACGCACACCTCCATCTTGTCCGGTGAACACTTCCACCACAAGGCCAAGTGGCCACCTGTTGTGAACCACGTTATCCTCTGCAATAAGTACTAAGTCGCCAGGCCGCACATTTCTTCTCGATTTGACACATTTTGGTCTTCTTTGGAGAGCCGGCAGATACTCTCGTATCCATCTCTTCCAATAATGATCCACAGAAACTGGACCTTCCTCCATCGCCTTCGGGAAAACTTGTCCTCGCTCACAAATACTCCAGGCGGACGTTGCGTAGCTCTCTGCAACAAGAAGTGATTCGGTGTCAAGGCTGCGAAATCTGCAGGATCATCTGAAACAGCAGTTGTGGGGCGGTTATTGACAATCGACTCGATTTCAGCAAGCAATGCTCTCAGCTCAAGATCATTAAGAAGCCCATCTCCAACAATGTTCTTCAAATGCTTCTTTGTAGTTTGCCCTAGGCGTTCCCATACTCCAGACATATGAGGTGAGGCAGGTGGTTGCAAGACCCACGTGATGCCCTTTTGCTGCAGCTGTCGTTCAATTTTTTCTTCATTCCACTCCGCAATGGACTCCTTCAACTCTCTGTTGGCTCCAATAAAGTTAGTCCCTCGATCAGACCAAATTTCTTTAGGCGGTCCTCTTCTACTGATAAACTGTCGAAGAATCATGATAAAATCATCTGCCTCTAGCGATGGAGTCACTTCAAGGTAAACAGCACGAGTTGTGAGGCACGTAAATAGACATTCCCATCACTTTGCGGTTCCGCAGCCCCACTTAAATGTTAGCGGCTTAAAAAGATCAACACCTGTGAAGGTAAATGGAGGGTGGTACACTTCTAACCTTGCCCTGGGCAGGGGTCCCATGAACTGCTCCTCTTGTTTGGCATTTAGTCTTCAGCATTTCACACAACTCCTTACCGTTCCTTTTACTAGACTTCTTCCAGCAACGATCCAAAACATTCTTCTCAGCTCACACAACGTTTGCTCCCTTCCACTATGAGCAGCACTTTGGTTATAGTGGCGAACAAGCAATTGGCTGACATGATGGCCCTTTGGCAGAATCCTTGGGTGTTTTTCATCCCGGGGCAGCGCCGCTGCTTCCTGCAATCGACCGCCCACTTGCAAGGTTCCATCTATTAAGACTGGTCTCAGGATGGCTAGTTTGCTTGATTTCTTGACTTCTTTATTCTTCTTTAATTCTTTGACGTCTTCAGGAAAACATTCATTCTGCACACTGCGGACAATAACATGGGTTGCCTGATTAAGTTCCTCAAAAGTTAATGATCCAGTGACATGGGCAGCTCTCTTAATCATGATCCAATGACAAAATCGGACTATCCATGCAACACGGCGCTGTAAGGTTGACCATGAGCTGCAGTTCTCAACAAGTTCCTTTAGTTCTCTCCCTTCATTCGGTAATGTATCATCACTATTGGTGTTAGTGGTAGAGGTAACATCACGGTCATGCTGCTTGACACTGATTTGGTGAACATCTGTTGAAGCTCGCACTTCTGAATCATCTCCTGGGACTTCTTCCACTACCACATTTAGCCAACGATCTTCTGGCTCCCACAGAAACTCTGGCCCTCTCCACCAGCGACGCTGATTGGACAATTTCTGAGGCTTCAGACCACGTGAGGGGTCATCAGCGGGGTTCATTCGTCCGGGACAATGTCTCCATTGATCAGGGGTAGTCACCTCGCGTATTTCAACTACACGGTTGGCAACGTACGTCTGAAAACGCCTGCTTTCATTCTTGATATACTGCAAAGTTGTTTGAGAATCCGTCCAGAATGTAGCCTCCCTAATCTTGTACGTCAGCTCATCCATTAACACTCTGTACATCTTCACAGACAATGTAGCTGCCTGCAGTTCAAGCCTCTGGTTCGAGATCGGTCTCACAGGCGAACTTCTAGACCTTCCAATCAGGAATGAACATCTGATAGCTCCACTTGAATGAACAAATCTGAGGTAAGAGCTCATGCCATAAACGTCCTCAGAGGCATCTGAGACACAAATGCAAAGATACATCAAGTACTTCTGCCTGATCGGCAAGATGGCACTGTGGTACTTGAACTTGTGACAAGTCAAGCAACTCACTCTTCCACTTGTTTTAGTGACACTGCCAATCTTCAGGTATCTCAACGTCCCATCCCAGTTTCGCCTTCCAAAGTTTCTGTAAGATCTTCTTACAGAGAGCTTATTGCTGACAGAATTCCACGCTTTGTTGGTGGTTGGTTTAGCTCGCGAACCGTGAATAGGAAGACGTCCTCTTCCACGTCCCACTGAACTCCTAATGTTCTTTAATTTCAACTGGGAGGTCTTTAATTTCAACTGGAAGTCTACCTTTGGTCTCGCCCGCTCTTCCTCAGGTATCACAGACAGAACATCTCCACTGTTGCTCATCCATTTTGTCAGTCTGAATCCGGCTTCAGCAAGTAGGCTTGTTACTTCATTCGCTAACGACCTTGCCTCTTCCACTGTCTTCACTGACTTGATAAAGTCATCTACATAGAGGTCTTCATTAACAGCATTTACAGCGTCTTCACTGAAGTTTCCTTTGTTATCTTCTGCAGCTCTTTTTAGGCAGAAAATTGCACAACTAGGTGAGTCTATGGTACCAAAGATGTAACTGGTCATCTGGAATTCAGACGGTCGCTCTAGATTGCTGTCCTTCCACCACAGGAATCTAAGGGCATCAGCGCCTTCAGGCCGTACTTTGACCTGATTGAACATTCCCTCAATATCAGCAACAAGTGCAACTGGACCCTGTCTGAATCTCAGCAAGAACACAAAGCAAACTGTTCGTTAGGTCAGGGCCTTGGTGCAGCTGGTTGTTGAGTGACACTCCAACATACAGGGCTGCCGCGTCAAACACAACACGAATTTTGTCTTTCTTCTGCGGGTAGAACACCCCATGGTGAGGCAAGTATGATGTCCTTCTGCTTCGACGCTCCGATTCTTCCGCAGTCAGCTTCCTGGCATATCCTTTGCTGACAAGGTTATCCATAAAGTCTCTGTACTGTCGATGAAAAATCTCATCACGTTCGAGCTTTCTGTTCAGAGACTGCAACCGTACTTCAGCCATTTGTCTGTTGTCTGGCAACCAAGGGTCTTCACTCTTCCACAACATTCCAACTGAATAGCGTCCACTTACTGGACGAACAGAGTTCTACATCTTGTTCAACGACTCTTGGTCTTCAATTGACATTCCCTTCTTTGAACTCTTGTTCATGTCAATGTCCTCAAGTCTAAGAAATTGCTCCATCTGCAGATCTGACAGTTCACTGCCAAACTTCACAAAATTCATGTTCACCTTCTGTGGGTCTAAGGAGCTTACAGCATCTACTGGTCCAAGCACAGCCCATCCCAGCATAGTGCGAAAAGCATACGGTTCTCCTGCTTTCCCTTTGCGACATCCTTCATGCACCTGGGCTTCGGGAATATTTGCACCAATCAGCATGGTCACCTGTGTCTCATCTACGTCAGGAATTACATTTCCTTTAAATGGGGCCATCTTGATAAATCCTTTGCCTTTGTTGCAGTTATGTTGAGATTGTCTACAACCCTAACGTTTTTTATTGTCACAGTGCGACTCTCACGGTTACCAGCTGCTCGTACTTCAACGTTGACTTGACCAACCCTTACTACAGACTCTCCTGACAATGTGCATACAGCTAAGGTATCATGGTTATCAATCTGAATCCCAACTTGCAATGCAATCTTTGCCTTTGATGTCGTTGAGTATGTGTGACTTGGCATCTCATCACCCGCAGCTGTAGCTACTGCATTTATATTAGCTGGCTCTTTAACCGCTTGGTCTCCACCGTCACCCGTGCCTGTATCCAGCTGATCTTCTACTGATTTGTGCAGTAAAGTGTGCTGCGGTTGCTGACCGTCCTTGCATCGAAAGGCTGATTTACATTCATCACGAGATGCCCTCTTGGCAAACAGTTCAAACAAAGCCCCTTGTATCTTGCAAAGATCATTCTCTGTCTTGCAGACTTGCTGGTGAAATCAGGAGAATGTTCTATTTTATGGCAGGCCTCACAGCTGCAGCATTTTCCAGCCGGAAGAGAGCCTCTTGGCGTTGAAACGTTTGAACCCCTGCCTTGGGTGTTCTGGCTTTCTTGGATATGTGATCCAAGCTGCGTCGCAAATGTTGTCACTCTGGATCCATCTCCTGCTGTGGGTTCTGAGGGTGGGGCTCGTGTGTTGCCCTTTGCTATTCGTTTCACAAAGTTCCTGTTTACTTCACAAACTTTGCCAAATATGGGGTCATTGGCTGCTATAGCCCGCCTTCCTATGAATTCTACTAGCTCTTTGAGACTTGGGCACCTTCTTTTCTCCCTGATACGCTGAGCTTTGTCTCTCCACTTAACCTGAAGTGCAACTAGTAACCTTCCGGACATTTTCGCCAAATTGGTCACGTTCATTTCAGAGAGACCGTTCATGGATCGCAAAGTCTCGTACAAGGTTCTTGAACGATCAGCAAATTCACGCAGGCCTTGTCTATCACTGCTTGAGATATTCGCTCCTTCGACCAAAGCATCAACACACCCCTTTGCTACAACATGTGGTTGACCAGAACGCTGCTCCAACATTTTGAGGGCCTTTGATAAACCACCAGGCACTCCTTCAAATCCAGCCACAGCACGCTTAGCTTGGCCCTCTCGGAATTGCAATAATCGAGACATTTTCCGAACTTCAGAAATGTTCTGGGAGTCAATCATTTCATGGAAGCAAGCCTTGAATCTTACGTTTTCACGCGTATCACCAGAGAACTTGACTACATCCAAAGGGGGGGAGGCCGGACCGAGTTGCTATTGCATCTATGCTAGTTGTTAGTCTCGACACCATACTTTCAGTAGCACTGGTAGGAAAACATGGATCCCCAGAAAGAGATTCTTGCTTGGACACTGAATTCTGCACATAGCTCATAAGGGACTGCATTTGAACGCAAACTAGACTCCTTACGATTTAACACTGGTATCACTGGCTGATTTGGTGTTGATGCAGACAATGGAACCTTTACAACTGATGCATCATTCCTGGCTGATTCCCATAAGTGATAACATGAACTGCTCATCACTAAACCCCTTGGGTATAGGTTCAACAACATTCTGTTCTTTTACTTGAGTAGTTGACTCAGTGTTTGTCACTTTAGGATCACTCTGTTTAAGGGACTGATCACCCTCAAAATCTTGCAAATTACCAACATCAACAGCAGGAGCACCTCCTAACTGTTCCCCATAAAAACGATCTTTAACCTCAGCTAATTCGACAGCATCCTCAGCCGCTGCAATTTCATTGTCCAACCTCAGCAATTCTTCCTTTATTTTCCTGGCTTTTGCCCTTCATAATTGTTCAAGTTTCTTTTCCGACAGAATTCGTTTTAGCTTAGCTGCCTGAGCCGCTGAACTCTTCGAATTGTTTCCCAATGTTCTTCTGTACAAACAATTATCCGACACAGTCCACAGTTGACCAAAACCCAAACCATAAATCCACGAAATTTCGAACGAACAAGTCAAACCAATCTTGCGCACGTGGGATATACACAAACAGCCTGAATTTCCAGTTGAATCCTTTTAATTGCACCAGCTCATTCAGCATTCAATTCACAAGCGGAATACAGCATAATCTTTATCTCCCGTGCCACCGCAACTGAATACATCACATAACGAAGGGATAAAAGGAACAAGAAAGCCATAAAAACGGCAAAAAACAGCAACTTAAAATTTTGTGGCTGAACTCACGAAATCCCTCGCACAACGCGGGGGGCCAAAAATGAAAATAAATTATAATAATTAAAAAACGCGCGAAAAGACACGACACTAAAATTTTTGGCATGACAAAGTTGGTTATCTTTAGGGTTTTGTCTTCAGTAATAGGTTAATTGCAAAATCGTATATTTTGATCTGAAACGGATCAGGATTTCTTCAAAACAAAATTGCAAGAGGTACCCCCACGGTATGGTAAACCGTCGAATCAACAGAACCGTGAAAAAAGACAACAACCATGCAATTGGTATAACCATTGACGAGCAGTTAACAAGGAAACTGTCAGCTCATTCTTTTGTGGGTTGCGTCAAACAAACTAGCGAGTATCTGAGTAAAGGCAAAAAGGTATCAAACCTCAAATATGAAAGTTTATAATGCTTATTTGTCACTGCTGGTGAAAGAATTGAAAAGAAACATCACGGTTAGAACTTCATAAGAGACCTTGAGAAAAATTCAGGCTTCGTCGGGATTCGAATCCATCACCATTGCGATACCAATGCAACGCTCCTTCTCTTGAGCTATGAAGTCATAAGGGCTTCGTAGAGAGTTCCAATGTCTATAATGTCATAACTCAGTGGTAGAGGACAATTTTTTAAGTATATATTGACAGCTTCTTTAGGGTAAAGGGTACAAGTAGTGGGCAGCTTATTCCTTTCAGTATCATCGCTAACTCTACTCAATGGATGCAGGTAAACAACTCGACAACATTGATGTCAACAGGTTTATTTTTCAGTAAGCTGAATTCACAGTTCAACACAGCAATGCTCGATAATCTAAGATCTATCTAATATTCGGTGATAGTAAGGCCAACAGCACTACAAGGCCATTCCAGACCCCTCGCCTGCCTTGACACACTTCTTGAACTCTTTGTGGCACTTTTTCAGTTTCTTCCTGTCGGGCTTCCCAGGCTTGAACTGCGCAGGCTCAGTAACGCAGGATTTCAGTTCAGAGAGGCAATCCTCCTGCATCACAGGGAGAGTATATTTCAACACAGAGCCTTTAAGTGTTCAGATCCAAAAAATACACCCTGTTAAATATTTTAGGCTAAGTTTTTTTTAAAGCTATTGACAACTTGGTCTAAAACTTCTAGATTTGCTTTACACCTGGGAAATAGTGTCTGAATTCGTAGACGTTTCTGGTTTTATCACATCTTGACTGTCCGGATTCGTGAAGTGTTTACATTACAGAGGATTGGTATTCCTTTAATTTTAAACAATACTATGAATCCTGAGATAAGTTATCGCTTCACAAGACCATGTTAGACCAAATACAAAATGTGAAAACCACTGTTCAGAATGAGATTCTAATAGAAAGTCTGAATTGGGCAAATTAGTGCGAAACGTTTCTTCTGGAGTAGGTCGCTCGTATTTCTTTCACGGAGGATAATAATTATAATGATAATAATAATAAATATTATTATTATAATTATTATTATTATTATTATTATTATTATTATTATTAAAATACTTACAAGGTAAAAATTCGTTTTTATGTAATTCTAGTTTCGTTCTTATCTCGAATTGAAGACGCACCGGATTTGTTACAGTTGAATTCTTTACTAATTCCGGTAACTCTTCCCATAGGTAAACTTAGCGTTATGGAATTTTTTTTAGCCTTATGGATATAAATTGAATAACTAGGAGAATAATGATGAGGATAAGGGCTAGAGATGCTTATTTACTGATACATTTATCTATGAATACAACATTGTCACCATAGTACTATATTTCTGCCTGCTCTACAAAGACCTTAAACGATACCAGTTCCCTCGCCTCTCAAGAGCGCGTTAGTTCGAAAAAGAGCAAAATTCTTTAAGTTGGTTTCAAGTGATAATGTAAAACAACCAACGCCATAGCAAGGGACTGGTAAACAGTTTTCATTTGAAGGTCTACATTGTAGCATTTTTCTATAAAATCATATTTTAAGAGTCTAACTTTTTAAAGGAGGTACGTCATATTGGACTGGATTTCTACCTTTTTTCTGAAAAACACGGCTAAAAAGGCGAAAAACACGGCTAAATAAAAACGTCTTCTGGGGAGCAGGGATGGCGCAGTGGTGAGAGCACTCGCCTTCCTCCACGTGGCCCGGGTTCGATTCCCGGTCCTGGTGTCACACGTGGGTTGAGTTTGTTGTTGGTTCTCGTCCTTGCACCGAGGATTTTTCTCCGGGCACTCCGGTTTTCCTCCCTCCATAAAAACCACATTTCCAAATTCCAATTCGATCTGGACGTCAAGTGTTCACACATGAGCCCCTGGCTCGGGAGATTAGGTGACTACTCCCTCACTATGACGTTAAATTTGATTTGCAATTTGAAATTTGATTTACGATTTTTTCGTACGCGAAACGCTCCTAGAACACCAAGAGGAAGATATTAACCCTTTAATGCCCAGTGTCAGCATATAAATTCTCCTTACTGGTCGCCATACATTTGTTAGTGCTAGTTGGGAGAAGTTGTTCCAATATCAAAAGAGTTCATCCCTGGTGATCATTCCCTTAATTCTCAACACCTGTGCACTTAATTGTGCATTGATGTTACAAGGAGAAATCTGATGCTGATCATTATTGGGTTTTAAAGGGTTAAGTGAAATCTTCCTCTGGGTCTAATCAGTTTTTAGCGGTTTTTTTTTTGGACACACGAGAAGAACTTGAAACATAGTCCTAATTTTTTATGTTGCAAGTAATTTCCATCCTAGCCACCAGTAACCAACGACCCCGAACACTTATTTGCTGTGTCCGAATTCTGGTAGAGTAAGTTTAAACACGTTGGGGCTTCTTTTAATTTCAATATTCGTGTTTAAGGTTTTCGAAGTGATAATAAAAATGGATGACATAACCCCTTCAACAGTCTGGTTATGATATCCTCAATTATCCCTTTGAGCATGTCCTTTTCTGTGCTGCCCGGTGACCCTCTTACCCTTTCACTCCCAAGAGTGGCTAAAATCAAAATTCAAGACAGATCCCAAATTTCATTTTTGTAAAATCCTTAAATGTAAATAGCACCTTTTAAAATTACTGCTCAATAGCTTTCATTTGAATGGTCGCACCATAGGATTTTATCCACAGACTCAGAGGTTAGAAACTGACTCCGGGAGTGAAAGGGTTAAACTCGAGCAAGAAATCCTGTGGCTTATGAAAGACGGGCCCTTACAAGCTGGAGGTAGCTGAGTTTATTTGTGAGCCACTAGGTTCGCGAGCTAAACGAATTTGTAAGGAGAGAAATTATCGCTTGTTCGCTTTGCTGTCAAAAATAAAATAAAAATCCAACAGAGAAATATTTCCTTAGTTTTCAGTTCAGTAAACCGTAACTACTACCTGCCGTAATAGTGGGGCGGATATGTGCTGGAATTGTTCACTTTCTGTTAAAAGCACGAAACTTGGTGGAAAGATAGTTTTTAACGTGTTGATGGATATCTGATATAGTGCCACTGCGAAAAATTGACTCAAGCTGAGTTAAGAGGGTGTTTCAAAATGGCCGCCATCTTGAACCGGAAGTGGAATTGTAACTTCATAGAACAGCCCTACATATTTAGGTGTTTGCCTTGAAAACGGTCCTGAAGCAGGCAGAGGAATCTAGTTTTAGTATATAAACAATTTTACTGTCATTTTGAGCCGCAGAACACAAGACTGGTACAAATACATAAAATATTCAAAATGGCCGCCATTTTAAACCGGAAGTGGTGTATAAATCGTAAAATAACCTTTATCTGTCTTGAAAACCTCTTTATTTTCCATTTTATAATAATTATATTGCCTCTTTCATCATAATTACATGCTGTTTGGCTATCCTGCTCTTAAAAACGACTTTTATAATATGTTTGAGTACAATTGCAGTACAATTGACTGCTGGTTATATCTGAACCAAAATTTTTCAAAAGGTCAAGTTTTTTAGCAAAGTTAAAAAGGGTGACGGGCCTGCGCTGCTCCCACGCGCGTGTTTTAGCCTTTTAAAATGGCTTAAAAATTTAAGCCAGAAGTTGTAACCAATTTGTGATCCTCTTAGAGTAACAGGCCTGCGCGCCTCCTGCGCGCGTGGTTTAGCCTTTCTAGAGTTTTGCTCTCACGAGTATATCTTTGAGGGAACGCCTTCTTCTTTACGATATTAGGGGCGGTTCCTTGAAAATGTCGTTTAGCAATGGTTGCTGTGTTATGAAATGCCAGCTGTTCATGGGTATTGGTTTTAAGTTAGGCACTGCTTGGTGATATTGCGTTACAAAGGGCAAGATTTTCTTTTTCTGTTTTTGTCGGAGGGCTTGATTCCTGTCTTCAAAAGTAACTTCTGAGAGGGTTGTTTGAATAAAGTTTTCTGGGTATCCTCTCAGTCTCAAGAAGATGTGTTTTGAGGTTTGTGACGCTCTCTTCAAATAATGTTTTAGAAGAGTTAGTTCTGAGTAGTCTTAGAGCCTCTCCTTTGATGAAGCCTCTTTTCACTCCTGAATGATGGCAGGTTGAAAAATGGGTGTACTGAAATGTCTCAGTGGGCTTAAAATTGGTGCGTACATCTAGCACCGACTCATTTCTAAATCTTTCACCTTTGTAAACAGTAGTGTCCAAAACGTTTGTTTCTGTTTCGGATACTTCAACCGTAAACGTGATAGTTTGATGGTGTTTGTTAGCTTGTTCAATGAACTGTGGGATCTCTTCTCTGGTTACCTTAGTCATGAAAATAGTGGCAAAAGCAACTGCCATTTTGGTGCCATGGCAGTCCCATGTATTTGTACGTAGTTTTTTTCTATTAAACTGGAAGGAGTTCTCCGCTAGGATAAGTTTGAGCGCTCTTTGCAGTAGTCGTGTAGGGATAGGAGGTTCGTTTCTGTGGAATGTTTCGTATGCGTTGCATACTATGTTTATTCCCTCCTGTTGTTGTATATTTGTATACAAGCTCATAACGTCCATTGAAACAAGGATTGTGTTTTCTGGTGCCTTCGTTTTCTCTAAGAAATTGATGAAGTGAGTTGTATCTTTTAGATATGACTTTTGCTGTTGTGCTATAGGCTGAAGGAGTTTATCGACGAATGAGGATAGTCTCTCTGTTGGGCCGTCACATCCTGATATAATCAGCAACTGGGGTTGGTCTGTGTATCTTTGTTAGGGTGTAGAATATTGGAATATGAGGCAGTTGTGGTGTTTGACAAAGCCATGTTTTGGTCATTTCATCTATGTGGTTTCCAAGATAGAGTTCTCTAATAAGCTGTTGAACTCTCAGGTTTGTTTCCTCTACCAAAGGATTCACAAGAGGTCTGTAGTGTTCCCTGTTATCTAGCTGGGTTTGACCTTCTTTAATTTTGCCCTCAATGTTTAGAACTACAGATGTAGTTCCTTTGTCAGCCTTTTTAAGGTTAATGTTGGTGTCACGCTTTAGGGCGTTACGTGTCTCGCGTTCAGCGGGATTAAGATTATCCTTTGGATTTTTGAGTTCTGCTTCTGCGAGTTAAATTTTGACCTCTTCTAAATAGCTTGCAAGGGCTACGGATGGTTGTACTTGTGGTTCCCATGTAGATATAACGTGGAAAGGATGAGGTTCTGTGTTTTCCCCGTGAAAAATGTATTGGAAAGGCATTCTTCTCGCGAAATGATCGAAGTCACGCAAGAGTTGTTTTTAATTATATTTGCATCTCGTTTTTCACGGGTGTGGGGATGTATTTCATCCCTTTCGCCAGTAAGTTAATCTGGTCATTTGTAAGCTTTTTATCCGAGAGGTTTTTGATGTGTTTTTTGTTTGCCTCTAAACGTGTTTTTAATTCTTTTTTGTGTTTGGTTTTTCTGCGTTCACCTTTTTGTTGAGCTGACCTTAGGTGGCGTTTTTGTCTTTTCTTTAAGTGAATTGATTTTTGTTGGCTTTTTTTGTCGCCTCTTTGAGTAAACTGATTTTTGTTGGCTTTGTTGATTTTCCTTTAATTGAATTTGCTTTGAATGGTTTCTTAGTGGACCCATATTCGTATTGGGACTCAGAAAAGAGAGATGTATACTGTTCAACATGTTTATTCTGAATGTCATCTAGTTTTGACATCATTTCGCCGAACTCTGAAATTCTCTTGTTGATGCTTTCGGCTACCTTATGTACACGCTCAAGCGTTACAATGTTTTCACTTGGCGCCAAGTGAGTTAACTTCTTGAAATGTGGTTTCGTCTTTACAACAGTGCTTGAGTTCTTCCTAGGAGCCTTTGGCCTCTTGCCTTGTTTGATTTGAATTCTCAAACGATCGATCTCTCTGTAGTGAAAACGCGTAAGAGTTTTAACGAATTCCTGTTGCTAAACGACATTTTCAAGGAGCCGCCCCTAATATCGTACAAAAGAGGGTGTTCCCTCAAAAATATACTCGTGAGAGCAATTCAAAATTCTAGAAAGGCTAAGCCACGCGCGCAGGAGGCGCGCAGGCCTGTTACTCCTTTAGACGCTAAAAAGAGGATCACAAATCAAAGCTGCAGTTACAGTCCTGGCTTAAATTTTTAAGCCATTTTAAAAGGCTAAAACACGCGCGTGGGAGCCGCGCAGGCCCGTTACCGTTTTTAACTAAGTTTCACTGAAATGTCTGCATGTTATATAAATTCCTTAAAGTTTATATTCTATTCTTTCAAGTTTGTCGTCTTAAAACAGAACGCTGGTCGGGTGGATACTTATAGTTTGCGTTAGCAGTCATACACACGGCGATCTGAACAAAGATGGCGGATCTGATGTGCAAATTATAGAGCATTCCGGGTAATACACAGAAGCATTCTGGGTATTATACAAATTTCTTCAAATTACTGTGTACATACTAAAAACAAAACAACATCATAGCTCCAAAACAATATCTTTATTTTTTGTTACTTCTCGGCATCAATATTACTTCTAGTTTAAGGATAATTTCGTTTCCGGTTTAGAAGAAAATGCTTCCATTTGACCAAATTGTCATATTAATGCATTATTTTCCAAGTTAACCGTCCAAAATTGTTGAAAATAGGCAAGGACTCGTTTTATCCAACATCAGAATTAATTTAAGTAGAAAAAGGACAGTTCCGGTAATACCGCATTCCACTTCCGGTCAAGATGGCGACCATTTTGGAAAAAGTTCAAAAACTCACTTATGTAGATAATTTTGCGATGGCACTATATCAAGTATTTACAAGTATAAAAAATTCTATCATTTCTGATAATTTGATGCTTTTAACACAAAATGAACAATTCAGGGCAAAATCTGCACATATCCGCCCCACTATAAAGTGTTTGTATTGAATCATAACTGGAAAAAGTGTTAAACTGTAATTGTAACCTGCGCTAGTCTTTTTGTTAAACTGTTATCTACCTGTTTTGTTTTGAAAGTGATTAATTTTGTAAAGCTTAAATTCCGTTTTCCCCAATCAAAGTTCTTTTATGCGATGAGATAATGTTAACTCAGATTTCTTAATGAATTATGTAATTTCCCCTATATCTGGTATATATACAAGTACTCTGTAAAACGTTCTTTGGTTGCATTCTTGGTGAAAAATCTGGTGATATCTTGGAGGTATCGCAGTATTAAAGTCTACTGTTGGAGCCAAGTACTGTCTACTCTCTGGGTCTCAGTGGTTTCTATTGTATAGATTCCCGTACTTCCCGCAGCCAGCGAGTGACTCCTCCAAGTTCAAGAAGGTGTTTCATAGTTTTTCAGTTATTGTCCAGTTAGCCAGAAAACTTGTTATAACAAATTCTTAACATTTTTTGTTTCGAAAGTGCAACCCCCCCAAAAAAAACAGATAGCAAATCAAAACCACAAGAACTTCAAACCCAACCGTAGTTGCTAGAATTAAACCTCTGAATTCGCCTACTAGTTTAATACATTCCCAGTATATTAATATACAGTAAGAAATGCCATGCGTCTTTATAAAATTGCGTTACCTGTATATTTACGCGAATGCTTATCGAAAGGTGATCCCCGATTAAACGCCCGGGGTTAAACGTTTTTCTTTATCTAAGTGCGTTTGGTTGAAGTCTAAGCTTTCAGCGCTAACTATTTGATCCGTATAATGTCCAAAACCCTATTGAAAATGTTTGTGCGATGAAACGGTCGCACCACCATTTTTCGAATTCCTGCAAGACCTCCAAATAAACGTGGTAGAGGCACTGCATAGCCCTGTCCCCAAGAAAACCACGGTGAAAATATCCGCCCTCTTCCCTTCTCATCCCCATATATCATTAACCTACTAATCAATCGTCAAGTGACCTTGAACAACCTACTACGACGAAATTCCATTCTTTTTGCATTGCTAGAAGACGGTGCACGGCCCGTCTTAAGAAGTGATTTTCTTAACCAAGTTGTCCAATCAGCAAACAACAGCTCTTTACAATCTGATCTGCGTGACTGTGTGTGTTGTGGGGGGGGGGGGGGTGGGGGGGAAGGGGGTTACCCAGGTTACATACCACATAATCCTCAGGGTCGCATTTCTCTTCAAGCCTCTTCAGGCATCTTTCTATAGCATTCGGATGGCGCGATTTCAAGCACTTTTTGATCTCTTTTTTCAGTTTGCACTTCTGTTGAGAGAAGACAAAAAGATTTAGGACATTGAAATATTCAGTTGTTAAAAGGATAAACAGACAAACTATTCTCTCTTTTGTCATAAAGTTTCACATTAACATCATCTGCATCGTCACCATCATCACAGCCTTTATCATTGCCATCACCGTCAACATTTTTGTCGTCATCATAATGACAAATAATAAGGATTTTTGCAGTGTGTCGTACAAGAAGTAGGTGCCGGGCTCGCTGGCATATACAACAAAGAAAATTGGTTGGCAGCAAAAACATTTATTTTATTGGCGTACAGAAATCGTTCGTCACTCCGCCATTTGATGTTTTGTTGTTGTTCATGCGTTCAAAAAAGACATAAACTTTCCTTGATAAATTGTTTGCGTTATTAATTTCTCCTTTTAATTCATTTGGCCTCGCCTTTATTTGGCCTGACGCCGTTAAAACTGTGTTGGCGTGGCTTTCCTCTGCAACTGCAAGACACCATGGAAATATATATCTGTGTAAACATAGAGGCCTAAAGATTTGCACAGTGGCTCAGCGACACCGTAGACCCCCGAGAGAACCTCGAGAAAAACCTTGCAAGAGAGGGCCCTGTATACCGTATTTTGCACTGACGATGGCAGTTGTACCGCCGAAACATGTCTAAAAGGTTAAAAACTGTTGTGTGTTTCCTCCGACTGGTAAAACAAATTAAATTGAGAAATGCCAAAGTTGAGTAAGCCAAGGGCAAATATCGGGCAATAAAAGGTGAAGTACAGATTCAGTATTGTAAAAATAAGCGATAGAACTCCTGCGCCGTAAGGTAGCATTTCAGGTACTCTCTTAACAACAGATCCAATTATCGCCGATTATTCCCCTTTCGGGATGGTTGTTTTCGTTATAAGTCTTTTTGCCAACATTCGATACAATGCTGTTCCTTTTATTCTTATTTCAGAATAAAGGAAATTAAAGACGAAGATTCAGAGGTAGCGTTTCATTCAACTGAAAAGTATTTAATCACGCCTTACCTAACCGACCCTTCTAGTTAAAGGAACTATGTCACGGTATTTTCATGCACTTTTCTGATCTGAAAAAATTATTTACCCATTGAAGGAAACCTCACAATTATAGTTTCTTTCGTTTTTGTTTGTTTTTGCTTTTTTTAGAGAGAGATTTTAGCTTGTTGTGACTTTGCGCAATTTTGGTTGTTAAAGGGTTAAAGCAACAAAACAGGTTCTTTATCTGAGATTGCTTTAAGAATTTAATTGACGCTACCTTATCATCATCATCATCATCATCATCATCGTCGTCGTCGTCGTCGTCGTCGTCGTCGTCCTCATCATCATCATCATCGTCATGATCATCGTCGTCGTCGTCGTCGTCGTCGTCACTAAGCTCTTCAAAGCTATCGTTCGGCTGGAAATTCGTCTTGCTCGTCTCGCTTTCACTGAAATCTTCCAAAATAGGATGAGCGTACACCACAGTCGACAGAAGAACAAACAGGAACGCAAAAATCAGCCTCATGATCTCGAGTTAATGAATCCCTTTAAGTTCTAGCTGAGCTCGGATTGTAACTTCACCTCCAGTCAGTTAACTGCGAAATGGTGTGAAGCTTGCAGTTTGCTGCCTTTTTAATGGAAATTTATCACGTAGATGACGGCAATGATTGGCGTGCAAAGTAAATACACCTGAATATAAAGAAACTGTTAAAACAAACAACCCAAAGAAAATTAATTTCTAGTTTAGAGACTGTTTTTACAGCTTTCTCAAAACCTCTGCACGCGTTTTGGGTGTCAAATTAACCCGATTTGCTTTCATTAAACGAAACGTGATTTTAAAACGGGTTTGAGTATCATATTCAGTTTTAAACATCAACTTACTGAACATCGGTTGAAAATGCTCTCCCTCTCCAGAAATCAATACATTTCTATTTTCTCTGCGTTTATAGTGTCAATAAGGTGGCTTCTATTGCGCAACTATAGTCCAAATTAAAATGTCAGATATTCCATCTCATTGGCAAATAACGAGGTTTTGCTTTGCAAATTTGCAATTTTTTCTACGTTTTGCGTAATCTTTTTTTGTGTGGAATTTGCAGAAATCCTCTTATCCAAAACGAATTAGTTTTTGCATTTTCTGCTGGTCGTTTTCCTATTGACAACAACTTGCAAAAAAAGAGGGCCAGAAACTGTATTTCACGAAATAAGGACCCCTTGAGATCGATCCCTTGAGTCGGTAAAGGAAGGCTTTTCTTGAGTTTGAAGGCCTAACTTACTTTCTATAAAGTAATGAAGTTGCTGTTGTTTTAATTTTTTCGGAGAATCTAAAGTTGGTTGTTTTTTATTTTGCTTACGTGTCTGAAAATTTTTTTTATTCCTTTAAAAGATTGACATCGGGAAATGGAATCATATTTGGGGGATAAAATATTTTTACAGCATCTTGTCTTTGGAGACTATTTTTAAAAATCTTAATAAACGGGAAAATTTACAACAGATGGAGTGTTTCCCCTGCAGATTTAACTAAGACCACAGGTTCACTGGAAGGAACAGAAAATTAAAAGGAAGATCAATAGTTCTAGGAAAGATTTTTCACACACACACCTGAAAAACAAACGGTAGAAAAATTTCCGAGGTAATTATGGAGGGAAATGCGAAGATGGAAATTGAAAAGAAAATCAAGTTGGGTTTGGCGGTTTCCAAGGGTTTTCAATTTTGGCCTACGGTATTTTCACATTGAAAAAAAATATATTTGATTTACTGCCGATCTCAACAAAAGGAATAATTACGCAGAAAATGTCTCCCCTGGCGACAAATGCTGGCAATTTTATTGTAATGCATCGCTCTTGTATAAGTTTAGATTGGAATAACCGAAATAAAAATTCAGTCGTTAGCTTTAACATGCCACGCGTTTCACACAGACTGACACTGAATCTAAGCTGAGACAATCTTAAGTGACCATTCATTATTCGTCGATTCTACGATTGACAAATCAATTGAAAAGTTTTTTCAACCTTGCAGGTGTACCTAATGACGTCCCTAACTACACAAACTGCGAACTTGCGCAGTCTCCATGACAATCCTCAAATGACTTTGGTAATAGTGATTACGTGTCTAGCAACAGTAGACCTCGCTATATCCAAACCTCGGATATCTCGAATCTTCCACCGTCTTGAACTTAACCCTGTTTTCCTGGATGCGGTTCTCTAGTTATTTATTACTCCCGTTATCTCGATTAATTTTGAATTTCCCTTCCACGTTCAAGATGTAGAGAGCCTAGTGCATTTGTACTTGCTTGGGAAAAACGAGTGCTGTGTTATGAGCTCCAAATCCAAGCTAAATACAAATAAATAAGCAAATCAAATTTGTTTAAACAGAGTGTCACTTACGATAGATTAACCTGTAGTCGTCGGATTCTGGATTGAAATTTAGAAACGTTGGTTTTTGAAGAGAGAGTGAATTAAAACCAGATAAGTTGGAGAAATGACAAGAACAAAGAACAACTCAGCCCACCTAGAGGACGAGTCCGGCATTCGAACCCAGACCTCGTGCACGTGCGAACGTTGTGGCTCTGTCATTGTTACCCTTCTATGACAATCAAGTTCACACTAACAGGAGATCGCGATTGTTCTAGTTGCATGAGCCCCTTTAACTGAAAATAGTTTTCTTTGAAGTACCACGACTTTGACCAAGAAAATAGCCACATCACACCGGGGGAAGGGGGGGGGGGGATAAGGTGGAGTCATGAACGCTCTTTACTGGTCACTCATGTCTGCGTTACCTACTGTAAACATAGGCCCGCTATGCGTACTGACAGTATGGGATTTTTAAACCTTTTTTCAATGCTTTAAGCGGTTATTTTTATGTTTCACTTAATTAGGAGGCCATATCCTAGGGGCTGAATTTGGCTAAATTTCGTGCCACAACTCCTTTAATAACGACATTTGTGCTGGTTCAACCAGCCAGAGTAATCTTTTGCGTCTGCCTGCTATTAGAACTGAAGTAGCTAGGAGATCGTGTTATTACTATGGGACCACGGTTTTCAATAATTGTAAATGTACATAATCTTTTTCCCCATCTCTTGAAGTTTTAATGATTTACTACTATTGTACACATTTTTATAGAGTATAGTCACAAAGTTTAGTTAGACAACTCAGGGCTCCTGTTGATAGCAAGGATGCTTTGTAAGCTCCCTGAATGGACTACCCTGAGTAATACATGTATATACATTTTTTTCTTATATGTAGTTTCTAAATAAAGGCGTCTATCTTTCTATCTACTTTTAGCTTGTGGTGGTCTTGATTGGTATAACTGGTTTGACAGATTTTTAACTCCTTTGATCGAAGCATTCTGGTTGGCTGCCGTAGTTTCTATTGTTTAAAGCTTACTTACAAACAAGCTTCAACTCGCTTCTCATTTGTGATGCAAAATCACTGAACCGTAACTTTCTTGTGCAAGCTTCCATTTCTTGCCCCTTTCATTGTTACTGCAGGCAAGTATTATTATTTAAGAAAAGGAAACTAGTTTCAGTTCACTGATTCATAAATTGTGCATTTTAATGATAGCTCCAACAAACCAACTACACACAGATTTTAAGTCAAAGTTTTTATTTCACCAGACAAACATTTTTCCTATCTTTAGGAAGTGGCCATAACGGGAGTACTCGATGAGGACCCACCTTGTGTAGGGGTAGGGGGCGGGGGGGGGGGGGCTATGCAAGATACCACCTGTCTGATTAGCCAAATGGACAAAATTTATTGGCCTCAAAATTTGAGTTGAGACTTTCATATTAGGTGTGCATGAAGCTTGCATTGCTGGAGAAATGGCACAGGGAGGTTTGAATCTTTTTCCTAGTTTCTACTCCTGATAGAGTGGGGGCTATACAAACAAGACACCATCTTCTCCAAAGGTGGGGGAAGGGGGTACATGAAGAGACCACCTATCTTTTTGTGGAATGGTGGGTCCTGTCTGAGTACAATACTTTTGACCATTTCCCTAAATATTAATTTCTTTCACTAAACAGTGTCCTAGTTTTCTTATCACGGCTCTATTTCCTCCTCCAAAATTTTATTTTCCCTCCTCCTCCACAATTTTATTTCCTTCCTCCCTCCTCCTCCTCCATCTCCTCCTCGTCCTCCTCCTCCTCCTCAATTTTATTTCCCTCCTCCTCCTCCTCCACAATTTTAATTCTCTCCACCACTTTCCCCACCACATTTCTATTGTTTCACCTCCACCACCACCACCACATAAAAAGAGGGGTACACGAAGGGTACAATAGAGGTACAGTAGGGGTACAGGAAAGGTACAGAGGGGGTGCAGTAGGGATACAGGAAGGGTAAAATAGAGGTACAGCAGGGGGTACAAGAAGGGTACAGAGGGGGTGCAGTAGGGATACAGGAAGGGTACAATAGAGGTACAATAGGGAGTACAGGAAGGGTACAGAGGGGTGCAGTAGGGATACAGGAAGGGTACAATAGAGGTACAGTAGGGGTACGGCAGAGGGGGTGCAGTAGGGATACAGGGGGGTACAGAAGGGGAGCAGGAGGGATACAGGAAGGGTACAGGAGGGGTACAATAGGGGTACAGAAAGGGTACAGAGGGATACAGGAGTAATACAGAGGGAGCAAAGGAAGCGGTGGTGGTGAAGCAATAGAAATATGGTTGTGGTGGTGGTGGTGAAGGTGGAGATGGTGGTGGAGGGAAATAAAATTGTGGTGGAGGAGAAGAAGGAGGAGGGAAATAAAATTGTGGAGGAAGAAATAGAGGCTGTGATGAGAAAAAGAGGATACTGTTGAGTCAAGGAAATTAATAAGATAGGAAAAATATTTGTCTGTTGAAATAAAAACGTTGACTTAAAAATCTATATGTAGTTGGCTTGTTGGCGCCATCATTAAAATGCACAATTTATGAATCAGTGAACGGAACATAGTTTCCTTTTCTTAAATAATAATACTTGTCTGCAGTAACAATGAAAGCGGCAAGAAATTGGAAGCTTGCACAAGAACGTTACGGTTCAGTGATTTTGCATCACAAAAGAGAAGCGAGTTGACGCTTGTTCGTAAATAAGCGTCAAACAATAGAAACTACGACAGCCAACAAGAATGCTTCGTCCAAAGGAGTTAAAAATCTGTCAAACCGGTTATACCAATCAAGACCACCACAAGCTAATAATAGAACCTGACGTTATTGACAAACCTGTCAAACTGGTTATACGCTAATGAGAATCCACCGCATTTTATTAATGAGATCAAGACAATAGCCTATGACGTCATCGTCGTTAATGTATAACACCGCAAATTAATGAGATTCCACCGCAAAAAGAGGCTAATTCGGTCCCTACTACACTACTCATTTAGTTTTAGAAATGTTGAGGATTTCAGACAGACCATGTCGCCTGCAGGATTTTAAATCACTAGGTTCTCAAAAGACAATGGGGTGCTAACAACTGTTTAGAGGATCGTCTGAGATGTCGGCCGTCGCTTTGCCCCAGTATCCGTGGACGATATTGGATTCGGACCCAGTCCTGTTGCCAGGACTCACCTCACTTCAATGGCTAAACCCTGGGTGAGGTCCGGTGAGTTCTGGAGTTCTTCGCTCCGCATGCGCAGCTTTTTCCCCAGTTAGGGGGAAACATTATGTTTGACAAATTTGGTAAAATACATTTTTTAAAGCATTGGTTTTGCAAATGACAGGAGCTTCACATTTTTTCGCATGTGGTGAAAAGTTTTTCATGTTCAGAAACCAATAAATTTCGGGAATGTAACTTCAATTTTCACTGCAAGAAAACTACACGCTGGAGAAGTATGTGGAAGTGGTTTCAAGATTTGACAAGCTCTCGAACATCATAAAAAGAGCTTAATTTTCATTACGGAGAAGAAAACGCCTCGTTACAAAAAGCAAGACTTTGGCACACGCCAACAAACCGGCTAAACTGGAGAGCAGACTGACGGCATAAAAAGTGAAATCAACTTCAGCTTCTCAGGCTAAACAGTTCATTAAGATTTGTTGCGAGATTTTAGGCGTGATACAGTGGAAGCTGCTGCAAGGACATGCGGGGAAGACTTTTACCCAGTCTACCTCTATTCAAGAGAGCATAGTGATATAATCTCTTGCTTTATTTTAATAGCTAGCGAGACAAATTAGATGTGGGATTTAAGATTGCACAATTGTGACGGCGAGAATGCGTCTTCATGGGCCGTTGTGTTGATTGGAGGGGGGTGGAGGGGGGTGTTAAAAGAAGGGCATAATCCAGTCGGGCACGCTTCCGTGTGATAAAAGTTTTCCAATATCAATTTTCGACGGTTTAGACCCTGATTTCTAATTTGCTAGGTTCAGCTATTCCTCAGCCAGTTTGGAAATAAAATCCCAAAGCGGCCTGTTTGAAACGGATAGTTTTTATACAGTTCGGCCTTCTTTGCACGCGTGAGGAAGGAAAAAACAGATTAAAAAAAACAACATGAACTGCAAAATAGTATGGAAAGACATGCAAGTGAAGTGGACGAAGTACTATTTCAAAAACGAGTGCGAGGGTTTCATTAGGTTTCCAAACACGAGAAAACATTTGAAACCACGAGGCCGCAGGCCGAGTGGTTTTATTGTTTTCGAGTGTTTGGAAACCTGATGAAACCCGAAGCACGAGTTTTTGTAATTACTTCTCCAACAAAAAAAATTAGAAGCACTTATCATTTTAATGAGTTTTCTCGATTCAAATATTCTATTTGTGGATCGTAATCAACGCTTTGAGGCGTTGATTGAGATCCCGTCGCCGACGTGCTAGTGTGTGAAATTATTCTTGCATTTAATGCAACGTTTTTCAGTCTTGTTGTTTGTCAGTTCGAAGCAAACACGTTGCTTTGAATTCACAAGCCAAATGGCAGAAATGGCAGAGTACAGATTTAGAGCTGCCAAAACTTTTGAACAAGAAGAAAAGTGTGTGGCCAGCGCTATTCCGAAGTCTACCCAATATAAAAACAAATGGGCGGTTGGAATTTTTGCACAATGGCAAAAAGTCCGAGTTCCTAAAGTAGCAACGTTGGAACCAGGCGGTCTATTTAAAAATTACGATCTGCACAAAGTTCAGTCCTTGGAATTTCCGTTGCTTGAAATGGATGCTTTAAGCCTCAATTATTGGCTGGCAAAGTTTATCCAAGAAGTTGCTAAACCATCAAAGGAAAGATACCCACCCAGAACCATATATCAGATTGTGTGCGGAATACGTCGATTCATGGAGGAAAAGAATGCAAACTTGGATTTCAATCTCCTCGATGCATCAGACAAAAGGTGCAGTAGTGTTGCTTTCATTGTCATAATTTGCTCTCATATTGTGTGAATAAATAAATTTGTTGATGTCCATGTTTTCGTCTTGCCTTTTGAATATGCAGATTAAGGAACAATTTACACACGGGTTTGAAATCGTTTCTAAACGCGTATGGTTTTCAACTCGTTTTTCATTGGGTTTCTAAACTCATCCACCTGACCAGAATGGGCCGTTCTGGTAGGCTGATAACAATATGAATAATTAATGACTTTGAGAAGACAGTTTTCAAAACATATTTTTTTAGTTTCCAGTTTTCAAGTTTTCAACTTCCGTCAACTGCACCAGTATTCGATATTTTTGTACCTCCTTTGACACTAGAAAGTGAAAAGCAATTCATTTGTATTCTAACGATTAATATTTAGGTCATTTGCATTTGATAAGTGACTCCAAGAAAAAATCCTTAAGCTCAGTGGCGGAGACGCTGTCATGGTTGTCAGTTGTGCATAAAGTAGGAGTAGTAAAGAGAAGCGGAAGAATTAACCAATCACAGGGCTTGTCCTCAGGCTCTGTGATTGGTTTATTGTTCCGCTTCTGATTACTACTCCGACAATCTGGTTTTCACTAGATCGTAAGCCACAGAGTCATAAGCGTAATCGCAAGAGCATGGAAAGGTTCTGATTCTTGCGACTTCGATTCCGTCGCTCTTACGACTCTGCTTACGACTCCGTTGTTTGATTTTCACTAGATCGTAAGCGCTCTTACGACTCCGACCCGACTCCGTCGCTAATGAAAATAAACGTCTTACCGACTAGAACATCATTGGTTTACGAGCGTGTCTATAGCATTTTTATCAGACGTGAATATAGCCGATGACGGTGAGACAGTCAGTGATGATTATTTCAATCCTCTTCCGATTACGCTTATGACTCCATGGCTTACGATCTAGTGAAACCAGATTGTCGGAGTAGTAAGCAGAAGCGGAAGAATTAACCAATCACAGGGCTTGTCCTCAGGCTCTGTGATTGGTTTATTGTTCCGCTTCTGGTTACGACTTCGATAAACTGGTTTTCACTAGATCGTAAGCGACTGAAGCATACGTGCAATAGGGAACTCTGCTTTCGACTCCGTTGCTTGATTTTCACTAGATCGTGTAGCTAGTGAAACCAGCCCTTAAGGCCGCGTGTGACAAGCTGCTCATGAATAAATTTAGAAGGCAAAATTTTGGTGGAGGTCTTACCTTAAAAAACTTTATATCTTAAACGTTTGGCAGCCGATTCCGTTGAAACTTAGCGGAGAGCTTGGGGAATGGTGGAAGTGCAACAAGGTTGTTTTTGGTTTGTAGATTGCGCTTCTTTGCGATGCTATGAGCTCCCAAAGTTAACATTTCGTAAAACGCGACTCCCGGTCCAAGTTTTCTCCTTGTGGAGAAGACAACTCTTCTTGATTTTACCACAAATTGATCAGTTATAACCTCTATTGTGTCACAACAGAAGCCGATTATAGAATTTCGAGTTCCTTTGAAAGTTGAAAGCTTTTAAATGAGTAAACTCGTCATTGTTTAAATGTGAAGCCTTCAATATTTTGTTAAAAAGCCTGTTTGAAAAAATTGCTTCTGTTTTGACAATCTACAGTACACCTAGTTTCTCTGCCTGTCAGTGTCAGTTCAGAAAATTCTATTCCCGCGCTGTATTCTTGGACACCAAATTGGTGGTTTTAGGGCTTCCGAAGGCTTACCGAATAAACACGAATGTTCAAGGTTGAAGATTATGCTAATTATGGAAATTAAAATTCTAGCAGCTATTGTTCACTGTCCAGAAAAGAACAATACGTTGCAATTTAGAGATCGAAAATATTTGGATTGAAATATTATAGTGTTTCCGAAGCTCCATGTTAGCTATAAGAATTATTGTTGTAGTTTTTGTTTTGTTTTGTGGGAAAACTTTTAAAAAGATTCTATTAACGTTTGAACGTAAAAAAAAGCCTGACTTCGAGAGTATTTTTTTAATTTAAAAATGTTTTAAAGTCACAAGATATCCTTGGCACATGATTTGACGCACCTGCAATTATTGACTCAGAAAACTAAAAGTTTTACTGAAGAACCTATTCCTGAATATTTCGCGCAATGTCGCTACCATTCGTCGCACTTCGTGCATACGCTTTAAATAAACGAATACTGATGACTTAGTTTCTCACCCGCGGCCTTAAATCAGCTTTTAAGCCGCGAATGAGAATTCATATGGTTGAGATGGTTAGTCACTTTCTTATTTATTTTCTCTACGCCTTTTAATGTCTCACAAATGAATTTAAAAAATTACAATAAAAATAAAAAATAGATACAGCCTCTAAATTTGCAACGCCAAAAAAAAAAATGAGGCAATAACGTTTCGGGATTAAAAATAGCATTTCCTTTAATTACAATACTAAAAGCTCAGACAGGAACGATTTAATGTTAAAAGCTATATCGGAACACTGAATAGAATATTTATTGCGAGTGAGGACTGCCTCCAGCTGAAAAGCTGAGAGTATTTTATGCCTACATTGTCAATATAGGGTGTTAAATTTATAGTGTCTACGAATCTACATAAACTCCTTAGTTTGTTTCATCTTGATCTTTTCCTAATATCCACCGATAAAACCGTACTGGCAGCATCAAAAGTTGAACGACCCAGTCAAACAGCGGGGCACAACAAGGAGAGCAACATTTGGCTGAAATAAAGATAGACACGTATATTATATATATGTCTAACCTGCGATCAGGCGTTATTTTTCTCGCGGCGGTGTAGTCAACGGAAAAATGAACGCCTGATACAATTACTTGTCGAGTCGTCTGTAAAAAGTCCAGAATCTGGACTTTTTTCTGATTGGTCGGGAAACAAAAGGCAACATAAAGCTGTTTGCACACTTCGTGCCCGCTTCGCGCCTATGCTGATTCCCGCCAACGAAGCGACTTCCGGTAAATTGTGATTGGCTCACTCTTATCTGATGGCATCGCTGACACTCTCGTTGACAGACACTTTAATTGGGGGGCGGCAGACGATTCAACAAGTAATTGTATCAGGCTTTCCTTTTTTTTTTCGCCCTCCCTCCGCCGCGAAAAAAAAACAAAGCCTGATCGCAGGTTAATATATGTCACAAAAACGGATTGAAATGGTCTGAACGGAATAATTATTTAGTTTTTCTTTTTTTCCTTTTTTTTTTTTTTGCAATTCGTCACTGGTTTTTCCCTCCGGGTTTGCAGCTGATTTATTGTGTTGAAAACCTTATTACGTTCGGCGACGGCTGGGTTGGCTTGTATGAGAAAAAAAAATGCATTAGCCATGCGAGCGTCAATTTAGTTCTAGTGAAACCAAGCAATACGAGATTCATTGAACAACGGAGCTTTAAAAAACCGTCAACTGGCTCTTTTAATTTGTCAGTTAACAGTAGGAACTTTTTTGCTTGCCCAAAAATCAAGTCACAGCTCCCTACGTCGTTTCTAAAACATATATTTGGGAAAGCGTCCGCCTTTCGTCTGCTTCCAAAATAAAACGATCTTTTTTTCGGCATCGTAAACGGTGGCCACGTTTTCTTTCTCACTCATGTTATTTAGCATAAGAAATAGTCTAGAAAAAAAAACTCAGCTATGAGCAGTTCTCGGAGACCAACTGAAAAAGCCAACGGAGCAAGCGAAAACAAGATAAAAAAAGATCAGTTTATATGAACATACCTGGTAAAAGAATTATCCAGACAAAAATCGCCAATAGCGTGATAAGAAATACAAAAGGGAACAAAATGAAACCGAACACACCGCGAAAACATGCTAAACACTTTGACCCACAGCTTTTCTTCTTCTTGCATTTTTCACTTGAACCCTCCTCGTCTGGGCCTGATTCCAAATCTTTTGAGCCTCCCACGAGCTGGGCTGATTCGCTATCCTTGTCTTTGCCCCCGTTGCCCATTACAGAATCCGAGGTGCTTTGTTTTGTTTTCACAATCTTTGAAACTCAACTCACTTTGAAAACAAAGCGACGCCTGGTACAAGACAGATGTTTCGTATTTGCACGTTCATACAGATTGTCTTTGGTCAACTAATTGTTTAGTGGGTCCGCATAAAATGAAGGCTAGGATGACGTCGATACCAATTACTCGATACCATCGATATGTACCCAGAAAATATCGATACTCACGAATAATCCTGTTCGATACCGCTGGATACTGCTCACGTGACCACTTGGAATCTGTAATCGGTGCTATTAAAGCTCTAAGAAGTTATTGTTCCAACGAATGGAAACTTAAGTTTAACCACTTTTCCTTGTTCTTGACCTGTTCTGGTAATACTACTTAACAATTAGATTATGAGCTCGAGATTTCTATCGCGCATGGAAATCGAGAGCGAATAATCTAATGGTTTTAGTATAAATCTCGATTAATATACCACGAAAGTGAAAAGTTTTACTTAATTGCATTGTTATTTTGAAGTATAAGACTGCGCCTGCCACTCACCTTTTCGCTACTCACTATCTATCACGGAATAGATAGCGAGTAGGATAGCCAATCAGATTGCAGCATTTATGATAGAACGCTGTTAGATTTATACTAAAATCAAGTAGACCCTGAGCGACGAAATAAAAAAGTGCGGCTAATATCATGAATTATGCCGCATGTGAGAGCTTTATGATCCGCTCACGGACGAAGGCCATTCATGCATAAGTAGGACTTTAAAATGGGTCTCAACGTGCTGTAGAACTTTAACTTTTATTTTAAATGCTATCCGTTTCTTTTCTTTTATTGATGACATTCACCAAAACTTGACTTTGGCAGTGAATTTAGTGCATTGCGCGCGTAAGATTGGTAAGCGCTATAACAATAACATTGGATAAACCCTTGGCAACTCTGCTTATGTTTTAACACAACAATCGCGGCACAATTTACATTAGGACAAAAGAAATAAGAACCACTCTTGAAGGAAAGTAAAATATAAATAGAAGATCAAGGAAAGATCAAACTATATTTAAATAATCTGTTCATTCTGTTGTCACTTCAGGAAGTTTGACGAGGTCTTATTCACGATTGGATTTAGGAGTTGTATTTTTTGCTCTTGGAAAATCGGACTGGCGATATCATTGTTACCGCCAATACTAAAAGAAAAACACTTCTGTAGACTGCTTTTTAAATATGACAAAATGCGTTACAAGTAGGTTTGTTGAATATTCAAGCTACTGACAAACTTGCATCAACGTGATTGGTAGAAGAAAATAAAATAGGAAATGGCTGAATAGCAAAAGCAATCTAAGTTCGTTTAATGGAATATAAATTAGCATGTTTCAGGTGCCATCTAATTTAAGCACTTTCAACGCAAAACTTAAACTTAGTTAATGTACTATCGCTAAACCGCAAAACTTTTGATTACCACAAGAATGGCTCTGCACGTGCAATAATCTATATAACATCGTAGCAGATTTCGTGTGCCTTTCTGCACAAACGGTGCACAAACCAAACCCAAAGCCTGAAGAGATCGGCTATGATATCCACACGAATCCCATAATCCGAAATAGTATGAGAAAAAAGCAGCTGGTTATCTTAAAGCAGGGGCTCAGTCGGTCAGTTGTGAGTACAATTAAGTCTTTATCGTCTTCTTCATATCTACAAATTTCCTGTTTAACATGGAAGTTCACTTAACAAGCCTGGTCGTGCTTTGCCCCGGTGACGCTTTGTGACAAAATAATATCTGATACAACAACAAACCCCATTATAATTGTGACACTACTTCCTGTCTCTTGCTTGAAAAAATCCTTGTGTTTGAAAAAAAGGTGTAGTGTCAACTTTATTCGTATGAGTAATATGATGGAAGGGCCGCCATTTGCAAGCCAGCAAATGAATGTAATCGAAGTAAAAATCCCACTAACTCCTCTTAAATACTGCTAAGCCAACTTGCGTGCAATAACCTACGGACGTCAAAAATGACTTCAAAACTAATAATATCAAAATCGTTAATAATGCATAAGGTTAATAAGCCTCTTGATGGGGGTTTGAAAGCATAACCATTGACTTAACATAGCCAACGTTATTATTTACATTTGTGTTTGGCTAACTGTTTTCCCGTTCATGTGCTTGTTTATTTAACCATCACTTAGCTACTTTAGGAGTATTCTAACCGAAGCGTTCGACCTAAGCTAATTCGCTATTGTATTGCTTAGGAGCAACGTTTGACAACCTTAGACGGCCCACGGCATTTCTCAGATATATAAACAGAATGTATATTATAATCAAGGTAATTTACATTTAAACACTACAAGGGTGGCCGCTTCTACTGATTGTAGCTCAGACTAAATATCAAACTTAAAATACCTCGACGTTTATTTGTTAACTCCTCGCAAGTGTGATTTATTTAACAGCCTAAGTAGGGAAATTCTATTGTATGCTGTATCATAGATAGTGGTGGCTTAACCAGGATCACCAATCGGATTGCGGTATGTGATAAAATACATGCAAGGAGATTTATACTAAATCTTGGCAAATCAAGTTCTCTTGATTTGAACTGGTATTAAAAAGTACTCCGGTAATAGGGCGATTAGACTTGATCTCGTTTTGGGTGTGGAGGATGTGGCAGTTCAGGTTCTGCACAACGAGCTCTTGTCATAGACTTTATTGATTTGCATCGCGCAACACACACAACATTTGGTGCTCGCGTTTTACATTATCACGCGCAACACATGAACAGACAATGTCATCTCTTTTATCCCCAAAGGGAAACAAATTTTCTGGTTCCCAAGAAAATACTACCGACTCTTCGACGGCGTTCTTTGATCGGCTCCTCATTAAACGCCTAGTCCACTAAGGAAACTTATTGCTAGTACAATTGATAGCAACGGTTCCATTTATTGACCGTTGCAAATATGAGCTGGAAGCGTTCGTGGAATATTGAAGGGGTATCATTATTTTCTTTTAGGTGACGTCAAATTTATAGTCATTTGAATGATTGGGTGCAACTTTTTGAATCCGTCGCTTGAGCAGGATTTGACCCATTTCCTTTCAAACTTAGTTATGACAGCTTTCTTTATCATGAGAATTACAAAAGAGGAAGTTTAAAAAAAAACCTTAAGCAAAGTTGGCCTTCTAGGGCTTGCAGCATTCTTATATGAAGAACTGTTTTATTTTCTTTTGTACACCACATTGCCAGAGACCTGCTCCACATTTTCAGGCAGACCGTGTGTTTTAGCCGAAAATAACTTTATGGAGCAACGTACAGGAGATGTGGGAACTTGGCAAGCAAAAATCAACAACGTAAATAAGAAATAAAAAGGATCATTAACTATAAGCATGGGGGGGGGGGGGGAGCGTGTGGTAGGGGAGACCTCAAAAGTCTCCAAAACTTAAAAGTAAGGCAAAAATGTGATTTGAGGTTTTTTACCATAAATAAACCATTATATTATTATATTGCCGTTTAAAAGGGTGTGGGTTTTGAGGAGTTTTATTCTGAAAGAAGACATAGAGTTTTGCATGCAGACGCACTTCACTTGTGATTTCTACCTGAGGCGTAAATCGAACGAACAAGTCAAACCAATCTCGCGCACGTGAGATCAACACGGAAAGCCTGAATTTCCAGTTGAGTCCTTTTGATTACACCAGGTCATTCAGCATTCAATTCACAAGCGGAACACAGCATAATCTTCATCTCCCGTGTCACTGCAACTGAATACATCACATAATGAAGGGATACAAGGAACAGGAAAGCCATAAAACCGGCAAAAAGCAGCAACATAAAATTTCGTGGCTGAACTCACGAAATCCCTTGCACAATGCGGTGGGCCAAAAATGAAAATAAATTATAATAATTACAAAACGCGGGAAAAGACACGCCATAGCGGCCCCACAAACGGGCTGTCTTTTACTTCAATAATGTCCCTTATGCTGATGCACAATCATTGGTTACTTGTCATCACTAGCTTCCTCCAGGAGACATATCTTGGTAATGGGGCGGTGAAACACTCCATCAGCTCTCTTGATCCTAGCCAAACGCACACCTCCATCTTGTCCGGTGAACACTTTCACCACAAGGCCAAGTGGCCACCTGTTGTGAACCACGTTATCCTCTGCAATAAGTACTAAGTCGCCAGGCCGCACATTTCTTCTCGATTTGACACATTTTGGTCTTCTTTGGAGAGCCAGCAGATACTCTCGTATCCATCTCTTCCAATAATGATCCACAGAAACTGGACCTTCCTCCATCGCCTTCGGGAAAACTTGTCCTCGCTCACAAATACTCCAGGCGGACGTTGCGTAGCTCTCTGCAACAAGAAGTGATTCGGTGTCAAGGCTGCGAAATCTGCAGGATCATCTGAAACAGCAGTTGTGGGGCGGTTATTGACAATCGACTCGATTTCAGCAAGCAATGCTCTCAGCTCAAGATCATTAAGAAGCCCATCTCCAACAATGTTCTTCAAATGCTTCTTTGTAGTTTGCCCTAGGCGTTCCCATACTCCAGACATATGAGGTGAGGCAGGTGGTTGCAAGACCCACGTGATGCCCTTTTGCTGCAGCTGTCGTTCAATTTTTTCTTCATTCCACTCCGCAATGGACTCCTTCAACTCTCTGTTGGCTCCAATAAAGTTAGTCCCTCGATCAGACCAAATTTCTTTAGGCGGTTCTCTTCTACTGATAAACTGTCGAAGAATCATGATAAAATCATCTGCCTCTAGCGATGGAGTCACTTCAAGGTAAACAGCACGAGTTGTGAGGCACGTAAATAGACATCCCCATCACTTTGCGGTTCCGCAGCCCCACTTAAATGTTAGCGGCTTAAAAAGATCAACACCTGTGAAGGTAAATGGAGGGTGGTACACTTCTAACCTTGCCCTGGGCAGGGGTCCCATGAACTGCTCCTCTTGTTTGGCATTTAGTCTTCAGCATTTCACACAACTCCTTACCGTTCCTTTTACTAGACTTCTTCCAGCAACGATCCAAAACATTCTTCTCAGCTCACACAACGTTTGCTCCCTTCCACTATGAGCAGCACTTTGGTTATAGTGGCGAACAAGCAATTGGCTGACATGATGGCCCTTTGGCAGAATCCTTGGGTGTTTTTCATCCCGGGGCAGCGCCGCTGCTTCCTGCAATCGACCGCCCACTTGCAAGGTTCCATCTATTAAGACTGGTCTCAGGATGGCTAGTTTGCTTGATTTCTTGACTTCTTTATTCTTCTTTAATTCTTTGACGTCTTCAGGAAAACATTCATTCTGCACACTGCGGACAATAACATGGGTTGCCTGATTAAGTTCCTCAAAAGTTAATGATCCAGTGACATGGGCAGCTCTCTTAATCATGATCCAATGACAAAATCGGACTATCCATGCAACACGGCGCTGTAAGGTTGACCATGAGCTGCAGTTCTCAACAAGTTCCTTTAGTTCTCTCCCTTCATTCGGTAATGTATCATCACTATTGGTGTTAGTGGTAGAGGTAACATCACGGTCATGCTGCTTGACACTGATTTGGTGAACATCTGTTGAAGCTCGCACTTCTGAATCATCTCCTGGGACTTCTTCCACTACCACATTTAGCCAACGATCTTCTGGCTCCCACAGAAACTCTGGCCCTCTCCACCAGCGACGCTGATTGGACAATTTCTGAGGCTTCAGACCACGTGAGGGGTCATCAGCGGGGTTCATTCGTCCGGGACAATGTCTCCATTGATCAGGGGTAGTCACCTCGCGTATTTCAACTACACGGTTGGCAACGTACGTCTGAAAACGCCTGCTTTCATTCTTGATATACTGCAAAGTTGTTTGAGAATCCGTCCAGAATGTAGCCTCCCTAATCTTGTACGTCAGCTCATCCATTAACACTCTGTACATCTTCACAGACAATGTAGCTGCCTGCAGTTCAAGCCTCTGGTTCGAGATCGGTCTCACAGGCGAACTTCTAGACCTTCCAATCAGGAATGAACATCTGATAGCTCCACTTGAATGAACAAATCTGAGGTAAGAGCTCATGCCATAAACGTCCTCAGAGGCATCTGAGACACAAATGCAAAGATACATCAAGTACTTCTGCCTGATCGGCAAGATGGCACTGTGGTACTTGAACTTGTGACAAGTCAAGCAACTCACTCTTCCACTTGTTTTAGTGACACTGCCAATCTTCAGGTATCTCAACGTCCCATCCCAGTTTCGCCTTCCAAAGTTTCTGTAAGATCTTCTTACAGAGAGCTTACTGCTGACAGAATTCCACGCTTTGTTGGTGGTTGGTTTAGCTCGCGAACCGTGAATAGGAAGACGTCCTCTTCCACGTCCCACTGAACTCCTAATGTTCTTTAATTTCAACTGGGAGGTCTTTAATTTCAACTGGAAGTCTACCTTTGGTCTCGCCCGCTCTTCCTCAGGTATCACAGACAGAACATCTCCACTGTTGCTCATCCATTTTGTCAGTCTGAATCCGGCTTCAGCAAGTAGGCTTGTTACTTCATTCGCTAACGACCTTGCCTCTTCCACTGTCTTCACTGACTTGATAAAGTCATCTACATAGAGGTCTTCATTAACAGCATTTACAGCGTCTTCACTGAAGTTTCCTTTGTTATCTTCTGCAGCTCTTTTTAGGCAGAAAATTGCACAACTAGGTGAGTCTATGGTACCAAAGATGTAACTGGTCATCTGGAATTCAGACGGTCGCTCTAGATTGCTGTCCTTCCACCACAGGAATCTAAGGGCATCAGCGCCTTCAGGCCGTACTTTGACCTGATTGAACATTCCCTCAATATCAGCAACAAGTGCAACTGGACCCTGTCTGAATCTCAGCAAGAACACAAAGCAAACTGTTCGTTAGGTCAGGGCCTTGGTGCAGCTGGTTGTTGAGTGACACTCCAACATACAGGGCTGCCGCGTCAAACACAACACGAATTTTGTCTTTCTTCTGCGGGTAGAACACCCCATGGTGAGGCAAGTATGATGTCCTTCTGCTTCGACGCTCCGATTCTTCCGCAGTCAGCTTCCTGGCATATCCTTTGCTGACAAGGTTATCCATAAAGTCTCTGTACTGTCGATGAAAAATCTCATCACGTTCGAGCTTTCTGTTCAGAGACTGCAACCGTACTTCAGCCATTTGTCTGTTGTCTGGCAACCAAGGGTCTTCACTCTTCCACAACATTCCAACTGAATAGCGTCCACTTACTGGACGAACAGAGTTCTACATCTTGTTCAACGACTCTTGGTCTTCAATTGACATTCCCTTCTTTGAACTCTTGTTCATGTCAATGTCCTCAAGTCTAAGAAATTGCTCCATCTGCAGATCTGACAGTTCACTGCCAAACTTCACAAAATTCATGTTCACCTTCTGTGGGTCTAAGGAGCTTACAGCATGTACTGGTCCAAGCACAGCCCATCCCAGCATAGTGCGAAAAGCATACGGTTCTCCTGCTTTCCCTTTGCGACATCCTTCATGCACCTGGGCTTCGGGAATATTTGCACCAATCAGCATGGTCACCTGTGTCTCATCTACGTCAGGAATTACATTTCCTTTAAATGGGGCCATCTTGATAAATCCTTTGCCTTTGTTGCAGTTATGTTGAGATTGTCTACAACCCTAACGTTTTTTATTGTCACAGTGCGACTCTCACGGTTACCAGCTGCTCGTACTTCAACGTTGACTTGACCAACCCTTACTACAGACTCTCCTGACAATGTGCATACAGCTAAGGTATCATGGTTATCAATCTGAATCCCAACTTGCAATGCAATCTTTGCCTTTGATGTCGTTGAGTATGTGTGACTTGGCATCTCATCACCCGCAGCTGTAGCTACTGCATTTATATTAGCTGGCTCTTTAACCGCTTGGTCTCCACCGTCACCCGTGCCTGTATCCAGCTGATCTTCTACTGATTTGTGCAGTAAAGTGTGCTGCGGTTGCTGACCGTCCTTGCATCGAAAGGCTGATTTACATTCATCACGAGATGCCCTCTTGGCAAACAGTTCAAACAAAGCCCCTTGTATCTTGCAAAGATCATTCTCTGTCTTGCAGACTTGCTGGTGAAATCAGGAGAATGTTCTATTTTATGGCAGGCCTCACAGCTGCAGCATTTTCCAGCCGGAAGGGAGCCTCTTGGCGTTGAATTTTTTGAACCCCTGCCTTGGGTGTTCTGGCTTTCTTGGATATGTGATCCAAGCTGCGTCGCAAATGTTGTCACTCTGGATCCATCTCCTGCTGTGGGTTCTGAGGGTGGGGCTCGTGTGTTGCCCTTTGCTATTCGTTTCACAAAGTTCCTGTTTACTTCACAAACTTTGCCAAATATGGGGTCATTGGCTGCTATAGCCCGCCTTCCTATGAATTCTACTAGCTCTTTGAGACTTGGGCACCTTCTTTTCTCCCTGATACGCTGAGCTTTGTCTCTCCACTTAACCTGAAGTGCAACTAGTAACCTTCCGGACATTTTCGCCAAATTGGTCACGTTCATTTCAGAGAGACCGTTCATGGATCGCAAAGTCTCGTACAAGGTTCTTGAACGATCAGCAAATTCACGCAGGCCTTGTCTATCACTGCTTGAGATATTCGCTCCTTCGACCAAAGCATCAACACACCCCTTTGCTACAACATGTGGTTGACCAGAACGCTGCTCCAACATTTTGAGGGCCTTTGATAAACCACCAGGCACTCCTTCAAATCCAGCCACAGCACGCTTAGCTTGGCCCTCTCGGAATTGCAATAATCGAGACATTTTCCGAACTTCAGAAATGTTCTGGGAGTCAATCATTTCATGGAAGCAAGCCTTGAATCTTACGTTTTCACGCGTATCACCAGAGAACTTGACTACATCCAAAGGGGGGGAGGCCGGACCGAGTTGCTATTGCATCTATGCTAGTTGTTAGTCTCGACACCATACTTTCAGTAGCACTGGTAGGAAAACATGGATCCCCAGAAAGAGATTCTTGCTTGGACACTGAATTCTGCACATAGCTCATAAGGGACTGCATTTGAACGCAAACTAGACTCCTTACGATTTAACACTGGTATCACTGGCTGATTTGGTGTTGATGCAGACAATGGAACCTTTACAACTGATGCATCATTCCTGGCTGATTCCCATAAGTGATAACATGAACTGCTCATCACTAAACCCCTTGGGTATAGGTTCAACAACATTCTGTTCTTTTACTTGAGTAGTTGACTCAGTGTTTGTCACTTTAGGATCACTCTGTTTAAGGGACTGATCACCCTCAAAATCTTGCAAATTACCAACATCAACAGCAGGAGCACCTCCTAACTGTTCCCCATAAAAACGATCTTTAACCTCAGCTAATTCGACAGCATCCTCAGCCGCTGCAATTTCATTGTCCAACCTCAGCAATTCTTCCTTTATTTTCCTGGCTTTTGCCCTTCATAATTGTTCAAGTTTCTTTTCCGACAGAATTCGTTTTAGCTTAGCTGCCTGAGCCGCTGAACTCTTCGAATTGTTTCCCAATGTTCTTCTGTACAAACAATTATCCGACACAGTCCACAGTTGACCAAAACCCAAACCATAAATCCACGAAATTTCGAACGAACAAGTCAAACCAATCTTGCGCACGTGGGATATACACAAACAGCCTGAATTTCCAGTTGAATCCTTTTAATTGCACCAGCTCATTCAGCATTCAATTCACAAGCGGAATACAGCATAATCTTTATCTCCCGTGCCACCGCAACTGAATACATCACATAACGAAGGGATAAAAGGAACAAGAAAGCCATAAAAACGGCAAAAAACAGCAACTTAAAATTTTGTGGCTGAACTCACGAAATCCCTCGCACAACGCGGGGGGCCAAAAATGAAAATAAATTATAATAATTAAAAAACGCGCGAAAAGACACGACACTAAAATTTTTGGCATGACAAAGTTGGTTATCTTTAGGGTTTTGTCTTCAGTAATAGGTTAATTGCAAAATCGTATATTTTGATCTGAAACGGATCAGGATTTCTTCAAAACAAAATTGCAAGAGGTACCCCCACGGTATGGTAAACCGTCGAATCAACAGAACCGTGAAAAAAGACAACAACCATGCAATTGGTATAACCATTGACGAGCAGTTAACAAGGAAACTGTCAGCTCATTCTTTTGTGGGTTGCGTCAAACAAACTAGCGAGTATCTGAGTAAAGGCAAAAAGGTATCAAACCTCAAATATGAAAGTTTATAATGCTTATTTGTCACTGCTGGTGAAAGAATTGAAAAGAAACATCACGGTTAGAACTTCATAAGAGACCTTGAGAAAAATTCAGGCTTCGTCGGGATTCGAATCCATCACCATTGCGATACCAATGCAACGCTCCTTCTCTTGAGCTATGAAGTCATAAGGGCTTCGTAGAGAGTTCCAATGTCTATAATGTCATAACTCAGTGGTAGAGGACAATTTTTTAAGTATATATTGACAGCTTCTTTAGGGTAAAGGGTACAAGTAGTGGGCAGCTTATTCCTTTCAGTATCATCGCTAACTCTACTCAATGGATGCAGGTAAACAACTCGACAACATTGATGTCAACAGGTTTATTTTTCAGTAAGCTGAATTCACAGTTCAACACAGCAATGCTCGATAATCTAAGATCTATCTAATATTCGGTGATAGTAAGGCCAACAGCACTACAAGGCCATTCCAGACCCCTCGCCTGCCTTGACACACTTCTTGAACTCTTTGTGGCACTTTTTCAGTTTCTTCCTGTCGGGCTTCCCAGGCTTGAACTGCGCAGGCTCAGTAACGCAGGATTTCAGTTCAGAGAGGCAATCCTCCTGCATCACAGGGAGAGTATATTTCAACACAGAGCCTTTAAGTGTTCAGATCCAAAAAATACACCCTGTTAAATATTTTAGGCTAAGTTTTTTTTAAAGCTATTGACAACTTGGTCTAAAACTTCTAGATTTGCTTTACACCTGGGAAATAGTGTCTGAATTCGTAGACGTTTCTGGTTTTATCACATCTTGACTGTCCGGATTCGTGAAGTGTTTACATTACAGAGGATTGGTATTCCTTTAATTTTAAACAATACTATGAATCCTGAGATAAGTTATCGCTTCACAAGACCATGTTAGACCAAATACAAAATGTGAAAACCACTGTTCAGAATGAGATTCTAATAGAAAGTCTGAATTGGGCAAATTAGTGCGAAACGTTTCTTCTGGAGTAGGTCGCTCGTATTTCTTTCACGGAGGATAATAATTATAATGATAATAATAATAAATATTATTATTATAATTATTATTATTATTATTATTATTATTATTATTAAAATACTTACAAGGTACAAATTCGTTTTTATGTAATTCTAGTTTCGTTCTTATCTCGAATTGAAGACGCACCGGATTTGTTACAGTTGAATTCTTTACTAATTCCGGTAACTCTTCCCATAGGTAAACTTAGCGTTATGGAATTTTTTTTAGCCTTATGGATATAAATTGAATAACTAGGAGAATAATGATGAGGATAAGGGCTAGAGATGCTTATTTACTGATACATTTATCTATGAATACAACATTGTCACCATAGTACTATATTTCTGCCTGCTCTACAAAGACCTTAAACGATACCAGTTCCCTCGCCTCTCAAGAGCGCGTTAGTTCGAAAAAGAGCAAAATTCTTTAAGTTGGTTTCAAGTGATAATGTAAAACAACCAACGCCATAGCAAGGGACTGGTAAACAGTTTTCATTTGAAGGTCTACATTGTAGCATTTTTCTATAAAATCATATTTTAAGAGTCTAACTTTTTAAAGGAGGTACGTCATATTGGACTGGATTTCTACCTTTTTTCTGAAAAACACGGCTAAAAAGGCGAAAAACACGGCTAAATAAAAACGTCTTCTGGGGAGCAGGGATGGCGCAGTGGTGAGAGCACTCGCCTTCCTCCACGTGGCCCGGGTTCGATTCCCGGTCCTGGTGTCACACGTGGGTTGAGTTTGTTGTTGGTTCTCGTCCTTGCACCGAGGATTTTTCTCCGGGCACTCCGGTTTTCCTCCCTCCATAAAAACCACATTTCCAAATTCCAATTCCATCTGGACGTCAAGTGTTCACACATGAGCCCCTGGCTCGGGAGATTAGGTGACTACTCCCTCACTATGACGTTAAATTTGATTTGCAATTTGAAATTTGATTTACGATTTTTTCGTACGCGAAACGCTCCTAGAACACCAAGAGGAAGATATTAACCCTTTAATGCCCAGTGTCAGCATATAAATTCTCCTTACTGGTCGCCATACATTTGTTAGTGCTAGTTGGGAGAAGTTGTTCCAATATCAAAAGAGTTCATCCCTGGTGATCATTCCCTTAATTCTCAACACCTGTGCACTTAATTGTGCATTGATGTTACAAGGAGAAATCTGATGCTGATCATTATTGGGTTTTAAAGGGTTAAGTGAAATCTTCCTCTGGGTCTAATCAGTTTTTAGCGGTTTTTTTTTTGGACACACGAGAAGAACTTGAAACGTAGTCCTAATTTTTTATGTTGCAAGTAATTTCCATCCTAGCCACCAGTAACCAACGACCCCGAACACTTATTTGCTGTGTCCGAATTCTGGTAGAGTAAGTTTAAACACGTTGGGGCTTCTTTTAATTTCAATATTCGTGTTTAAGGTTTTCGAAGTGATAATAAAAATGGATGACATAACCCCTTCAACAGTCTGGTTATGATATCCTCAATTATCCCTTTGAGCATGTCCTTTTCTGTGCTGCCCGGTGACCCTCTTACCCTTTCACTCCCAAGAGTGGCTAAAATCAAAATTCAAGACAGATCCCAAATTTCATTTTTGTAAAATCCTTAAATGTAAATAGCACCTTTTAAAATTACTGCTCAATAGCTTTCATTTGAATGGTCGCACCATAGGATTTTATCCACAGACTCAGAGGTTAGAAACTGACTCCGGGAGTGAAAGGGTTAAACTCGAGCAAGAAATCCTGTGGCTTATGAAAGACGGGCCCTTACAAGCTGGAGGTAGCTGAGTTTATTTGTGAGCCACTAGGTTCGCGAGCTAAACGAATTTGTAAGGAGAGAAATTATCGCTTGTTCGCTTTGCTGTCAAAAATAAAATAAAAATCCAACAGAGAAATATTTCCTTAGTTTTCAGTTCAGTAAACCGTAACTACTACCTGCCGTAATAGTGGGGCGGATATGTGCTGGAATTGTTCACTTTCTGTTAAAAGCACGAAACTTGGTGGAAAGATAGTTTTTAACGTGTTGATGGATATCTGATATAGTGCCACTGCGAAAAATTGACTCAAGCTGAGTTAAGAGGGTGTTTCAAAATGGCCGCCATCTTGAACCGGAAGTGGAATTGTAACTTCATAGAACAGCCCTACATATTTAGGTGTTTGCCTTGAAAACGGTCCTGAAGCAGGCAGAGGAATCTAGTTTTAGTATATAAACAATTTTACTGTCATTTTGAGCCGCAGAACACAAGACTGGTACAAATACATAAAATATTCAAAATGGCCGCCATTTTAAACCGGAAGTGGTGTATAAATCGTAAAATAACCTTTATCTGTCTTGAAAACCTCTTTATTTTCCATTTTATAATAATTATATTGCCTCTTTCATCATAATTACATGCTGTTTGGCTATCCTGCTCTTAAAAACGACTTTTATAATATGTTTGAGTACAATTGCAGTACAATTGACTGCTGGTTATATCTGAACCAAAATTTTTCAAAAGGTCAAGTTTTTTAGCAAAGTTAAAAAGGGTGACGGGCCTGCGCTGCTCCCACGCGCGTGTTTTAGCCTTTTAAAATGGCTTAAAAATTTAAGCCAGAAGTTGTAACCAATTTGTGATCCTCTTAGAGTAACAGGCCTGCGCGCCTCCTGCGCGCGTGGTTTAGCCTTTCTAGAGTTTTGCTCTCACGAGTATATCTTTGAGGGAACGCCTTCTTCTTTACGATATTAGGGGCGGTTCCTTGAAAATGTCGTTTAGCAATGGTTGCTGTGTTATGAAATGCCAGCTGTTCATGGGTATTGGTTTTAAGTTAGGCACTGCTTGGTGATATTGCGTTACAAAGGGCAAGATTTTCTTTTTCTGTTTTTGTCGGAGGGCTTGATTCCTGTCTTCAAAAGTAACTTCTGAGAGGGTTGTTTGAATAAAGTTTTCTGGGTATCCTCTCAGTCTCAAGAAGATGTGTTTTGAGGTTTGTGACGCTCTCTTCAAATAATGTTTTAGAAGAGTTAGTTCTGAGTAGTCTTAGAGCCTCTCCTTTGATGAAGCCTCTTTTCACTCCTGAATGATGGCAGGTTGAAAAATGGGTGTACTGAAATGTCTCAGTGGGCTTAAAATTGGTGCGTACATCTAGCACCGACTCATTTCTAAATCTTTCACCTTTGTAAACAGTAGTGTCCAAAACGTTTGTTTCTGTTTCGGATACTTCAACCGTAAACGTGATAGTTTGATGGTGTTTGTTAGCTTGTTCAATGAACTGTGGGATCTCTTCTCTGGTTACCTTAGTCATGAAAATAGTGGCAAAAGCAACTGCCATTTTGGTGCCATGGCAGTCCCATGTATTTGTACGTAGTTTTTTTCTATTAAACTGGAAGGAGTTCTCCGCTAGGATAAGTTTGAGCGCTCTTTGCAGTAGTCGTGTAGGGATAGGAGGTTCGTTTCTGTGGAATGTTTCGTATGCGTTGCATACTATGTTTATTCCCTCCTGTTGTTGTATATTTGTATACAAGCTCATAACGTCCATTGAAACAAGGATTGTGTTTTCTGGTGCCTTCGTTTTCTCTAAGAAATTGATGAAGTGAGTTGTATCTTTTAGATATGACTTTTGCTGTTGTGCTATAGGCTGAAGGAGTTTATCGACGAATGAGGATAGTCTCTCTGTTGGGCCGTCACATCCTGATATAATCAGCAACTGGGGTTGGTCTGTGTATCTTTGTTAGGGTGTAGAATATTGGAATATGAGGCAGTTGTGGTGTTTGACAAAGCCATGTTTTGGTCATTTCATCTATGTGGTTTCCAAGATAGAGTTCTCTAATAAGCTGTTGAACTCTCAGGTTTGTTTCCTCTACCAAAGGATTCACAAGAGGTCTGTAGTGTTCCCTGTTATCTAGCTGGGTTTGACCTTCTTTAATTTTGCCCTCAATGTTTAGAACTACAGATGTAGTTCCTTTGTCAGCCTTTTTAAGGTTAATGTTGGTGTCACGCTTTAGGGCGTTACGTGTCTCGCGTTCAGCGGGATTAAGATTATCCTTTGGATTTTTGAGTTCTGCTTCTGCGAGTTAAATTTTGACCTCTTCTAAATAGCTTGCAAGGGCTACGGATGGTTGTACTTGTGGTTCCCATGTAGATATAACGTGGAAAGGATGAGGTTCTGTGTTTTCCCCGTGAAAAATGTATTGGAAAGGCATTCTTCTCGCGAAATGATCGAAGTCACGCAAGAGTTGTTTTTAATTATATTTGCATCTCGTTTTTCACGGGTGTGGGGATGTATTTCATCCCTTTCGCCAGTAAGTTAATCTGGTCATTTGTAAGCTTTTTATCCGAGAGGTTTTTGATGTGTTTTTTGTTTGCCTCTAAACGTGTTTTTAATTCTTTTTTGTGTTTGGTTTTTCTGCGTTCACCTTTTTGTTGAGCTGACCTTAGGTGGCGTTTTTGTCTTTTCTTTAAGTGAATTGATTTTTGTTGGCTTTTTTTGTCGCCTCTTTGAGTAAACTGATTTTTGTTGGCTTTGTTGATTTTCCTTTAATTGAATTTGCTTTGAATGGTTTCTTAGTGGACCCATATTCGTATTGGGACTCAGAAAAGAGAGATGTATACTGTTCAACATGTTTATTCTGAATGTCATCTAGTTTTGACATCATTTCGCCGAACTCTGAAATTCTCTTGTTGATGCTTTCGGCTACCTTATGTACACGCTCAAGCGTTACAATGTTTTCACTTGGCGCCAAGTGAGTTAACTTCTTGAAATGTGGTTTCGTCTTTACAACAGTGCTTGAGTTCTTCCTAGGAGCCTTTGGCCTCTTGCCTTGTTTGATTTGAATTCTCAAACGATCGATCTCTCTGTAGTGAAAACGCGTAAGAGTTTTAACGAATTCCTGTTGCTAAACAACATTTTCAAGGAGCCGCCCCTAATATCGTACAAAAGAGGGTGTTCCCTCAAAAATATACTCGTGAGAGCAATTCAAAATTCTAGAAAGGCTAAGCCACGCGCGCAGGAGGCGCGCAGGCCTGTTACTCCTTTAGACGCTAAAAAGAGGATCACAAATCAAAGCTGCAGTTACAGTTCTGGCTTAAATTTTTAAGCCATTTTAAAAGGCTAAAACACGCGCGTGGGAGCCGCGCAGGCCCGTTACCGTTTTTAACTAAGTTTCACTGAAATGTCTGCATGTTATATAAATTCCTTAAAGTTTATATTCTATTCTTTCAAGTTTGTCGTCTTAAAACAGAACGCTGGTCGGGTGGATACTTATAGTTTGCGTTAGCAGTCATACACACGGCGATCTGAACAAAGATGGCGGATCTGATGTGCAAATTATAGAGCATTCCGGGTAATACACAGAAGCATTCTGGGTATTATACAAATTTCTTCAAATTACTGTGTACATACTAAAAACAAAACAACATCATAGCTCCAAAACAATATCTTTATTTTTTGTTACTTCTCGGCATCAATATTACTTCTAGTTTAAGGATAATTTCGTTTCCGGTTTAGAAGAAAATGCTTCCATTTGACCAAATTGTCATATTAATGCATTATTTTCCAAGTTAACCGTCCAAAATTGTTGAAAATAGGCAAGGACTCGTTTTATCCAACATCAGAATTAATTTAAGTAGAAAAAGGACAGTTCCGGTAATACCGCATTCCACTTCCGGTCAAGATGGCGACCATTTTGGAAAAAGTTCAAAAACTCACTTATGTAGATAATTTTGCGATGGCACTATATCAAGTATTTACAAGTATAAAAAATTCTATCATTTCTGATAATTTGATGCTTTTAACACAAAATGAACAATTCAGGGCAAAATCTGCACATATCCGCCCCACTATAAAGTGTTTGTATTGAATCATAACTGGAAAAAGTGTTAAACTGTAATTGTAACCTGCGCTAGTCTTTTTGTTAAACTGTTATCTACCTGTTTTGTTTTGAAAGTGATTAATTTTGTAAAGCTTAAAATATCGCAGTTCAGTATTAAATTTACTGTTGGAGCCAAGTACTGTCTACTCTCTGAGTCTCAGTGGTTTCTATTGTATAGATTCCCGTACTTCCCGCAGCCAGCGAGTGACTCCTCCAAGTTCAAGAAGGTGTTTCATAGTTTTTCAGTTATTGTCCAGTTAGCCAGAAAACTTGTTATAACAAATTCTTAACATTTTTTGTTTCGAAAGGGCAACCCCCCCCAAAAAAACAGATAGCAAATCAAAACCACAAGAACTTCAAACCCAACCGTAGTTGCTAGAATTAAACCTCTGAATTCGCCTACTAGTTTAATACATTCCCAGTATATTAATATACAGTAAGAAATGCCATGCGTTTTTATAAAATTGCGTTACCTGTATATTTACGCGAATGCTTATCGAAAGGTGATCCCCGATTAAACGCCCGGGGTTAAACGTTTTTCTTTATCTAAGTGCGTTTGGTTGAAGTCTAAGCTTTCAGCGCTAACTATTTGATCCGTATAATGTCCAAAACCCTATTGAAAATGTTTGTGCGATGAAACGGTCGCACCACCATTTTTCGAATTCCTGCAAGACCTCCAAATAAACGTGGTAGAGGCACTGCATAGCCCTGTCCCCAAGAAAACCACGGTGAAAATATCCGCCCTCTTCCCTTCTCATCCCCATATATCATTAACCTACTAATCAATCGTCAAGTGACCTTGAACAACCTACTACGACGAAATTCCATTCTTTTTGCATTGCTAGAAGACGGTGCACGGCCCGTCTTAAGAAGTGATTTTCTTAACCAAGTTGTCCAATCAGCAAACAACAGCCCTTTACAATCTGATCTGCGTGACTGTGTGTGTTGTGGGGGGGGGGGGGGGAAGGGGGTTACCCAGGTTACATACCACATAATCCTCAGGGTCGCATTTCTCTTCAAGCCTCTCCAGGCATCTTTCTATAGCATTCGGATGGCGCGATTTCAAGCACTTTTTGATCTCTTTTTTCAGTTTGCACTTCTGTTGAGAGAAGACAAAAAGATTTAGGACATTGAAATATTCAGTTGTTAAAAGGATAAACAGACAAACTATTCTCTCTTTTGTCATGAAGTTTCACATTAACATCATCTGCATCGTCACCATCATCATAGCCTTTATCATTGCCATCACCGTCAACATTTTTGTCGTCATCATAATGACAAATAATAAGGATTTTTGCAATGTGTCGTACAAGAAGTAGGTGCCGGGCTCGCTGGCATATACAACAAAGAAAATTGGTTGGCAGCAAAAACATTTATTTTATTGGCGTACATAAATCGTTCGTCACTCCGCCATTTGATGTTTTGTTGTTGTTCATGCGTTCAAAAAGACATAAACTTTCCTTGATAAATTGTTTGCGTTATTAATTTCCCCTTTTAATTCATTTGGCCTCGCCTTTATTTGGCCTGACGCCGTTAAAACTGTGTTGGCGTGGTTTTCCTCTGCAACTGCAAGACACCATGGAAATATATATCTGTGTAAACATAGAGGCCTAAAGATTTACACAGCGGCTCAGCGACACCGTAGACCCCCGAGAGAATCTCGAGAAAAACCTTGCAAGAGAGGGCCCTGTATACCTTATTTTGTACTGACGATGGCAGTTGTACCGCCGAAACATGTCTAAAAGGTTAAAAACTGTTGTGTGTTTCCTCCGACTGGGAAAACAAATTAAATTGAGAAATGCTAAAGTTGAGTAAGCCAAGGGCAAATATCGGGCAATAAAAGGTGAAGTACAGATTCAGTATTGTAAAAATAAGCGATAGAACTCCTGCGCCGTAAGGTAGCATTTCAGGTACTCTCTTAACAACAGATCCAATTATCGCCGATTATTCCCCTTTCGGGATGGTTGTTTTCGTTATAAGTCTTTTTGCAAACATTCGATACAATGCTGTTCCTTTTATTCTTATTTCAGAATAAAGGGAATTAAAGACGAAGATTCAGAGGTAGCGTTTCATTCAACTGAAAAGTATTTAATCACGCCTTACCTAACCGACCCTTCTAGTTAAAGGAACTATGTCACGGTATTTTCATGCACTTTTCTGATCTGAAAAAATTATTTACTCATTGAAGGAAACCTCACAATTATAGTTTCTTTCGTTTTTGTTTGTTTTTGCTTTTTTTAGAGAGAGATTTTAGCTTGTTGTGACTTTGCGCAATTTTGGTTGTTAAAGGGTTAAAGCAACAAAACAGGTTCTTTATCTGAGATTGCTTTAAGAATTTAATTGACGCTACCTTATCATCATCATCATCATCATCATCATCATCGTCGTCGTCGTCGTCGTCGTCATCATCATCATCATCATCATCATCGTCATGATCATCGTCGTCGTCGTGGTCGTCACTAAGCTCTTCAAAGCTATCGTTCGGCTGGAAATTCGTCTTGCTCGTCTCGCTTTCACTGAAATCTTCCAAAATAGGATGAGCGTACACCACAGTCGACAGAAGAACAAACAGGAACGCAAAAATCAGCCTCATGATCTCGAGTTAATGAATCCCTTTAAGTTCTAGCTGAGCTCGGATTGTAACTTCACCTCCAGTCAGTTAACTGCGAAATGGTGTGAAGCTTGCAGTTTGCTGCCTTTTTAATGGAAATTTATCACGTAGATGACGGCAATGATTGGCGTGCAAAGTAAATACACCTGAGTAGAAAGAAACTGTTAAAACAAACAACCCAAAGAAAATTAATTTCTAGTTTAGAGACTGTTTTTACAGCTTTCTCAAAACCTCTGCACGCGTTTTGGGTGTCAAATTAACCCGATTTGCTTTCATTAAACGAAACGTGATTTTAAAACGGGTTTGAGTATCATATTCAGTTTTAAACATCAACTTACTGAACATCGGTTGAAAATGCTCTCCCTCTCCAGAAATCAATACATTTCTATTTTCTCTGCGTTTATAGTGTCAATAAGGTGGCTTCTATTGCGCAACTATAGTCCAAATTAAAATAACAGATATTTTATCTCATTGGCAAATAACGAGGTTTTGCTTTGCAAATTTGCAATTTTTTCTACGTTTTGCGTAATCTTTTTTTGTGTGGAAATTGCAGAAATCCTCTTATCCACTTCTGCTGGTCGTTTTCCTATTGACAACAACTTGCAAAAAAAGAGGGCCAGAAACTGTATTTCACGAAATAAGGACCCCTTGAGATCGATCCCTTGAGTCGGTAAAGGAAGGCTTTTCTTGAGTTTGAAGGCCTAACTTACTTTCTATAAAGTAATGAAGTTGCTGTTGTTTTAATTTTTTCGGAGAATCTAAAGTAGGTTGTTTTTTATTTTGCTTACGTGTCTGAAAATTTTTTTTATTCCTTTAAAAGATTGACGTCGGTAAATGGAATCATATTTGGGGGATAAAATATTTTTACAGCATCTTGTCTTTGGAGACTATTTTTAAAAATCTTAATAAACGGGAAAATTTGCAACAGATGGAGTGTTTCCCCTGCAGATTTAACTAAGACCACAGGTTCACTGGAAGGAACAGAAAATTAAAAGGAAGATCAATAGTTCTAGGAAAGATTTTTCACACACACACCTGAAAAACAAACGGTAGAAAAATTTCCGAGGTAATTATGGAGGGAAATGCGAAGATGGAAATTGAAAAGAAAATCAAGTTGGGTTTGGCGGTTTCCAGGGGTTTTCAATTTTGGCCTACGGTATTTTCACATTGAAAAAAAAAATATTTGATTTACTGCCGATCTCAACAAAAGGAATAAATACGCAGAAAATGTCTCCCCTGGCGACAAATGCTGGCAATTTTATTGTAAAACATCGCTCTTGTATAAGTTTAGATTGGAGTAACCGAAATAGAAATTCAGTCGTTAGCTTTAACATGCCACGCGTTTCACACAGACTGACACTGAATCTAAGCTGAGACAATCTTAAGTGACCATTCATTATTCGTCGATTCTACGATTGACAAATCAATTGAAAAGGTTTTTCAACCTTGCAGGTGTACCTAATGACGTCCCTAACTACACAAACTGCGAACTTGCGCAGTCTCCATGACAATCCTCAAATGACTTTGGTAATAGTGATTACGTGTCTAGCAACAGTAGACCTCGCTATATCCAAACCTCGGATATCTCGAATCTTCCACCGTCTTGAACTTAACCCTGTTTTCCTGGATGCGGTTCTCTAGTTATTTATTACTCCCGTTATCTCGATTAATTTTGAATTTCCCTTCCACGTTCAAGATGTAGAGAGCCTAGTGCATTTGTACTTGCTTGGGAAAAACGAGTGCTGTGTTATGAGCTCCAAATCCAAGCTAAATACAAATAAATAAGCAAATCAAATTTGTTTAAACAGAGTGTCACTTACGATAGATTAACCTGTAGTCGTCGGATTCTGGATTGAAATTTAGAAACGTTGGTTTTTGAAGAGAGAGTGAATTAAAACCAGATAAGTTGGAGAAATGACAAGAACAAAGAACAACTCAGCCCACCTAGAGGACGAGTCCGGCATTCGAACCCAGACCTCGTGCACGTGCGAACGTTGTGGCTCTGTCATTGTTACCCTTCTATGACAATCAAGTTCACACTAACAGGAGATCGCGATTGTTCTAGTTGCATGAGCCCCTTTAACTGAAAATAGTTTTCTTTGAAGTACCACGACTTTGACCAAGAAAATAGCCACATCACACCGGGGGAAGGGGGGGGGGGATAAGGTGGAGTCATGAACGCTCTTTACTGGTCACTCATGTCTGCGTTACCTACTGTAAACATAGGCCCGCTATGCGTACTGACAGTATGGGATTTTTAAACCTTTTTTCAATGCTTTAAGCGGTTATTTTTATGTTTCACTTAATTAGGAGGCCATATCCTAGGGGCTGAATTTGGCTAAATTTCGTGCCACAACTCCTTTAATAACGACATTTGTGCTCGTTCAACCAGCCAGAGTAATCTTTTGCGTCTGCCTGCTATTAGAACTGAAGTAGCTAGGAGATCGTGTTATTACTATGGGACCACGGTTTTCAATAATTGTAAATGTACATAATCTTTTTCCCCATCTCTTGAAGTTTTAATGATTTACTACTATTGTACACATTTTTATAGAGTATAGTCATAAAGTTTAGTTAGACAACTCAGGGCTCCTGTTGATAGCAAGGATGCTTTGTAAGCTCCCTGAATGGACTACCTTGAGTAATACATGTATATACATTTTTTTCTTATATGTAGTTTCTAAATAAAGGCGTCTATCTTTCTATCTACTTTTAGCTTGTGGTGGTCTTGATTGGTATAACTGGTTTGACAGATTTTTAACTCCTTTGATCGAAGCATTCTGGTTGGCTGCCGTAGTTTCTATTGTTTAAAGCTTATTTACAAACAAGCTTCAACTCACTTCTCTTTTGTGATGCAAAATCACTAAACCGTAACGTTCTTGTGCAAGCTTCTATTTCTTACCGCTTTCATTGTTACTGCACACAAGTATTATTATTTAAGAAAAGGAAACTAGTTTCAGTTCACTGATTCATAAATTGTGCATTTTAATGATGGCGCCAACAAACCAACTACACACAGATTTTAAGTGAAAGTATTTATTTCAACAGACAAACATTTTTCCTATCTTATTAATTTCTTTGACTTAACAGTATCCTCTTTTTCTCATCACGGCCTCTATTTCTTCCTCCACAATTTTATTTCCCTCCTCCTTCTCCTCCTCCACCTCAATTTTATTTCCTCCACCACCACCTCCACCTTCACCACCACCACCACCACCACATTTCTACTGATTCACTCCCACCGCTTCAACAAACCAACTACACACAGATTTTAAGTCAACGTTTTTATTTCATCAGACAAACATTTTTCCTGTCTTAGGGAAGTGGCCATAACAGATGTACTCGATGAGGACCCACCTTGTGTAGGGGTAGGGGGTAGGGGGGTAGGGGGGGCTATGCAAGAGACCACCTGTCTGATTAGCCAAATGGACGAAATTTATTGGCCTCAAAATTTGAGTTGAGACTTTCATATTAAGTGTGCATGAAGCTTGCATTGCTGGAGAAATGGCACAGGGAGGTTTGAATCTTTTTCCTAGTTTCTACTCCTAATAGAGTGGGGGCTATACAAACAAGACACCATCTTCTCCAAAGGTGGGGGAAGGGGGTACATGAAGAGACCACATGTCTTTTTGCGGAATGGTGGGTCCTGTCTGAGTACAATACTTTTGACCATTTCCCTTATTAATTTCTTTCACTAAACAGTGTCCTAGTTTTCTTATCACGGCCTCTATTTCCTCCTCCAAAATTTTATTTTCCCTCCTCCTCCTCCTTCTCCACAATTTTATTTCCTTCCTTCCTCCCTCCTCCTCCTCCATCTCCTCCTCCTCCACAATTTTAATTCTCTCCGCCACCTTCCCCACCACATTTCTATTGTTTCACCTCCACCACCACCACCACATAAAAAGAGGGGTACACGAAGGGTACAATAGAGGTACAGTAGGGGTACAGGAAGGGTACAGAGGGGGTGCAGTAGGAGTACAGGGGGGCACAGAAGGGGGGCAGGAGGGATACAGGAAGGGTACAGGAGGGATACAGGAGTGGTACAGAGGGAGCAAAGAAAGCCGTGGTGGTGAGGTGAAACAATAGAAATGTGGTGGTGGTGGTGGTGGTGGTGGTGGTGGTGGTGGTGAAGGTGGAGGTGGTGGTGGCGGAGGGAAATAAAATTGAGGTGGAGGAGGAGAAGGAGGAGGGAAATAGAATCGTGGGAAAGGAGGAGAAGGAGGAGGGAAATAAAATTGTGGAGGAATAAATAGAGGCCGTGATGAGAAAACTAGGGTACTGTTGACTCTAAGAAATTAATAAGACAGGAAAAATGTTTGTCTGTTGAAATAAAAACTTTGACTTAAAATCTGTGTGTAGTTGGTTTGTTGGCGCCATCATTAAAATGCACAATTTATGAATCAGTGAACCGAACATAGTTTCCTTTTCTAAAATAATAATACTTGTCTGCAGTACCAATGAAAGCGGCAAGAAATGGAAGCTTTACGGTTCAGTGATTTTGCATCACAAAAGATCGAGAAGCGAGTTGACGCTTGTTCGTAAGTAAGCGTCAAACAATAGAAACTACGGCAGCCATCCAGTTTGCTTCGTCCAAAGGAGTTAAAAATCTGTCAAACCGGTTATACCAATCAAGACCGCCACAAGCTAATAATAGAACCTGACGTTATTGACAAACCTGTTAAACTGGTTATACGCTAATGAGAATCCACCGCATTTTATTAATGAGATCAAGACAATAGCCGATGACGTCATCGTTGTTAATTTATTCCACCTCAAATTAATGACATTCCACCGCGAAAAAGAGGCTAATTCGGTCCCTACTACACTACTCATTTAGTTTTAGAAATGTTGAGGATTTCAGACAGACCATGTCGCCTGCAGAAGTTTAAACCACTAGGTTCTCAAAAGACAATGGGGTGCTCACAACTGTTTAGAGGATCGTCTGAAATGTCGGTCTTTACTTTGCCCCAGTATCCGTGGGAGATATTGGATTTGGACCCAGTCCTGTTGCCAGGACTCACCTCACTCCACCCTACCTAAATGGCTAGACCCTGGGTGAAGCTCGGTGAGTTCTGGAGTTTTTCGCTCCGCATGCGCAGCTTTTTCCCCAGTTAGGGGGAAACACTATGTTTCACAAATTTGGTAAAATACATTTTTTTAAAGCATTTGTTTTGCAAATGACAGGAGCTTCACATGTGATAAAAAGTTTTTCATGATCAGAAGCGGTAAATTTCAGAAATGTCACCTCAATTTTTACTTCAAGAATAGCAAAACGCGGAAGAAATATATGGAAGCGGTTAGAAGATTTGACAAGCTCCCGAAAATTATAAAAAAGAGCTTAATTTTCATAACGGAGAAGAAAACACCTCGTTACAGAAAGCAAGACATTGCCACACGCCAACAAACCGGCTACATAGGAGAGCAGACAAGCAAGATTTTAGGCGTGATGCAGTTAAAGCTGCCGTAAGGCCATGCGGGGAAGACTTTTACCCAGTCTACCTCTATTCATAGTGAGACAATCTCTTGCTTTATTCAATAGCTACCAAGACAAATTAGATGTGGGATTTAATGATTGCACAATTGTGAGGTGAGAATGCGTCTACATGGGCCGTTGTGTTGTGTGGAGGGAGGGGGGGTGGGGGAGGGTGTTAAGAGAAGAGCATAATCTAATCGGGTAAGCTTCCCCGCCGTTTGACAAAAGTTTTCCAATATCAATTTTCGACTGTTAAGACCCTGATTTCTAATTTGCTAGGTTCAGCTATTCCTCAGCCAGTTTGGAAATAAAATCCCAAAACGGATAGTTTTTACACAATTCAGCCTTCCTTGCAGGCACGAGGAAGGGAAAACAGAGAAAAAAGACACATGAACTGCAAAATAGAATGGAAAGACATGCAAGTGAAGTGGACGAAGAAAGGTTTGAAAACATATCTTTTTAGTTTCCAGTTTTCAAGTTTTGAACTTCCGGCAACTGCACAAATTCGATATGTTTGTGCTTCCTTTCAGTCCTTTGACACTACAAAGTGAAAAGCAATTTATTTGTATTCTAACGGTTCATATCTAGGTCATTTGCATTTGATAAGTGACGCCAAGAAAAAATCCTTAAGCTCAGTGGCGGAGATGCTGTCATGTTTGTCAGTTGAGCATAAAGTACGCTATAGTACGTTTTTACAGAAAGTGAAGAGTACTGGCGTCCCTTCGTAACATTAAAATAATCATCACTGACTGTCTCACCGTCATCGGCTATATTCACATCTGATCAAAATGCTCTCGACACGCTCGTAAACGACTGCTGTTTTACTCGGTAAAACTTTTATTTTCACTAGCGACGGATCAGAGTCGGAGTCGTAATCGTGAAAATCAAACAACGGAGTCGTAAGCGGAATCGTAAGGGCAACGGAATCGGAGTCGCAAGAATCAGAAACTTTTCCATTTTCTTCCGATTATGCTCATGACTCCGTCGCGTACGATCTAGTGAAAACCAGATTGTCGGAGTCGGAAGCAGAAGCGGAAGAATAAACAAATCACAGGGCTTGTCCTCAGGCTCTGTGATTGGTTTATTGTTCCGCTTCTGATTACTACTCCGACAACTTGGTTTTCACTAGATCGTAAGCGACGGAAGCGTAAGTGCAATCGGAAACGCTGCTTACGACTCCGTTGCTTAATTTTTACTAGATCATAACGCTCTACGCTTCTGATTACGACTCCGACTCCGATTCCGTCGCTAGTGAAAACCAGCCTTAAGTCAGCTTATAATCCGCGAATGAATATTCATATGGTTGTCATGGTTAGTCACTTTCTTATTTATATTCTCTACGCCTTTAAGTGTCTCACTAATGAATAACAAAAAAATGAAAATAAAACATAGAAACCGGCTCTAAATTTGCAACGCCTAAAAAAAACTAAATGAATAAAAAAAGAGGCAATAACATTACGGGATTAAAAATAGCATTTCCTTTAATTACAATACTAAAAGCTCTGACAGGAACGATTTAATGTTAAAAGCTATATCGGAACATTGAATAGAATATTTATTGCGAATAAGGACTGCCTCCAGCTGAAAACCTGAGAGTACTTTATGCCTACATTGTCAATATAGGGTGTTAAATTTATAGTGTCTACGAATCTACATAAACTCTTTAGTTTGTTTCGTCTTGATCTTTTCCTAATATCCACCGATAAAACCGTACTGGCAGCATCAAAAGTTGAACGACCCAGTCAAACAACGGGGAGCAACAAGGAGAGCAACATTTGGCTGAAATAAAGATAGACATGTATATCATATATATGTCACAAAAACGGATTGAAATGGTCTGAAAGGAATAATTATTTGGTTTTTCTTTTTTTTTTATTTTGCAATTCGTCACTGGTTTTTTCCTGCGAGTTTGCAGCTGATTCCGAGTTGTGTTGAAAACCTTATTACATTCGCATTAGCCATGCGAGCGTCAATTTAGTTCTAGTGAAACCAAGCAATACGAGTTTCATTCAACAGCGGAGCTATAAAAAATCATCAACTGGTTTAATTTGTCAGTTAACAGAAGGAACTTCTTTTTGCTTGCCCACAAATCAAGTCACAGCTCCGTATCGTTTCCAAAGCCTATATTTGGGAAAGTGTCCGCCTTTCGTCTGCTTCCAAAATAAAACGATATTTTTTCGGCCTTAAAGCCCGCATCGTCAACAGTGGCCACGTTTACTCTCTCACTTATGTTATTTGGCATAAGAAATAAGCCTACAAAAAAAAACTCAGATATGAGCAGTTCTCGGAAACCAACTGAAAAAGCCAACGGAGTAAGCGAAAACAAGATAAAAAAAGATCAATTCATATGATCATACCTGGTAAAAGAATTATCCAGACAAAAATGGCCAACAGCGTGAGAAGAAATACAAAAGGAAACAAAATGAAACCGAACACACAGCGAAAACATGCTAAACACTTTGACCCACAGCTTTTCTTCTTCTTGCATTTTTCACTTGAACCCTCCTCGTCTGGGCCTGATTCCAACTCTTTTGAGCCTCCCACGAGCTGGGCTGATTCGCTATCCTTGTCTTTACCCCCGTTGCCCATTACAGAATCCGAGGTGCTTTGTTTTGTTTTCACAATCTTTGAAACTCAGCTCACTTTGAAAACAAAGCGACGCCTGGCACCAGACAGATGTTTCGTGTTTGAACGCACATGCAGATTGTCTTTGGTCAACTTATTGTTTAGTGGGTCCGCATAAAATGGAGGCTAGGATGATGTCGATACAATTACTCGATACCATCGATACGTAACGAGAAAATATCGAAACTCACGAGTAATCCCGTTCGATACCGTTGGATACTGCTCAGGTGACCACTTGGAATTTGTAATCGTTGCTATTAAAGCTCTAAGAAATTATTGTTTCAACGACTGGAAACGCAAGCCTAACTACTTTTCTTTGTTCTTGACCTGTTCTGGTAATACTACAATCGAGTAGACCCTGAGCGACGAAATAAAAAAGACCGGCTTGAGCAATGTCGTCACAATCTCTTACTGTGGCAGTTGTATCGGATCGATTTTAAGAAACCGGTATCGACGCAGTCTTTCTGATAAACTTATCCATTCACGTCCAGAGGTTGAAGATATTTACAGCGTTTACTAACAACACACGCCCCAGCGCGATTCTTTCAGGGCGGCCAGTGTTGAGTTTTGGTGGTTGTCGGCCAAACAAGTAATAAAATCATTTAAACTCCATTGGATACCCAGAACATTGGAGCCACACTGTGAAGATTTTTTACAAGATAAAAAAGGGTGAAATTTCCCAAAATCGAGTTTAATCCAAAAGGAAAAACAACACAGGTTAATTATCATGAATTATGCTGCATGTGAGATATTTATGATCCGCTCACGGACTTAGGCCATTCATGCATTAGTGTGGCTTCCAAATGGGTCTCAACGTGCTGTAGAACTTTAACTTTTATTTTAAATGCTATCCGATTCTTTTCTTTCATTGATGACATTCACCAAAACTTGACTTTGGCGGTGAATTAAGTGCATTGCGCGCATGTGGTTGTTAAGCGCTATAACAATAATAGTAGCATTTCCTCCTTTGAGCAACTAATATTATTGGACAACTCTTTGTCATCTGTACTTATGTCAGTCAACACAACTATCGGCACAATTTACATTTAAGGAAAAAGAAATAAGATCCGCTCTTGAAGGAAAGTAAAATATAAATAGGAGACAAAGGAAAGATCAAAATTAAACTGTTTACTCTCTTGTCAGTGAAGAAAGTTTGACGAGCTCTTATTCACGATGGGATTTAGGAGTGATATTTTTTGTTCTTAGGAAATAGGATTGGCGCCGGTATCATTGTTACCGCCAACACTAAAAAGAAAAACCACTTCTGTAGATTGATTTTCAAATATGACAAAATGCGTGTCAAGCCATTGTAGTGGGTTTATTGAATATTCAAGCCACTGACAAACTTGCATAAACGTGATTGGCAGAAGTATATAATACGAATGGCTGAACAGCAAAAGCAATCTAAGTTCGCTTAATGGAATATAAATCAGCATGTATCAGGCGCCATCTTTTTTAAGCACTTTCCACGCAAAACACTTTAAATTCAGTTAATGTGCCATCGCTAAACCGCAAACGTTTGATTACCACAAGAATGGCGCTGCAAGTGCAATAATTTATATACATCGTAGCAGACAAACGCAAAGCCTGAAGAGATAGGCTATTATATCCACATGAATCTCGTAATCCGAAATTGTATTCGTAAAAAAAGCAGCTGGTTATCTTGAAGCAGGGGCTCAGTCGGTCATTTGTGAGTGTAATAAGTCTTTATCGTCTCCTTCATATCTACCAATTTCCTATTTGACATGGAAGTTCAGTTAACAAGCCTAGTCGTGCTTTGCCTCGGTGAGGCTTTGTGAGAAAATACATATCTGATATATCAATAAACCCCATATAAACAGAAAGCCGTTTGATATACGCAGGTTTCTCATAATTTCGGGCAAAAAAGCCTACCAAATTGCTGAAAGAAAAAATATTGCAGGGCGCCAGGCGTATAAAATAAGAGGTTATAGCATATACTAATGGCACTCCAATAAAACCAACTCGGATTGACGTTGTTCTGTATTTGTTAGACAGATGACAAACACCTTCAAGTGCTAATATTAAAGGTGTTTTTAACAGAGCTAAGCAACAGAGTGGATGAAACATTTTATTTCATTTGAAATTCTAAATTTCATAAAATTTACCGCTACAGTACAGTTTTTAGTGCGTGAAGTCTTTCAAACACAGATGCCGTTTTTCCATTCAAGGTTATATCTACATGTTTGAATTTGATTCTCATTTTGATTCAAGTTCCGCGCACCGTCTCTTGATTTCTTTACAGAGTTCTTCCCTTTTCACATGTTCCTGAGAAAGAAACCCAAAAGACAAAAAATCAGTCGAACGTCAGTCTACTGAATATGATTTCCTGTGGAGCAGTTTTAAAAATTCTTTTTCTAACGCGCTCTACAATTGATTAACAATTTCGTGAGTTGCACGCTATAAACCAATAAGAACAAAAATCGTGGGTCCTCTTTTTTTACAACCAGTAAGGAGCTGGAGCACTGACTGAATACTTTCCCGCGCTTGGCTCTGGTTGCACGTTTTCCCGCGCTTGCAACTAGTCGCATGTTTTCCCGCGCTTGGCTTGGGTAGTTTTCCGCTGTTGCAAATTCGCAGATGTTGCGAGAAGCAGCTACAGTACTCGGTTCTACTTGTGGCTTCTTGTGGCTTCTTGTGGCTTCTTGTGGCAACGTTTGTGGAAAAATGAAAGATTTGGCCGTTGCAGGGTATGTAGCACTAGGCAATAGACCAACTTGCACTCTTTCCAAATAGTGTATTTCGGCTCGAACAGACACAAGTTTGTGCATTTGAGCCGTCGATTTATCTTGCTAAGATGCGAAGACAACGTTTGGTGAATTCCAGTTTGTTTTTATTAAATAGAAATCGCGATTTTCGCGATTTCTATTTAATATTCGCGAAAATTAGATTCGCGAAATTTAATACAATATTATGTTACAAAACAATACTAATTTAAGAGCTGCTGTAAATCGCAGACTTGATGCCTGCAATTTTAGGTAAAAATGATACTTTGCTTAGCTAGATTTTTTCAGCATACTTTTCTTCCCCTGGTTCACTATCGTCTGCTGGGCATCTGTATCATCCTCTACAGTCTAAATCTTTTGAAACCTCTTTGGTGCATTCATCGACCCTTTGTATTTAGCTCTGGTCTTTACTAGTTTAAAGAAATGAGGAAATCGCGAAATTCAATACACTTCCAGGGACGTAGCCAGGGGGGTCCTAGGGTACTCGTGACACCCCTCCCCCCTTGGGGATGAAATAATAAGTAATAATAAAGCAAATCAGCTATCTCGTGAAAACCCAGTCACGCTGTTTGGATTTGTAAGTTCAGCCTGGCATACGAAGCTTGCGCCCGCGGTGCTAGCGGCAGTGAAAACCGAGTTTTCCTACGTCATCATCCCTCATCGTAACATTGGGTACATTGCGATATGGATTACATGATGTCACTTGCTAATTGTCCAGTTTTTCCAACTCGAGCCAGAGGGCAGGAAAGCAACGGGAGCGAGTTGCATAAAACTTAACGTCCGGCTAAACTTATAACCCCAGACGTTCACTCCAGTCAAAGTCACTATTTTAACGTCCGTCATTAGCTGTTACGTCCAGTGTTAGGTTTTTGCAATGATAGATAACTAACGAGGTGCATAGCGGCGAGCTGGTTATAATTATTCGATACCCAGCAAGTCCGAGTAGAATAATTGTTTTATTAAACGTCGACCACTATAGCTGTTATAAATTCAAGACAGAAAGAAAAAAACGAGTAAGAGATAAAAAGGGACAAGAATTGGTCACATGACTGAACGAAAAAGGCGCCAAAAGCTTGCTAAGTGTGCAGCGATTCTCTCCAAAGCTGAATGAATCAAAATGAAACTGCTCCAAACCAAAGTGAACGAAGTGGCACAAGTTTTTGGAAAAAAATCTACTAATTTTTGGCTCTGAAAATGCGGTACGTGTTTGATTTTTCTTGAAACATTGTTATAATCATCGTTCAAAGTGGATTGAAGCTGTACGATTTTACCACATTAGCTGCAGGAGTTAAAACGGAGCAAGATTGTAATCTGTTCGCACAACGGCGTCATCACGTGCTTGTTTAGTCGAACTGAAGACAGAATTTTAACTTGAACAGGTTATCTCTATGCAGCTCAGAAACAGGATTACTGTAGTGAGGAACGTCGGAATTCACCTGTTCTCAGTTTAGGGTTGTGGACGGAATAGTAGAAACAACACTCAAACAACTGGGAAGCGATTCAACTTCTTTTTTTAGATAGCATCCGATTTGTATCAGAACATTTGGAGCTTTTGGAACAGAGAGCTACAACGAGTGCAGGTAAAAAAGAGTCAACTTTGTGTGGTATAGCCAAAAAATGTCGCCCTTCCTTCCTTCTTTCTTGGTAGTTTGTTCGGTTCTTGCTTAGATTGCTTCTTGATTTTCGTACTGACTCGCCATGAATGTGTGACAGTTTTTATTAAATACTTCTCTTTCATTTTACTGTGTTTTATTTTATGTCTTGTCTTCATACTTCGGAGTAGAAAGCCTTCCTGACTGATCGAATCCACCGCTTGTAATTCTTTTTATGATCGAGGTGACGATGAAAGAAATTATTAAGCTGAATCGTAAACACAGCGCTAACTGCTTAAATTTCTATTTCTACACAGTTTCTTGTCGTATTAAGAAATTAGGCACTCTGGAACAATTTTGAAATGTGTCTCAGTGACGCTTTTGGAATTTCTGCTTAATTTAAATTCGTTGCAAAGTGATTTTTCTCGTCCATTTTTCTCACCAGGTTGTTTGCTCATATTTAAAGATGAAAAACAACAAGGGAAAACATAAACGCAAGACCACAATGCGGACCGATGAGGAAACAGTAAAGTTGACTTATTTTCCTTCAAAAATAAGACTTCAGCAAGACATTCACCGACAGCGCTTTTTGCAGCATTCTTTGGAAAGCTTATTAAGGTCAAGAAGAGTACTCGTGAAACTACAGTTGCTCTGTTAAAAAAACGAATGAACTCACTCAGTGTCGCTCCCGGCAGCCGGGGAGCGACTCGACAGACTTTGCAATCTAAATAACGGTAGGCATTTTTCACTGATTCGCATGCCCACTGGCTGTTTAGTTATGTCATTCATTAAACAACTTTGCTAAAATAAGCAATATCGCCCAGGCATCAGGCCGTTTACTGGGAAAAGTCATCTGAAAAATGTTTTCTGAAGCTTCCAAGCACAATTATGGGGGGAAAATGGCACAACTTTTTCGCCCGCGAAGTATTTCTCGGGTTTTTTAAAGAACACACCCTAAACTATTTTTCGGAAGCTTTTAGAGTCTCTTTTTGGACAAAATAGCTTTAGACCGAGAACTGTTTCACCTATAGTTACTTGAATATTAAACTTTTTCATTTCGATCTACAGACACGCTACAAAACCATGCTACACTGAACTCACTCACTAAATCGGCGATTCTAATTTACTTTAGTCTCCAATTTAGGACAGAAATGGCATTCACTTCAAATGAGGAAGCTGAAAATATAACATTACAGGGAGCTGCTAAAATATTCCACAACTGAAAAAACATAGCGCTTTACACTAAGACTATAAAATTGACGACAGAGCGACTCTTCAGTTTGTTGGATAATTAAATTAGCAATCACTCAAAACAACCCAATGTGCGGTGACGAATACTAAACTGGATTGAGAAAACAACACCGACCCAGTCTAGAATAGTCACACTATCTAATTTTGGGATATTAATGTACTAGTTGCGAAATGAGAATTGCTTAAAAAACGAACTTTAACGAAAAAAATCTTAAAAGACTACGCAATGAACTGCAATTTTTTAATCTTACATCAGATCGCTTATTTACGAAATTCATTTTATATGATTAAACGTAGAAAATGGGACAACTGACTTTCACAAAACTAAAACTGGATTAAGATAAGCACTTGCTTACCTGCATTCATACATATAAATGTAAATCTAACTAGAATCACTGGTGTTGCTGGTAAACGAACACAAACACGATGCTCGACTGAACAGGCGACAACCTCGTTCCCGGGGTCCTTTCTCCTTATGACGTAGGAAAACTCAGTTTGCCCCGCGTACTGAGCTCTGATTAGTCAATTTCAATTTCAGTCGCGTGCACCGTATGCCAGGAGTGATTTACCACATGGCTTAACGCACAGCCACATATAGCACACGTTTATTAGTGACTCTTCAGACTGGACCCCCCGAGTGAGAAAACCTGGCTACGCCGCTGGCTCTCCCGAAATCGCGAAATTAAATACCCGCGAAATACGGCTTCGGAATTTTTGCGAAATTCCCTGCTAGCAGAGGCCCCTGTTCCTTTGTATTCGCTGAGCTAGCAGGGAATTTGCGAAATTAAGTACGCACGAAAATTAGTAAGAATAAGGTAATCGATATGGCTACATCTTCACATCGACCCCAACACTATGCATGGCATATGTCACCATGAACCAGGGGCACCCAACGAGAAAATTTTAGCAAAATACTTCAAATGCCATTTTCTGCTTTCTTAGATTATTTCAGAACTTATTAAAGGCATATTTGTGTAAGCTCATACAGACTGATCTATTCGGCGTTTTTAGCTGAAAATTTAATCCGCCGATAATTTTAGGAAACAATCTTTTCAGATACCACGCAGCACTTAACAACCTCTAATTTCATTGGACCTTGGTGTCACGCAGCTCTATTGTTTTTAGGGCTAGGGTCCATTGTTCTGTTGTTTGTTCTATTGTTTTCTCAGCAAATCAGAGAAGACCTTGTAAGAGCCGCGTACCGCACCGCCGAATTTCCGAGCAGCTGATGGCTCTCCGAAAATGCTAGCTGACCTTATTTACACTCTAAACAACATATTTCTCCCTCCGAAAAAAAAAAATTGGAACTAATAAGTCCTCTTGTCACGAAAGTCTAAGGTGATGTTTTGCCAAAGAAATCTCTAGCTTTCACTACAATTAAATCCGAAAATCTCAGGCGATTTTAGGCCTGCCGAACAGATATTCCCCGAACCAACCGTTGGGTGTCCCTGATGAACCTTGTTAACATGACCTAGTTCGTTACAAGTCTCCCAGTAGCTCAGAGATTAGAGCGTCTGTCCGGTGTGCGGAAGGTCACGGGTTCAATTCCCGTCGAGAGGTGGAATTTAGAGTATTCCTGAGTAATTTGGCGCTCGATACAAACGGAATAATCAATGACATCTTACTTCTTGTTTGTAAATCGGCATTAAATAGACGTACCTCTGTTCTCGTAGACATGTCTCTAAGCGTTACAACGCCTTGTTGAAGTTCACTCTCTCCAATCACTGCACAGAACGGAATTCCATTCTCTTCACAGAACTGGAACTGATTAAGCATCTTCGGGTTCTTCTTGTAAAGTAATTCAGCCTGGCAAAGGAGAAGAGAGACCAGAAAATGGTCAGGGCAATGACAGCTGTCGTATCACTTTCATTGAGACAGCCATAGTACTTGAATCAACAAGTTACACGACGATAACACAACATCTGTTTTATTCAAAACCGTAGTCTAACAAGGTTAAAACGGGAGTTTCTTAAAAGTCTTCTCAAAAACGTTTCAGCGACAAAGGGCGTCACTAGTTTATATCCAAAAAGTACTCTGAGAAAAAAAAGTAGCTGGTAACAAGAACGGTAAACGTCAAGGATAAATTGATTTCTTAAAGCACTTTACAAAGGTTTCAAGGAGCACAAGAAACGCTAAACCCAAAATGAAAGCACTACAAGAACGTCACTGAAGCTCATCGGACAATGTAGCCTGTAATTTCACGGTACAGGGTGAGTTTCGCTCAGTGTTCATGAACGAGTACGGTGGAAGCGCCAAGGGACTGGGGAAATTGGTTCGTTATATCGAGGTTCTTTTCCATGCATTACACTATTACTGGGCAGAAAAAATATGGTTCGTTATACCGCGGTCTTCGTTGTATGAGGGTTTCCACTCTAATGGAAAGTTGGAAGACTTGGATTCAGATTCACTGTTTGAATGTGTTCGCCTCAGTTGATACAGCATACTATGTTCTATATAAGGTGTTTCGAGACAGTTTTTTGGGGGACCATACCAAACTTTTTGAATCGGCTCTTAGACAGTCTTCTCCTTGTCAGATCAACGTGAAACTTGCAACACTCGTTGGTTTTGGATTGAACTTTGGCGTGGTTTACATTTTGTGAAAATCGATATTTCTATGACAACAATAAACAGAAATGCTCGAAAACAATAAAATTGAAATTTTGCGCGATCCAGATTTCACGTTGAAAAGCAAATACCAACCTCTTAAACTATGGTGTATGGCAAACAAAATATACAAGAACAAAAAAATTCTGTATGTTTGTTTTGAAGTAAATCGCAAAAACATTTTCAACCTTAGTTTTTGCATAGTAATAGTAAATGCACCGAAAAATAATCAATGCTGTGATGAAATGGCTAGAAAATACTGTTAAAATTTGTCATTTTCTTACTTTTTCACGCCTAAAAAGTTTTGTTGAAACTGGTGTTCGCGATCTCGAGAACGAATTGTTTTTCTCAGGCCATTCGCGTAATCATTTTGTGGTAATTTATGAATTTGAGCGCTTTTGCGAAAATCTTAAGAACGGCTCGATAGATTTTTTTAAAACATTAAACACGCGTGCTTGACGATGTAACCAATTTTAGTGTTGAGTCTTGTTTTAAACATTGATTCACTGGAACACTTTTAGATTTAACGTTAAAGATGACGTATGAACCGACGGAAAAGCTTGCGTTACATATTCACAGTTGGCAAGAAAATGCTAATATATTCAAAGTAATGCACAATGCATTCCTCCGTGATTTTTACTTTCCGCTGTAATCTTCAGTGCAACAAAGAACAAAGAAACCAGATAAAAATCACGAAGCAATGAATCACGCATATATTTGAATATATTAGCACTTAATTACCAACTGTGAATTTGTAACGCAAGCTTTTCCGTCGGTTCATACGTCCTCTTGAACGTTAAATCTAAAAGTGTTCCAATAAATCAATGTTAATAAGACTCAATAATAAAATTGGTCACATCGTCAAGCACGCGTGTTTTATGTTTTAAAAAAATCTATCGAGACGTTCTTAAGATTTTCGCAAAAGCGCTCAAATTCAAAAATTACCACAAAATGATTACGCGAATGACCTTAGAAAAACAATTCGTTCTCGAGATCGCGAACACCAGTTTCAACAAAACTTTTTACGTGTGAAATAGTAAGAAAAAGACACATTTTAACAGTATTTTCTAGCCATTTCATCACAGCATTGATTATTTTTCGGTGCATTTACTATTACTATGCAAAAACTAAGGTTGAAAATGTTTTTGCGATTTACTTCAAAACAAACATACAGAATTTTTTTGTTCTTGTATATTTTGTTTGCCATACACCACAGTTTAAGAGGTTGGTATTTGCTTTTCAACGTGAAATCTGGATCGCGCAAAATTTCAATTTTATTGTTTTCGAGTATTTTTGTTTATCGTTGTCATGGAAATATCGATTTTCACAAAATGTAAACCACGCTAAAGTTCTATCCAAAACAAACGAGTGTTGCAAGTTTCACGTTGATCTGACAAGGAGAAGACTGTCTAAGAGCCGATTTTAAAAGTGAGGTATGGTCCTAAAAAAACTGTATCGAAACACCATAAACAGAACATTTATGGAGACCAAGGATAAGAAAACACTAGTTTTGATCTCTGCGGGTTGACCTAGTGAACGACAAAACGCACGCAAAAACAATAACAACAACAACAACTAATGCCTCACTTTTAGACCCGCTTGCCAAAGCTGGCAGACGAGTTTCAGTCGTTCTTCTAAAAGATTTTTCTGCCCAGAAGCCACTAACACTTGTGTCTTTGTGGTTCGCACTTTGCCATTTGCCTGCAAGACAAGAAAACACATTGCATTCGTTTTATTTCACCTCTTGGCATTTTACTTTGGAAAAAGTTCCTAAGGAAATGTTTTCTTTTTGGTGCGAAATGATGCCTCAATGTACCTGAGCCTTAGCTTCGAGAATGGAGAATATTCTTTCAATTCCTATGCTAACACCCACACAAGGAACCTGAAACAAGAAAGCGAGATTTTGTTATTGTGGTTAATTAATGTAATGCCCATATAGCTACGCTACAACAGATGATTGATGTCTCCCTTGCCTTTCTTCCTCTTGGGTCGAACATCCCAACAAGGTTGTCATAGCGACCACCACCAGCCACTGACCCAACTCCCACAGGCTCACCTGATAAAATAGATCACACAAAAATTAAGAACCGTTTTTAGAAGAATGCTAAGCTTTATACTTTTGCCTTTTAAAGTTCCACATTCCTTGTTTTAATTTAATTACCTTTTTCAGTTTTTCCCAGATCAGGTTGTTCCCCTGTCAATACTGCTTCATAAATCACCCCAGTGTAATAATCCAGCCCTCTGGCCAGACTCAGATCAAATGATACCTGGAAAAAAAATTTCGTTTTGATATTGCTAAAATTACATTGCATCACTCTGAAGGGTTTAGGGCGTATTTTGACAAACCTATTTTCAGGACTGGGTCGACTGTTGATCTTCATTAAAAAGCGGTCTGTGTTACAGAGGTAGTATTTGATAGAGGTGTCCATAAAAAGAGAGGATCGACTGTAATTACATTGCACGATTTCAAATAAGAAAGAGCGAATCCATACATGTTTTCACTGCAATACAGGAAACTGAACCACCTTACACACCGAAAGAGGTTGAAACAGAAAGCAATATTGGTAGGTTTGGTGAACATTTCCTATGGATTTCAACTATATACATTTTGAAACAGTGTTGCATTGTTTCATTCAATTTATGATTATAATTTTAATCAATTTCTGGCTTTTCAAAGCTTGAGTGGGACCTCCAGGTATAGTGGCCTTTCCAAACTTGAGTGGGACTTTAGGTTTAACAATAGTGACCTTTAAATCGAACTACAAGTGCAAAATTAAATGCGAGTACATGTACAACATTTCAATTCCTCTTTGGTGGCTTAAGATTGTCATCTGTCCAACCAATATCATTCGTAGCACCTCCTCCTCAACGTAACAGGGAGTAGCAGCAGATCTGGGAACGTAGCTGGTTTGAAATTCAAATGTCACACTTGTACTCCATCTCACACTCATAGTCTGATCTGAAGGTCGCTAATCTGCCACTGGCCCCAGATTTACAGGGAGCACCAGAATGAGCTTCAGATTGAGGTCCTAACTACCGACCTTATCTTTAATATCAAACAGTTCAATGTATCGAAGTAGCAGTTTCATGTCTTCCAATGCTGTCTTGGCACTTTTATTCTTGCTGAGAGCATCATCTGCCTTGAGACTTTCCACTAGTTCCATTCCTCCCTTCAGCTTCACATACTCTCCTATCTTGTCTGCCACACTGGGCTCCAGGCCCTTCTCTCCCACCATTTCTGCTTTAACATCTTCCCAAGGAAGCTGGGTACAAGAAAATAATGTGTAAGCAAAACAAAGATGGGATGTAGAGTGGGTAGAGACATTTTCACAAAAACAGGTAAATTCCAGTTCACCACTTTTCATGTTAAAAAGGAAACTGCTCTTCTTCTCACATAACAGTTTTTAACCATTTATTATGTAACTCTGAACTTATATTGTTTTCATTTAATCACAAAGCTGCAGTTGTTTAGTCAAAAAATCTAACATGTAGTGGAGTTTTCATGAAATAATGATATCCCTCCTTATCGTTTCAGTCAGGTGAAGCATTATTTTTTGCATAGAAAATCAACATGGTTCTAACTTGTGACCTTTCAAGTGAAAGCTACAGCTAAGGTGCTTCTAAAAACCTAACAATTATTGAAAACGTGGATGAAACCTTAGTTTGACCACTCACATGAAACCCACATTGGGCAGTATTTTCCCGTGGGTACAGCTGCTTTTTGCAAGGTGAAAATTTGAAGAAACTGTACTACTTTGGCATCACAAAATAAGGTAACTACAGGTAAGTGAAGAGTTCATTAACCCACCTTGTCAAGTTTATCAACAGCAGAACAAATGGATCTAAACTTCTCCTCAGGTACCCCACATACAGAAAACATGCCGTCCAACAACTGCCGATGATTAACCTGAAATAAATAACAAATTTTCATATCATGCATGAATTTACAGGAGAGTCCACTGAGCAGTGTACATGCAAGTCTCCAAATAGGCTTGATTTACAGCCACACTAGTGGGAAGAAATTTACCTATGAAAGAGCAGTGGAAAAAGAACCTAGTTTTCAACGAGGACCACCCACAATGTATTGGCCAATGGTTAGCTAATACTGAAAAGGGCCAACTAGGGTATTTTTGTGAGTTATACATTGTTATATTTCATTCTTGGCATGACATACTTTTCAAATAAATCAATTTGTTCTTTGTGAAACATGATCTGTTGAGTAGCCTTGAACTACACTGAAATGAACTGTGACCTGAAAATTGAGCATTTTTTCATGGAGGGGGGGGGGGGGAGGATACAAATGTATTACTCACATCTTGAAGTCTCAACCCCCAAAAAACTGTGAAATAAATTTCACGACATTAAATTCTTGTCACTGTATAAAGTTCTCACCTTTACAGTAAAATCTCCAAGGTTTAAATCTGTTAGTATTTCTGATACAATTTTTACACACTCTGCATCAGGAATCATAGGATCATATTGCCCAGCAATATCAATGTCCTAAGGATAATAAAGAAAACAGTGGAAGTCATTATGTAATAAAATGGAAGGAATAAATGCAAGGAAAAAACTGGGGAGTGATAGTGACTTAAGATTAAGTACGGTGACTGTCAAACTTTAATTTCCCCGACTCACCAGGATTCTAAAAACTGTTTGGATAATTGACAAAATGACTCCGAAATAAGCATAAATTGAAACTGAATACGTTGTACACCATTTAACAGTGCAAAGGTGAGCAATCACTAATATTCATGAAGAAATGGGGATTACAGAGAAAAGTCAGGGCAATCATAAAGTCTACTAGATAATCAAAGTCTGGATAATTGAGGTTTGTTTGTATACATGATGTACAGCTACATTTATTACTCTTAAGGCTCAAGCTTACACAACAATAATGAAAGGTACTACATATATTTGCCCTTTAGAATGTCCCAAGATGACTTCACACTATTGTTTCAAAAGATAATGAGGTATACGGTCAAACCTCTTTAACAGAAACACCAAAGGGAGAAAATTGAGGGTACAGAAAGGAGGTGTCCACATTGCTGAGGTCAACTTTGCACTGATGAATTTTTGTCTCAGAGACCAATGGAAATGTTACCTGAAATAAGGATGTGTCTGTCTAGGTAGACCCTATATGAATGTTGGAGTCTAAGGGATCAGTGAACTGTTTGCATATTTACAATGCAGTGCAATACAATATCCTTTATTTAAATGCTATGATGGTTTAAGCTTATAGTTATGCTTGTGGGGTCGTGAACTATTAATACCAACAACTACTCAAATTAATAAGACATACAGCTTTGATTTTTACTAAAAAATATAAAATCTGACATAGCCCTTGGCTGTGTTTGTACTGATAGACTATTAAAATCAAGTTCCTTGATAAATTTATCTTGTTTCACCTTGGAGAAAAATTAATTTTACTAAAATTATGGGAGTAATAGTTTGATTCTATGCTCCACAACATAGCTCATCTTTATCTAATAGAGTTCTTTATGTAATTTAAGAAGTTGTCCATTTAACAGACGTAGAGTTTATATGAATTTTGGAGTCTTGGGGATCTAGTCACTCTCCATTATAATGAGGAAGTGTTCATATTATGGAAGACATTCAACTGTGATTGATCCCAATTGTTATCAAAGAAACAGCTTGCTACTTACACATTGGTAAAATTCCCTGTACCTTCCTCTTGTCATCGCCGGGTTATCTCGCCGATATACCTTGGCAATATGATATCTTTTTATTTTGTCAATCTTATTCATGGCAACATATCTTGCAAATGGAACCTTGAGAAGCACTGTCAAGGAAACTAAGTGGATGCTGATGGAGATGTAGAAAACAAACATCAAATTCAAAGCTCATTCAAAAGTGATCAAAACAGCAGCAAAACACTGAAATGGTGTAAAAATGTATGGAATACATGTACAAGAAAACTTAAAAAAATTTTCATTAAAATATCCAATTTTAAAAAACATGCCTGTCACACTATGGTTGTCATGGAAACATGAAATTCCAAGAAAAATGACATGTCAAATCAAATTGTTGCCTGATTAATTTTAATTAATTTGAGCAAAAGCCACAAAGATTAAAAGTAATATTATGCAAATATCAGGCAGCTTTACGTAGAATTCAGATCACAAAGGATACTGTCAAGTCGTATCTTAGGGATAACAACTCTCCACCTTGATCAGCGAGATCATAAATTAGTTTGGAATCTTCACCATATTTCCCTGTTAATGTTTCCTACCAAAACAATTAAACAGAAGCATTAATCAAGCATTAGGGGACTTTGTGTCCTATTGTTTCTCTACCCTGTATAATGATACTTGTAAGTAGCTTACTTGTTGTATAATACTTAATCTGTAAATAATAATAATAATAATAATAATAATAATAATAATACTTTTCTAATTAGCACAGCACAGTTTTACTACAGCACTAGCCGCACAACTTTGAAACAGCAACATATTCTGTACGTGTAGAGGAAATACAGTAAAAGACAAGCAACAGCTTTGCCAAAGTATACAAATTTGGTGGCAATCCAGTGAGTGCGTGGTACTTCAGTTTTATCCATGGTTCAACTTTTATTTTCCTTTGTTCTTTTTTATGTTAATATATGATAATGAATATGAAACAAAAGAAAATAAAAATTGAACCAAGGATAAAATACAACTACAACTGTACACCGTACAACAAGTATTTAGTGCCCATGGGTGTGAGTCTCTAATCACTAAATAAACCCTAAGGGATGGGAAGTCATCACACCAAACAGGGTCCATTATTCCAAACTGCAATGTGAGAAGTTTTAAAATTTCAGCAGGAAATTCATTACTCTAACTAGTGCCTCTGGGACACCTTGTGCACATTATTTTATCATCCAAAACATGTAACGAGACCAGAAACCAAACCAAATAGCTTGATCTGGGTTGGCGAAGGAGTCTGTCCCCTGGGAAAACCAGGGTTAATATTTGGTCCTGTGGTGAGCCAGACATTTACAAAATGGTGTGGGCAATTACTTACCATCAACCCACAAACATCTGGCAGAAATACACAAGACCACTATAATAATAATAATAATAATAATAATAATAATCATCATCATTCACAAGTCTGTCGAAAGTATAATTATAGGCATCGATCCTTAATGTGATGACTAAGTATGTACGACCTACTCAAAAGTAATGCAGATTTACATTCATGATGTGGTCATTATAGTGCCTTAAACCTTGTCTGCCCTCATTTTAATAGTGAAACTGAGAGAGGGAGAACCTTTGGCATGTCTGCAAAAGACTCTGGAACTCATTGTCCAGTTATTTGAAGAAAGAGGGGACATCAGTAACCTCTTTTAGAGAGGCCATCCATCGCTATTTTTTAATGAACTACGATCTAGTGGACCATTTTAGTCTAAATGTAACTTAAATTTTATTCTGTTGTATATCTTAACTAGCATCTCACAACTTTTTACTTATCCATTGTTATTCTAGTCCATTCTTATAATAATAGAAGAGGATAAGATAAGACTAAGTATTTTAAGGATATATTTAATTTTTATTGATGTTAGGATCGAGGGCCACTAGTTCTTCAATTGATGTACAGTCTGTCAAGTGTTACCGTCGTTAAATAAAGTTAATTGATGATGATGATGATTATTATTATTATTATCATCATTATTATTATTATTACTATTATTAATTGCTATATTTTTGACATTGTGAATGATCTTAAATGTTTGGATCACATTCACCTCTAACAACAATTAACACAAAAAGAAGTCAGAAAGTCTGATGCACATCTCTTACTATTCTGTAAATTTTCTCTTAACTTGAAAAACACTCGAGAAGAAACTCCTTCTCATGAGCATGAGCAGGCAGATGTCCAACCAATTTTACCCTTTAATCTCCAGTATCAAAATACAAGTTCTCCTTTTTGTTCCCACACATTTCTTGTAGAAGTAGTGGGGAGAAGTTGGGAAAATGTCAAGTAAAAGGTCATCTTGGATGATCAAGTTCTTAATTCTCATGCCCTTTCTAATACATTAAGCAATAATAATTACAAGGGAAAATTTAAATGTATCAGGCCTTTAAGAGGCTGTCTCTGTAAAAACCACCCACTCAATTTCGTGTCAAAAATAAGTTTGCCTGAAACTCTGCCAACAGAAAGACTTTACCGAGGCTAGAACTAAAACAGGTTTGGTTTGGTTCAAAATGATTTTCTGGCCGCGCTGGGAGCTGTTAAACATTTTGTCCCATCTGGGCCCAATTGCACGTCTCGAAAATTAAAAATTAGGCATTTTTTGCGGCGTTATAAAAAATTAGATTCGCGTCATCTAGCAATGAATGTTACGTCATTTTGCTCATAAGCCTTTGTAGTTTTCTAAATGAGAAACAATTTTCTTGTCTATTTAACCTGACAGGCGAAATCAATCGTCTTATGAGCCCTGCCAATCGCCATCCGAACGAAGGCTGAAAATGCCCTTGATTTGGAAGCTTATTTTTATAATCTGGGACTTAGTTGACAGCTCTAGCTTACCTAGTGGAAAAGTGCAATCCTTTGTCGGCACACATATGCAAAAAGCCCTGTAAGATTTCAGTATTTCAAAAGTTATGACCGTTTGTATCAGCACATTTGCCCGCATTTGCGATTTTCAGCCTAATGTTAATCGACACATTTCGATCAGATTTTGTCATAAATACAGCTCACCTGCTTTGAAGCTCGGGCTTATTTCCAACTTCAGCCATTTTCCAGTTCCTGGGATGGCTCAATTCCATGATAGATCCTTTAAATAGGTGGGTATTGCCTTCGAAGATTGAGCACGGCCTCTGCCGTGTTGCTTGTTAGCGAACCAAAACTCGAAACCATGGCCACGTCTCCCGCTAGAAATAGGTGATTAAAACATCGATTTGCAGCCGAATTTCCTGGAGAATCGGACAATAAACTATCCAACTTTGGTATTTAGGAAGATAATCGAGAACTGAGGTCTTAACTCTCGAAGAAATCCTTCCGTTAAATCGCCGAATTAGCTGATGACACATCGTCGACTTGTGTTGCGATGCTGCTTTCGCGAAGGTCCGCATAAATGGGGAAACCGCTGATTGCTTCAGGATTCTAACTGTTTTTTTTTTCAAAATAATGGAAACCCGCAAAATTTCATACCAAACCGTAATTACTAGAATAATTAAGCCTTAGAATTCCCTTGTACTTTCAGTATTTTGTAATATAGTAACAAATATCCATGCGTTCAATAAAATTGCGTTACCTGTGTATTTGCTTGACTTCTTGTTCAAAGAGGATACTCCAGGTAAACGCTAGGGGAAAAGGGTTCTCTTGAAAAAGAAATATTTTGCATTTTGTTTAAGTCTTTTTTAATGCAAAATGTTTTGATTCGACAAAGTTGACGCAGTGCTGATTCTAGCGTTTTTGTTCTCTCTTTACATGACCTACATTTCAAATGCGTGAATTGGCAGACGATGTTTGAAGTTAATGACAGACGACAAATGCACGATGATCAAAACAAAATAAATTCTTAATTACACGTGTAATTGACTTCTTGTTTTTATGGAGAAAAGTCTTCAAAAAGCGTCAGGTATGATCTCCATGGCCCAAAATGGATACCTTATGTTTCGATCAGATGCCAACAATCAGATGTGCTTTCTCTTTTAGAAGAGTGTTTTATTCTGTCCTCATACAATTATATCGTTGCTTTGAGCCCCTCCAATTTCCAGTCCATTTGCAATAGAGTCTATGCGAGGGCTTTCCCGTTCAGCTTCCAGCTTTCAATATTTTTATCCCCATAAGGTGCAAAACCCTCTAGAAAGTTGTTGCATACGATAATATACTAAAGTCGCCATTTTTTGAAAGCGTGTAAGTTTTGATTGACAGAAAAACTCTCTCTAGGGTCCCCTAATACCTCCAAATATAAGCGCTAGTGGATGGATTGCAATAAGCTAGCAATATCCCACGAAAACCAGGGTCCAAACATAAGCCCTCTTCTCTCCCTTCTCCCATAGCATATCGCCTGCTACGAAAAAACTTTCGCATTTCTTAAGACGGCGCTCAGGCCCCCCAAGGCCTGGCCTTCTTATACGACTGCTAATGATAAGAATACCTGTAAAATTATATTACATGAACAAAGTAAAACATATGGGGTAATGAATAAAACAGATAAAATAGTTTTGAACATTAGGAGTCTTTTAGTTATTAAACGGGCCAGGCCTTGGGGGGCCTTTGTCCCGTCTTAAGAAATGTGAAAGTTTTTTCGTAATAGGGATATTTAAGGTCGCGATATTCTATGAGGGAAGGGAGAGAAGAGGTTTAGGTTTTGGAGGTTTAGGAGAACCTAGAAAGAGTTTTTTAGTCTATCAAAAATTACACGCTTTCAAAAAATGGCGACTTTAGTATATATTATCGATATTCTATGAGGGAAGGGAGAGAAGAGGTTTAGGTTTTGGAGGTTTAGGAGAACCTAGAAAGAGTTTTTTAGTCGATCAAAAATTACACGCTTTCAAAAAATGGCGACTTTAGTATATATTATCGTATGCAACAATTTTCTGGAGGGTTTTTTAACCTTACGGGGATCAAAATACTGAAAGCTGAAAGCGAAACGGGGAAGCCCTAACATAGACTGGATTGCAAATGGCCTGGAAATTGGAGGGCTCAAAGCAACGAAACAATTCTTCGAGGATGTTCTGAATGTTGGCAACTGAAACATAAGGTATGCATTTTGGACCCTGGAGTTCATGCATGAGGCTTTTTGAAGACTATTCTCGATAAAAACAAGAAGTCAATTACACGTGTAATTATGAATTTATTTTGTTATGATCGTGCAATTGTCATCTGTCATTAAATTCAAACATCATATGCCAATTCATGCGCTTGAAATCTAGGCCATTTAAAGAGAGAACAAAAATGCTATAATCAGCACTGCGTTAACTTTGTCGAATCAAAACAGTTTGCATAGAAAGACAAACAAAATGCAAAATATTTCTTTTTCAAGAGAACCTTTTTCCCCTAGCGTTTACCTGGAGTATCCTCTTTCAACAAGAAGTCACGCAAATACACAGGTAACGCAATTTTATAAAACACATGGATATTTGTTACTATATTACAAAATACTGAAAGTACTAGGGAATTCTAAGGTTTAATTATTCTAGTAATTACGGTTTGGTGTGAAATTTTTGCGGGTTTCCATTATTTTGAAAAAAAAAAAACAATTAGAATCCTGAAGCAATCAGCGGTTTCCCCGTTTATGCGGACCTTCGCGAAAGCAGCATCACAACACAAGTTGACGATGTGTCATCAGCTAATTCGACAATTTAACGGAAAGATTTCTTCGAGATTTAAGCCCTCAATTCTCGATTATCTTCCTAAATACCAAAGTTGGATAGTTTATTGTCCGATTCCCCAGGAAATTCGGCTGCAAATCGATGTTTTAATCACCTATTTCTAGCGGGAGACGTGGCCATGGTTTCGAGTTTTGGTTCGCTAACAAGCAACACGACAGAGGCCGTGCTCAATCTTCGAAGGCAATACCCACCTATTTAAAGGATCTATCGTGGAATTGAGCCATCCCAGGAACTGGAAAATGGCTGAAGTTGGAAATGAGCCCGAGCTTCAAAGCAGGTGAGCTGTATTTACGACAAAATCTGATCGAAATGTGTCGATTAGCATTAGGCTGAAAATCGCAAATACGGGCAAATGTGCTGATACAAACGGTCATAACTTTTGAAATACTGAAATCGTACAGGGCTTTTTGCATATGTGTGCCGATAAAGGATTGCACTTTTCCACTAGGTAAGCTAGAGCTGTCAACTAAGTCCCAGATTATAAAAATAAGCTTCCAAATCAAGGGCATTTTCAGCCTTCGTTCGGATGGCGATTGGTAGGGCTCATAAGACGATTGATTTCGCCTTTCAGGTTAAATAGACGAGAAAATTGTTTCTCATTTAGAAAACTAGAAGGGCTTATGAGCAAAATGACGTAACATTCATTGCTAGATGACGTGAATCTAATTGTTTATGACGCCACAAAAAATACCTAATTTTTAATTTTCGAGACGTGCAATCGGGCCCAGATGGGACAAAATGTTTAACAGCTCCCAGCGCGGCCAGAAAATCATTTTGAACCAAACCAAACCTGTTTTAGTTCTAGCCTCGGTAAAGTCTTTCTGTTGGCAGAGTTTCAGGCAAACTTATTTTTGACGCGAAATTGAGTGGGTGGTTCTTACAGAGACAGCCTCTTAAATGGTTAAATAAATTTGCAATGTATATTTTCTATGAAAATAAAGGTCTGGAAGGACAAATGCCCTGCTAAGCAAGACAAGTTATTTTCCACCCAGCCTACATGTTTTCTATAAAGAGGATAATTTTACTGCACCTTCATCTCAAACACTGGAGTATCAATCTGTTCTGCACCATGTCTCTCAAAACAACCAATGATGGCCTTGAAGGCTTTCTCTCTGATAGCCATCTGTTTTGGTTCATAGTCACGCGTTCCCTACAAAGAAGTGATGTAGGAATTAACATAAAGAAAGCTACAGTGGTACAAAAAAAGTGTACAGAGAATCAATCAGAAAGGAGAATACTGCTTTAGATTTTATTACCAGATTGCCACAAGCATTTTTTTAAGGGGTGCACTTATTAAAAATCTAAAGCCTAGACAGCGAAAAAAGTGTTTAAGGTGGATTTATACACAGCGTACACATATTGCAATAACATTAGCATGTGCAAATTTATTATTGTTTTTAAAACTTTAAGAAAAAAGAAATTGGCATGGTAGATGCAATAACTATATTGACCATCCCCCATCCTACCCAAAATTCTGACTCTGCTGCTGGTGTAGCTGAACTTCAGTACGTACACAGATTTGTATGAAAGTCTGATACAGAGTTTATCACAGGCCAATATATACCATAAAACCCTGCAGTATAACTTTCATCTCTATTCTCCCACACATCACTAGTAACAAAGTCCATTACCAAACTTGGACACTGCTTTTGTGTAATAAGGAAGTCTGGGATTTAGCAGAAGTAACTACAATTGTACTGACATAATTTTACAAATTAATAACACACTCAGCACTGCTGAAAATACATTAATTACATCCTCTTCCAGATGTGATGATAAGAGAGTGATTTTCTGAGGGGCTTCAAAGCCAATACATGTACATTCTAAGATTGAACATTCTCTCAAAACTACATGTAGCACGTGTGATTAGTAATCAGGGTGAGATGTTACCAATATCCAGCACGTTACAATTACCAACTTGCAATAAAATAACTTAATACAATATTCTGTTCAAGTACGAGATCAGATACAGCCAGGGAAGTTGGGTTTCAATGAGGGTCAGATTACAGTGTACACCCTTGACCACAAATACAGTACTGTAGGTGTAGTTCAGCAAAATTACCATCACATTTACCTTGGGCGTCTTAAGGACAAACTTCTGGCTTCCCTGGTCATCTCCAAGCTTCTTTTTAAGTTCAATTAATTTTGCTGTTTCTTCCTTTATCTGTACAGAAATAGAGTTTTTTTGTAAAATTAAACTACACTACTGGTACTTTTACAAAATTTTTTAATAGAGTAACATGAAGTATATGTTGTAGGTTTCAGTTTGATGCTAATGACTATAAAACAAAGGAAATACAAATCAAACTAGTTTGAAATCATTTTGACCTGAAATTCATTTTAACCTATAGCATATACACTGTATGATGTGGTTAACCAAAGCCAAGCATATCAGCAGCCAAAAATTTTGTAATTAATTTTATTATGTGAGAGTGGGATCTTCGAAATATCAACAAGCTACAGCGTAAGATAACAGTGTCTGTTATTATAAAGGCGCAGCATTATACGACATGACGGGCTATCATAACTATCACTTATCACTGATGGGAGCATATATGGCAGTGAGGTTCAAGGAAATCATACTAAATATCAATTAGCATCATGATAATGCAGGATGGAGTTTAAAATCAAGGCAGGATGCAGTTTACCAGCTAAACATTTTAAAGGCAGAAATATATAGGAAAATCACCACAGGTAGCCTTTGTAGGAAAGTGGGATGAAAAAACAACTCAAACAACTCCAGGACAGTGCACAGCATGCACAACTGAGATCAGGGTAAGTACGTGTATTCCAACAGGAATGGGGTGTTGGAATAATGAAGGATTGGAAAACCTTATTTTGGACCCTTAGATCAATCTATATGTAAGTCACGTTTACACATTAGTCTCACAGTGTGTGCAGTAACTTGCACTTTTGTGTATCAACTACAAAAATGAGGACAAAAATGCTTAGCATTTCTAGTTCTGGCAAGAATGCCGACCCGTAAAGACATTCAAAAGGTAGTACCAACAACTTTGGACTCCTTCAAAACAAAATTCTTTGACCATTTTTGAGTTTTTCAGTTTCTAGTACAATATGTATGCCTTGTAGAAAATGCACTTGCAACCTCCCTGCTTCTAAAAATATTTATACAAATCAAAATTGCTATGTTCAGTGACACTTCATTTGGGAGTACATAGAGTATCAAGCTGCCACTGACCTGGTTTTCTACACAGTGTGAGCAGGAAAGGGTGGCAGCCCGCAACAATTTAGGAACACTTAAAATATTCCTGAACAATTTAGAGGGCATCATTATGTCTGGAAACAGAAACCAAATGTTCAAAAATAGATAATAAAATCTACAGTATATCCTGGTCTCAAAATTTTGTCTTTATTTAAGTTTCTGTTATGAAAAAAGAAAATTATCTCTAACAAAAATATTCGAAAACTTGAAGTAACTTGTGAGAAATGCAAGATTAATTTTGATTAATAGAGCACCTGTCAATATCAGAGGCCATAGCCTGTTCCAGGCTCCGAGATAGTGGGGGAAAGAGCAAAGAGAAAACGAGGGCGAAAAAACACAAGGGGGCACTGCCCCCTTTTTTCCCCAGGCTCCTGTGTGTGTATTATTTCCGCGTTCCCTTTCTGTTCGCGCCGACCCTACTATCTGAGAGCCTGGAACAGGCTACAGAGGCCAGGGATACTGATGTGGTGCGCTAGATATTAAATTTTTTGTATCCCTGTAAAAATGGGGGATTCACCCTTCTTAGACACATCTTTTGGTCTTCACATGAATTTGAAAAGAAAACCCATCACAAATGTTAAATGCACCACAAACACACAATGATCCTACCCCCATGGCTTAAACCTGATGGCCTTATAAAATCCACAAACACAAGAAGAACACAAGATCATCTATTTCACTACTCACTGGGCTTTTTGGTCAGATAGAGTAAGTTAAGGGTAAAACGGATGGTACAGTACCGCTCAAATGTATTGTTCCAGAAAGTATCCATACTCCCCCCATGGAGGGTTTTTTGGTTTGAACCCCTCACCCTTCTGGAAATTCCAGTTAAGGCTCATTCGTTCCTTTAAAAATTTTGGCCTTTAAGATCCCCCTCCCCCTTGGAATTTCCAATGACTCTCCGTGGTGGGGATATGGATATTTTCTGGAACCACACAATGCAAGTTGACAGGTTCTTTTGAGTCTCGATTTTCAACACTCAATTTGCGACAACCGAGTATCGAGAATCGAGTATAGAAAATAGAGTCTCGAGAGAATCAACAAAATAATGAGCTTGTCACTTGACTGACTCTTGGATAGAATGAATCGAACAAAAGAATCACAATTCAAAGAATAAATGCTAAGAATAATGGAAGCCTAAACAGAAGATAATTGTTGTTTTGACAATCGCCAGCGCATGCTTTAAAAAACAAAACTTTCTGAACTTTAGCTCACAAAGAAATCTCAGAATTATGTGAAGATCATCGCAGTGAAGGTGTTTCAACCTAAGCAGTTGAAAAGAAGACACCTGAAAAAATTCAGGCTTGAACGGGAATCGAACCCATGACCTCTGCGATACCGGTGCAGCACTCTAACCTGAGCTCTAATCAGCCATGAAAATTTTGGTGAAGGATAGGATATGTTCTTTTTAATTATACCCTTATTTAAAATACTTTTGTATGCTTGCAGTGACGTCACAGAAGACATTTGAAAATGTTGTCACTGCCCCTCACAGATGCATGCTTTCTGAACTTTCGCTTGAATTGAAAGAATTGCCTTAGTAGCACTTGACAGTGGCATTGAATCATAACCTGAGTGATAGAAATGATGAATGGATAAGACAGTCAACCCTCTCTACAATGGCCACTCTTGGACAGAATTTGTGACCATTGCAGAATGGTGATGGAAGCACTGGAAATGGATTGATCACATGATGTATGGGGAGAGGCACCAACACCTGCAGTGACTACACGGTGGCATTAGAATGGAGGCCCAAAGGAAGAAAGCAGTAGATACTAGGAAAGACCATTAACAACATGGAAGAGGACTGTGACAGCAGACAGAAGACCTGAAGGATGACAAGTTAAATAAGCTTATGGCCTTATGTGACTACTGGTGCAGTGAGGTATGGTGATGATGATGATGATGATGAAGAGAGGGGGCTATTTATGGCGAGGTTTCAAATGAGCATTTACTTTAGGTAAATGAATTGGTGGTTGGAACAAGAAAACACAGCTACATGGTGAGGCTTTATAAGAATTTTTGAGTAAATTGATCAGCAGTGACGAGTTGGAACGAGAAAACATGTCCATTGAAAAAGGTGGCCATCATGGGGAGATATCCCGACTAATACTGAAGCCTCCAAAATCATTTAAAGATAAATTTATGCCAATAAATTTGAAAATTTAAAAATTATATGTCACCCATGACCAGGCTTTCAAGTCATAGCCAGGCCAGTTCCTGCTCAACATGCTATAAAGATATTACCCAAAGAAAATATTTAAAACTAAACTGTAATCAAAGATAGTTCCTAGGCATATAGTATTCATATTTTCCCAGTGAATTTTCAAGTTTCAGGTATGTGGCAAAGATGATGAAATCATTGCATTCAGTTTCAAAACACCGCAGGCTACCACGTGTTCAAACTACCCGGTCTTCTGCGGTAGCACTGAAATATTTTCTGGAGGATAATAACTAAAAAACAGTAGGAAAGCTACCTTGTTTTTGACTTCATCTGTCTGTTCTTCAAGTTTTAACTGTCTGATTATATCTCCTTGCTTTCTAATTTCTTGTTGAACTTCGGTCCTCGAAAATGATGGACCTTCCTTCGACGCCATGTTGGATTTCTGGTCAGCGGCTGGGCGAATTACTTCCGAAGAAATCCGAAGTTTGCCGAACTATTTCCGAAAACAAAACGACAAAATGGCGCGGAGCCTGAATCTCTGTAAAACTCATTCACTCAGCAGTTCATCGCGTTTTAATTACGACTAAGTCCAAACTGTACGCATCGGGAAAGGCTGATTTTCAATCGATGTTGGGAGTCCCGTTTTTAACGCACCGAGCGGTGTGAATTCGGGTGCACCGAAACGTAAATGTATTCTACGCTAGTGAGGACTGCAAAATGTTTCGATGATTACTGGTTTGTTCCTCGTCGCTGTGGAGACAAAACAGTACTCAGCTGGTCACGCACATATGATTACAACTACAAAAGAACTTCTGAATGTAAATGAGCTTTAATTCACTGCTGTACATTGTGGTGAGGATTTCACTTTTTAAACCTTAGGAGAACGCGGGTAAACTTATACCACGGAAAGACTCACGACGACATGATATGGCTTCGCTCTGACATTCAGGATACTATTTGAAGATCAAAGTTTCTTGTTTGTTTTGTGGCTATTGCGGAGAATTCGTCGTCGTAATATTTGAGCTGAAATTGTTGTTGTTTCCAGAACATTCTGCCGAAAGAACAGCCTTCAACTTAAGTTCGTTACGGCATGGCCAGTTACGGGTTTAAGTCGCAGTGAGCGACTGAATGATGTTTGGAAGTTTTGGTGTTGGATACGATCTGCTGTGTATTGATTTTACACCTTTCTCGTCCGCATCAGCTAGTTTGGAAACGCACTGCGAGTGAATTTGAGTAAACAAAGCTCTTGCCATTTGTTTGGTTATCTAACAGTTAGCTCAATCTCACGAGAAATTAATTCGTCTATGAACTTGTGTTTGCGTGGAGAAATTGAAATTAAATGACAACAGTAATACAGCCAGTGTTGACAGCCGATATGGAATATGGTGATGCGAACGACAAAGCCAAGATTTTAAATGGTGATAGCGGCACTGTTGTCCACGAGAAGAAGAAACGGAGGAAGGTGAAAAGGACGACATCTATGCCGTCCACGGAGGAACAGGATGATGGATATTTGAGGCAAGTTTCTAGCTACAGCTATGCCGGTGAACATCCTGCTCGCCATGTTCAGCTGCCTCTTGAAACGATGGGAAGCCGCGAAAAATTGATTCACATCCACGATGAGTTGAATAATACATATCCCTCACGCTCAGAAATAAACCACGACGAAAAAGACATCAGAAAACTGGCCTTACATCTTGCGATAAGCAGGTCCAGTGAGGGTAAAAATAACAAGTTTTTACACCATGACTATGTTTTAGTTCACAAAACAGGAGACAATCGAAATCTCCACGAGAAACTGAGAAAGAAATACGAGTCTGAACTTCACGCGCAAGGGTTTAGAGTGGATCGCAAGTACACTGCAGATAAAACATTTGTAGTTCTGCACTGTTCATTTGAGAGGCTTTGTGAAGAAGCGGAAAAAGTGTCTTTGGAAATGCCATTAGCTGGGGTGAGTGAGCTAGGCCTTTTCTATTGATGGGTGTTTGGTGTGGGGCTGTCTCTCCTATCACAATAAATTGTGGTCCAAAAAAGGTTTTTTACTACTGTCCAGAAAGGTTTTCAATACAGTCTTGGGGTATCTAATCTAGCTTTTCAGTAGTCAAACTCAACTGAAGTCAGTCAAACTCAATTGAACAGTTGGGTTCAGGAATCAATCATTTTCAAACATCCAAAATTTTGTGACTGTGAGGGTTCGTTTGCATTCGATTGCATTACCCAGTGTAGTTAAACGCAACTGAACTCATTGGTTCAGCTTCTGAGTCCCCACCTTGATCGGGAGCTCTAACCACTGTACTACAACCTTAGCCAATTTTCAGTTGGGAAGGTTATCACATTTTACCATGCTTTTGTTTCCCTCCCCTCCCCCCTTTTCCATGTTGGAGGTCTTGCCTGGCAAACATTCAACATTGAAACGGGGGGTGAGGGAACCGGTGAATAGAGATGGAGACTAATTTATGACGGCATATTTAGACACAATGAATAATATCTTACTAAAATTCTGTTCATGGTCAAACCTTCCCAACAACTTCTGACAAACGTTGTAGGTCATTTTACTAGGTTCATATATGACACAGTGAGGGCACAGTGATCAGTAATTTTGTTACAATTTTCCATTATTGAGTCCCTGGGACTCACCCCATGAAAAATAACAAGTCCCAGACTGAAACCAATCAGTCCCATCTATCTATAAATGGCAGTTTGTATGAAATGTGCTTTATTCCATATTTGGTACTACCTCATTCCCAGGGTCCTCTCGACATCAAAATACATAACCACTTCATCACAAACAAACATGGCAGCATTTGGAATAGATCAAACTTATTATAATTCACGTAAAGGCTTGTATTTATTCCCTCAGAAATTGTAATTATTATAATTCACATAAAGGCTTGTATTTATTCCCTCAGAAATTACTTCTAGATATATTTTAGAGCCAACCGATATTTTCTTTTGAAGTAAGTTGTGTTGTAGATTCTAAATTAAACAAATGCAACATTTCATTGATCGTGGCATGTTTGCGTTTGTACGTCCTGAAGGACGCATGCCATAACTTATTTTGCCTCTTTTAAGATTTCTGTGTGCCAGAGACACAGGACGCAGGGGTAACAAAAATTAATCACTGAGTGATGAAGATCAAGTCAGCATGTTAGACTTTCAATTAGTAGATTGTAGGGTCGGTGGTTAAGACCCAAGTCTCAGCACTGTGTTGTGCGGTTTCCTTAGACAGGAATCTTCATGCCACATTGTCTCTCTTCACCTAAGTGAATACCAGAAAATGGGTACACGTACTGGGGGTCACCCTGTGATGGACTGGCATCTTTCTTGTCTTGGGGGGGGGGGGTGATACTTCTAGTTGCTCCTGGTGATACTGAAATTGGAGTTTTAGCACCTGCCATGTGTGCAACTTTACCTTATAATTTTTATGTAACACAACGTCTGCAAGTCAGTGAAATAAGAATTTTGCATTGTTTCACTTGGAGTGTTTTCTATTGTCTTACAATGTATTTCTGATCATTTTCAGTATGTTGTTCCAGAGGCATCCAAAACCAGTTTGTGGAAACGATTTTGGTATCAGTTTAAAACTGATGATGAAGGTATTTATAGAAAATCTTGGAAATAAATAATGTGGGATTAGGCACTTGTATGCTAAGGGCCTTTTGAAAGCCTGAGCCAGACCAGAGCTCCTGTACACAGAAATTACCTTATGACATTTAACTCTAGAAAACTGTTAATTAATTTAAGAATCAGAAAAAACTAATAATTAAGAGTGACTTTCGGTAAACATCAAGCATTGGGTGGCAGAAGTTGAAAAATCGATTTCTTTCATATTTTGCACAGAAACCTGATGTGGTTCGTTTTCCCTAGAAGCACTTTATTTTCGAAAAAACGAGGAAATCGATTCTCGGGTTTGGCAGGTCAAAATCACAGGAAATTAACCTTCAAAATTAGTACTATAAACTTGCATCGCGCTGGTAAACTAAAGCGTGGAAAAAAAGATAGCCACTTCTTATTAACAGAACAAGTCTTTTTCATTAACTAGACAGTTACAAAACAGCAGTAGCGAAATTTAATGAGCACAAACAATTCCAAACTGAAAGGCAGGTTCTGATGTTCATGTAGAAGCTGATTTTGAACCTAACTTCGATGAAATAATTTAACATGTGCCATAACTCCAAATGGTCTCAATCCTCATTCAATAGACAATAGAAACATTGAACTAAACTATACCTTGAAACTGGCTTGGGTTATCCATGCTGCTGTCTATGGGAAGACATGGAACACAGCGAATTTTAACAAATGGGGCTTAATAAAGTTCAACTTTGCCGCATACTGAAATGCACCAAAATTTCCGTGTTAAGCGACACAATCTTTCTTTTCTTCTTCGTTGCTTAATGCTTGATGATGGCTTCAAACTAAAATGTTCGGTTGATTTCAAAAAGGTAGAGGAAAAAGAAAAAGTTGAACGATACTGGTGTTATGGTTGTGAGCTCTCTGTACAAACCACTAGAAAACATGACATCTAATATGCTACACCTGTGACATCATATACCCAAATTTGGTTAAACAATTTAGTCACAGTATTTGGTAAGGCAATGCAAACAAATGTACAAAGAAAATTTGCACACGAAGGAACAGCAGTTTGAAAACGTGAAAATCGCCCATTTCGGGCTTTTTCCCCCCTCTTTTTGGAACGCAAAAGAATGTTAAGGCTGGAAATTAACAAGAATGAAGTAGAGCGAGCCCATTTGTTTAAAGAAGCAAATTTTCCCGTGTTTTTGTGTACTGCAAAATTCAACTTCACTGAGCCCCATTTGTTAAAACTTTGCTGAGTTCGAAGTGGATGCAAACAAAAAAGCATGGATAACCCAAGCCAGTTTCAAGGTATGGTTTATTTCAATGTTTTTGCTGTCTATTGAATGAGGATTGAGACCATGTAGAATTATGGCACATGTTAAATTATTTCACAGAAGTTAGGTTCAAAATCAGTTTCTACGTGATCATCAAAACCTGCCTTTTAGTTTGGAATTGTTTGTGTTCAGTACATTTCGCCACTGCTGTTTCACAACTGTCTAGTTAATGAAAAAGACTTGTTCTGTCAATAGAAAGTGCCTATCTTTTTCTCTGCGCTTTAGTTTACCAGCGCGATGCAAGTTTATAGTACTGATTTTGAAGATTAATTTCCTGTGATTTTGACCTCCCAAACCTGAGAATCAATTTCCTCGTTTTTTTTAAAATAAAGCACTTCTGGCGAAAACAAACCACATCAGGTTTCTAGCTTTACCAATGCCTAATTATATGCAAACTACGAAAGAAATCGATTTTTCAACTACTGCCGCGAAATTGAGATATTGCTTGATTTTTACTGAAAGTCGCTCTTAAGAATCAGTCCTGGTATATGTTTTATTTGTGGAAAATTAATGTAATTTGTGTTTGTTTTCTTTAAATTACAGTTGATTTTGTAAGTGCTCCATTCTGTGTCTCAAAGTCTCATATTTATGAGGGAATTGAAAACCCTGACACATTTTTCAGGCCTGCTCTGAGGTCATTGCTGGTGAGTATAGTGCCATATTTTACTAGTGTCTAGATTATTGTCTCTGTTTTAGGTGTTTACTGAAAATGCTTGGTTTTCTTAATTTGCCGTGTTTAGGTTCACCACATTTTAATTGATGTAGATGTTAGAGACAAGGAGAGCAAGCAACTTGGTCAGAATACTCAAGGTAAAGTATGCCAGGCTAATTACCACTGACCTTCAGATCTGACCTGCAGCACACGAAGCACTGTCTACAACACTCCGCCCCCACAACCACAATTTTTATTTAACTAATGACTATTGTTTAAATTCCATCAATTTCAGGTCTGGGATACATGCTGATGGAAGGAGCCTACACTGACGCATTTATCCTCCATGAAAAATCTGTGTATGATTCCAAATTTCCGCTCTCTGATGCGGGGGATGACAACAGCTTTCTCCATGGCCAAGATATTGCTGATCCTCGAAAGGCCTTACAAGACACTTGGCTGAAACATTTTAGACATCAGCCACTGTGGAAGATCAGGAATTATTTTGGGGAGAAAATTGCACTTTATTTTGGCTGGCTTGGTGAGTTGTTTTGTATTGAAAGTGATTTTTAGTCCACACTAGAAGTAGAATCTGATTTGTTTTGGTATGAACTACCTGCACTACATCGCGTTTCCTGGACTGGTTCAAATGATAATCAAGCAGCTTTAAATTTATTCATGAATTAAAATGCCTTTTCTATTTTATTAACTCTATGATATATATTTTTTATTTCAGGTTTGCTAACATCTTCACTCATTATACCCATGTTGCTTGGCTTTGCTATCTTCCTTTGGGGACTTTGTGTTGCGTAAGTGAAAACAAAATCACAGTTTAATCAATAGGTTAACCAAAACATCTGTACTGTACTCAATACTGTACTTTTCCTTTTTAATATAATGTAATTTCATTATGGTCATGTTCTGAGTCATTGCATAGTCAGAAAGTCAAATTTTAGAAGACTGACAGATGTTTTTTTTTTCTATCTAACCTGGTCTCTGCATTCTGTGGTGTTGTTCCCTTGTTGTGTCCCTCTCCACTCACTCACTCATCCTCTTCATGCCGAGTGGCACACAAGGCCTGGGTGTCCCTCTCCACCCAGATGTAAAAATACATACCAGCAAACTCTTAGGGAATCCTAACAAACTGCTTGGGTTTGGGGGGGGGGGGAGTTGGGAGAGTAATGCTGTGTATACTAGCATCCCATTCATGAGGTGTACCACTATAGGAGAGTAGTTGCTTGTGTAACCTTTTACAATACCAGCATTGTGTTAAGGTCTGTGTTGGTGGGGGGAATAGTCTTGCTCCAGTCAATTCATGCTACAAGCCAGCCTCACTACCTGGTTCATTCAGTTCCTTGGAGCGACACTGTCTTACAGTTGAAACTTTTTCCTTTGTCACTGAGTTTGTGGTACAACAAGATTGTTATGTTGCTGGCATGATGAAGTTCTTTTATTTTTAATTCTTTCCACCTCTCTGTTGATTGCCACAACAGTAGTTGTGGAGGTTTGAATGCCTTAATATTTTACTGCATTTGGTTTAATATACATACTTCAAGTTGCCCAATGTCAAAAGCCACTTTAAAGATGTAATCCATTTTTCATTAATCATAATTTAAAACTGCATGCAAGACTCTGCATACATGGAGGCTCCATCAGTCTTGACTGTTCTTTCTTTGTGTATGTCTTGGTTCAGTAACAGTAGAACAATAATTGTCAATAAATGATGAGTCCAGATTGTTTCTTGGTAGACATACATCTCCTCTTCTTTATCTCAACTAGTAATCTTCAGCTCTATAAAGACTTAGAGGCTCTTGGTAGGTGAGTTGCCTTTCGGCCTCTGCTTCTTGTTGTAATTCTCTTCCTTCACTTTTATGTTTGTGTCCATGTCACAGGTGTCATGGGACACGAAGCGTGTTATTGTTTGTCTTCTAGTTCCCATGGACAAGTGGTTCTATCCTAGTAGAACATTGCTTGTTAACTGTCTTAAGTAATCGCACAAAGAATCACCTCACTCCAATCTGCATTCAGTTTTGTAACTGAAGTGTTCTTGGTTTTGCTTGTAAAAAAATCTTTCTTTGTGAATCATGATGTGCCTTTCCAGATGCACTGAGGCATCTGATGGGGGATGCTGCCTTATCCTCACTCACTGACTTTGGTGTGCTTATATTACTTTCACTAGCTCTTCTTCCCAATGCATGTCATGATTGTGAAAGTATTGACTCTTTCATAATCATCATCATCATCATCATCACCACCATCATGTTCAACATCACCATTATAATCATGAACACAGCTCATTATCATCATTGCCATCATCATTGCGTGCACATCAACATCATCTTCGTTTGGGACATCATCATAATTGTCATACCTTTGAACCTCCCTGTGAAACCACTTTTCCAAAATACCAGTCAATTCACTATAGTTGGAACCTCCCATAAGTGACCACCTCTCGTAAACGACCATTCTAGGACTGATGATTTGAAATTTTCCAAATAGTTCTTTTTTAACCTCTGGTAACTGACCACTTTGTCGTTGAGAATGACTTATACTCAAGTTAGGGTTTTGTTTTCTTGCTGCATTTGTGCTTTCATTCCTGAGACATTCATCGTACTAGGTATTCTAACGGCAAACATCCTGTCTGTATAATAATGGCAAGTTTGAAATCCTTTTTTTTTTAACCACTAAATGGGCATTATACAGCATTGTGAGTCTACGCATGTATTTACGCATAGATTAAGCCTACCAAACTACCATAGGGTAATGACCCAAAAATTAGATCCTATGTGGGCTGACCTCTCGTAGGTGACCACCTCCAGTAAGCGACCACGTAGGCTTGACATTTTGGGTGGTCGCTTATGGGAGGTTCAACTGTAATTTGAAAATGAGAGCATCATCATTACAGTCCTACTCATCATCCATATTACCATGCATGTGTCAAGACCGACATGGTAGTTTTTTTTCTGATGAAAATAACCTTTTCTATCAAGTTGATTAAATTTCTAAAATTTTTAGTTATTAAAAGGAGAAATTTTACCTAGATCACCTCACATTTTGGATGTTTTAACAAAGTTGACGCTTATTTTCAGGAGTGTTCACACAAAGCTCCATCTGGGCATTCAGGACAAGTAGTTTTTTATCTATCAATTGTTTGCTCTTCCTGTCAGTAACTAAATGTCTATAAAGCTTTACACCAGGACTGGGTTCCTTTGTTTGATGTTACACTACTTTCAAGATATACCTTTTAACATGTAGTTGAACAACTAACAACTGACAACAACTGTGCTCTTTTTCAGTGTAATTGATAATCCTCTGGATGAGCAGGAGAACTCCACTGCAGTCTCAACTGTTACACTTTGGGCCAAGAATTCATTTGACAACAATGCCACGCCTTACTTTGCCCTGATTATTTGCTTGTGGGGTACGTTTTCGCATAAATGAAAATCTTTGTTTCATGGGTCAAGTTGTTGGTATACTTGGACACAGGCTTTTAGCCAGAGACCTCCCAGAAGCATGTCTGCTAAAATTTTCCAACATCAGTTGCAGTTTCCATGACGTTCTTCGTGAATTTCTTCAAAAATTTCGTGAAAAATTCTTCAAGTCATTTCTTTAAAAAGTGAGCGTCCAGTCTTCTGGCCAAAACAATGCTTGGACACTTATAAAGTGGCAAGCTTTTAAATCTCAACTGTCACACTTTAATGGTCAAGTGTTATTCATGACTGTCATATCTTTTTTCTAGGGACAATATTTTTGGAGCTATGGAAACGGACAAATGCTCGCTTGTCATACCAGTGGGATGTAGATACCTTTGAAGAACAGGTAATTAAAGTATTAAAAGTGACCTAACAAAGAAGGTGTTTGTTGAAACCTGAGTTCCTTTGAGGGTATCAGAACGTCAACTAAAGGTATGCATTAAGATATTTTTGAGGACATAATGGTCTTTTTTGTTCTCCTCCTTAGTTTTCTCTGAGGGATTTTCTCCAGCTTCTCCGATTTGCCTCTCTTCTTAAGAAGCAACATGTTTTAATTCCAGTTCAATCCAGAATCCGAGGGCCAAAGTTTTATAATTAAGTATCACCTCCACTACAGGCACCTCACAAATTCGTTCTATTTTCTATTTTTTGCGACAAGTGCCTTGACATACACTTACATTTGAACGGGAGTAGCAGTACTACTTTTCTTTTGGTACCTTGTAAGACAGAAACTTAACTGATTTGTGTGTGCATGAGTGACTTGTTCAGTCATGTGTTAAGCGATATTTCAACTCTGTATTAGCTGCAAGTATCTTTTCATACATCTACTACTCTCAAATCTTGTTCTTAGTTACTTAAAATTCATCCATTTTATTTACACACAATAAAAAGAAAAAGATCTCTAGATCTTTAGGTCATCCCAAGACAACATGGAGAAATAAAATCATCAGATTCACAAGACCAAGTACTGAGTAATCTGACATACCAAACTTGTTATCTTGTTAATTCTAGGAGCCAAATCGCCCTCAGTATTATGGAACAGTCATGAAAAGGGTAAGATCTTACTTCGTCTTTTGTTGGATAAGTCATTATTCTTTCAATGGCATGGCTATTAAGGTGGCCAGGATTGCCTGTAGAGTTGACAAAAGTCGTACCAATAATCACTTGTATAGCCACGACCAAAAAGGTTCAACGTAAGTCCTCTATTCTATTAAGCCCTCCTCGGGAGCACAGAATATATTAAGAGACCCCTCCCCCTCCCCCCCAATCCTTCACTACCAAATCAGTAAACGACAGTATTGAATGCGATTTAGAAGCCTGTAAGAAGCCACCAGCTTAGGTAATTAGAAGACCTTTAAGGCGTGTTCATTATTTTCTAGGTTTGATGGATCAGGAGGTGATCAAATAACATGCATCAAGCGTGTTCGATACTAATGCCTGCTGCTGGCGTTCTGCTAAGTCAAATACACCCCACCCCTCCCTAATAAGGCCCCCTCAAACACGCTTGAAATAAATCCGGAGGGGGTGGGAGGGGAGCAAGGGGCTTAATAGAGGATTTACTTACCATGGATCGCCTTTTATTTTCTTTCTTCAAGGACCCTGTGACAGGAGAAGAGATCTCAATTTATCCATTCATCAGACGATTCTTCAAGATGTCTGGATCCTTTGGAATTATGATGTTTATGGTATGAGTTGGCTTACTGAAAATGTCCCTGAATTCTGATTGGAGAGTCCTTCTTTACGAAAATATTTGAATGACACAAAAGTGTTTGTACTCCTATGAAGACTTGCTCCAAGTCGCTTGTTCTGATATGGAGGACGCATGCGCGGTCTACACGCGTGAAACAAAATAGCAGCTGGTTCCGCGCAACACACGCAACATTCCGCGCGCGTGTTTTACCTTATCGCGCGCTACACACCAACACGCATTTCATCTCTATTCTTCAAGGAAACCTTCTAACTTTCATGGGGCAGTGTTCTCCCTAGTTTTCAGGGTAACAGGTAAGTCAGTTTTTTAGACCGGTAAAGCAGTCCTGTTGAGAATCTTTTTCCTACCCTGGAGTGGAATTGTCGTCATGAGACCCGTAATGTTGCCAGCATGACACTAGGCTCACACACGTCTCGAAAACCCTGCAAAACGGTTGACGTTTGCGATTCCTGTTACAAGGAACGTATTAACGTACAGATAAATGTCGAGAAGAAAAAGCTTACAGCAACCTAAAAAACGTACGGAGAAACGCCTGAAAGATTAAGGCATACATTGTACTCCTTACAAAGGCGTAAACGAAGAACGTCGAGGAGAAGACAATACTAAGAGGACCTTACGAACAAACCAGCGTACGGATATAGACGTCATAAAGATAACACTAATATCTTACGACAATGCTAACGTATGGAGAAATGTTAAGGAGATACAACTAACAACATTTTAATTACGAATACACTAGCACACGGACAAACGTCGAGAAGATTACAATATTTCTTGAATATTCTCAAGTACAGAGATTTGTCGACAGTCGAGAAGATAAGACCTTACAACACTGATGTACCTACTATCGCACGGAAAATGTCGAGAAGACTTATACCCTAGGAATGTACTAGCGTACGGAGAAATGTTAAAAAGATACGACTAACATCATACTAAGGTAGAAACGTGCGGAGAAACGTAGAGAAGATGAGACCATTATCTAACGAACTTAGAAATATCGAGATAATAAGGCTTCGTCTAGCATTGTACAAACGCATGGGCAATTAGAAAAGTGACGTAGGACGTAGTACGACTGACAATTCTTTTCATAATTCAATCCGACAACAAATCTTTCACGATCACAAACTGTTGGATATTTCTAATTGTTGTTCCGGCTAACCGGTAACAAGCGGTGCCACAAGCGGCAAATTTTACCGGTTACCGCCTGATAAGGAGAACACTGATGGGGCACTGTAAATGTGTGCATGGCGATATTTGTATGGATCAACACGTCAGCACGATTAATGCACTGCATGTTTTTGTCGTTTTTTAAATCAGATTTGCTTGGTGCTAGCTAGTGCCGTGGCAATCATCATCTACCGAGTTATCGCCAGAGAAGATCTGTTTAAACAAAGAGGAGAAGCAGGTCCACTGCTGGCGAGTGTCACCTCAACCTTCATCAACACTCTGTCTATCATGATCATGGGAAAGGTTTGTCCGACAACCACTGATTTGTATCTGCTATCTACTTTTGCAAGGCCAGTGTGCATGTATGAACCATGTAAATGTTCTTGACCAGCTTGCCACGAGTCTCCCAGTAGCTCAGTGGTTACCGCACCCGACCAGTCTGCGTGCGTTTGTCAACTGTCAGAGACTCTGAGATTCCATACAATGTACTAATATTTATATCGTGTCTAAGCGCTGAATCTTTATTTGTGTTTTTTGCATTTTTTTTAATTTATTTTTTTTTTAACTGGGATAAAAATTTAGTGCATTTTGTTTTCTTTAGCTTTACCAAAAGTTAGCAGTCATCTTAACGGACTGGGGTGAGTGCACTATACTTTTTCGCGTTCGATGTTGTTGTTGTCATTGTTGTTGTTGAAGTGTAGCTTTAAAACGGACGTAGTTTTTATTTTGTTTTTGTTTTAGTCTTTTCCAGGCTCTCAGATAGCAGGGACGGCGCGAAAGTATAGAAAGGGACTGGGCGAAACTAAGAAGCGCGGGATTTGGAGAGAAAGGAGTGTTTTTCGCGCTGCTTTTGTCATTCGCTTTTCCCACTACATGTATCTCGGAGCTGGATCAGGCTTGTTTGTTTTCGCGCATCGGCTAAGGTTCGCAAAAAGCGATGGAAACTAAACCACAGAAAGAAAATGCGAAATTGTTACTTGTTAGTCCAGCCGCTTGACAGAAATTTAGGCTGGAAATGAGTGCTACTCTTAGCGTGTAGAGATTTGCCGTTTGTTATTGTATGTGTTTCTGACACTGATGAAAACTCTAGTTTTTGAACCGTTTGCAGTTTTCTCAATTTCTGCACGTGACTCTAAACGTCGCGTAAAATTTTCGATCCGTGGACGGGGGTGGGGGGATATTGAACAACTGCTTGATTCTCAGGACAATCAACTGACTTTTCTCTCTTTCCTCAACAGAAAATCATCGAACACAGACATCTTATGAAGATGCGCTTATCATAAAGTTGTTTGGATTTCAGTTTGTGAATTCTTACACCTCTCTATTCTACATCGCTTTCTTCCGTCAGGTAGGCTCAGTGACATTTTTAAAGGCCGTGCCAAACGAGAACGAGAGTCCCTGAAAGTTGAAGGATGAGAGTTGAACGAGAGTTTTCCCCAAGTCTCGGTGACTATCGATAGCAGGGGCCAAACGAAGACGAGAGTTGACTGAGAGTTTAATTGACGCGTAATTTCACCGCGTGAAAATTTTTATCCTGGGAGTGTTGTCACGCAACGCCCGCAGCATTTTGCATGTAAACAAACATGGCGGGATGCTAGCCGGCGAAATGAATGCTTTGCGCAAACGTAAAGCCGCTGCACCATCTGAACGCCTGGAACGGGCTGAAAAAACTACTGTCACACGCAGTAAACCAAGGACTCGAAGGCCATTTTGTTACGTGACGAGACGTGACCGGTTACGACTGTTTTTTTTTTTTGAGCCCACTGAACGAGGAAAGCAACTGCTGACCGCAAAACTCTCATGCAACCCTTATGTCCTAGCCTCCCACGCAGTCGTTTTTAGGGGAGTGGTATTACCCTCTTCGAGGAGGGTAATACGACTCCCCTAAAAACGACTGCGTGGGAGGTACTTGTGTCCGTGCCAAACGAGAGAAAACTCTTCACGACTCTCATGAAAAAATTGAGCGAGTTCAAATTCGATGAGAGCGGGTGAGGGTGAGCGAGAGTACATGAGAGTTTAAGGCCAAACGAGAGAGAAAGAGTTTGAACTCTTGGCTACTCTTGCTCTCGTTTGGCCCCGGCTTAAGATCTGAAAAAGCTACGCTGAAGCGGGTTCAAGAATTTTAGCGTTTCATTGCTGACTCGAACGAAAGTGGAAACATTTTCAAATAAGTACTGACAACTACAGTTAAGGACCGCTTCAGGCGTCGTGTTGCTGCCGTGCCGAACTAAAAAGATCGCGTTAAGTTCAACTTTGGCGTGACGTTTGAAACCAAGTCGTACCACTGCCGTGTAGCACGGCAAGCTCTGTCGTGTTACACGGCAGTAACGGTGCTTTGAAACGTCATGCTGCTGGCGTGCCGATCTATAGTCGTGCTACAGTGGAGCCACCCTGGCACGGCGGTATCACAACGTTTGAAACCAGCCTAAAAGAGTTCATGGCTGAAGACTAGTAACCAGCCGTTATATTTCTGCGTAACGGCTGCGTAACAAAACGTGGCTGGACTAAGAGCATTACGAAAACGCAACATGTTTATAGATTTCACCTGAATTTGTTGATTTTGTTTGCACTCAGAACACAAAGGAGACTGGCGTTATTGGTAAAGGACAGAACTACAGTGATGAGTGTGGTGCCAACAACGACTGCATGACACTGCTGTCTCTGCAAGTCGCCATGTTGATGATTATGAAGCCGCTTCCAAAGCTCTTCTCTGATGTTATCAAACCGTTAGTATGACAGTCATTAACAAATTTTCAAGTTCCCCTTACCGGTGTATAGTGTGCACCGCTGTAGGGTACATAGTCTGTCCCAGGCGTTCAGATAGTGGTGCGCGAACGAAAAATATTGAGAGCGGAGAAAAAAAAAACGAGAAGAGACTGGCTCTTCTCGCTTTTTCTTCCGCTCTCAATATTTTTCGTTCGCGCGCCAATATCTGAACGCCTGGAACAGGCTATACGGTAGGGTACGGTATGGTAACATTGTTAGCGCGTCACATAACTGAATTTTCGGCCCATAGGTCGATAGTTTGAAACCTAGGGTACGTTTCTTAAAACTTCGGAAGACATTTCGGGTCCGAAAAAACTTTTGCAAATCTGGCGTGTTTTTCTCGAAAGCCTCTAAACTTTTCGGGCCGATCTCGGGCACAGTAATTCGCATTGTATCTTGTATATAAAGAAGTTTTATAAGCGTGCAGCTTTGCTACAATTAAGTGAAACATTTCTTACCTTAAGTGGTTCATGTTTTTGTAAATGGCCTTTCGGCCTCCACAAGCCATTTGTAAAAATATGAACCACCCATTCTTCTTCCAGCCAGGGGCATAAATGGGTACAAGGGCGGTTGTGCTAATAAGAAAGATGATACTAACTTTCTCTCATTTACCTTCTTGTTTTAGTTGGTTAAAACGTTTGTGGAAGAGAAAATGTTGTGGTAACAAAATAGCAGCAAGCGGTGAACTCAACTTTAGCGTAGAAGATTACTTGGAAAACGAGAGAGCCATGGAACCGCTGGGGGATTTTACACTATCTGAGTATAACGAAAAAGGTAAACGATCAACGTACCATTGCCGCGCGAGTGCCCTTATGCCGTGGCTACACGAGACTGTGGTTTTCTCTATTTCGGTGAATAAATAGTCGTCATCGTGATGTTAGCGGAACAAAGACATTATTTCCCGTACCCTTACCTTCTTTATGATGGTTGTCCCATTGAATTGCTTTTCGAAACCTCCTAGTTTGGGGTATAAAGTAGCCACATGTTCAGTGATAAATTTCATATGATGTGGGTTGTTGGCTGAGTGGCTTGGAAGCTAACATGCATGTTTTCTCACTTCTTACTCAGTTGTTTCTATTTTTCTTTTCCTCTACAGTGCTACAATACGGATTTCTGATGGTAAGAGATTTTTCTTTAGTAATAGTCAGTCCTAACTTCTCGCGTACCAATAACTGGTCAAAGCATTTCAAAGTTCTCTTATCTGACATAACAGTTAGGCAGCTATAACAATATTCAAAAGGGGAAGGAGGAGCTGAATTGGGGGAACTGTTTCAATCCCCTTTAAATTTGTTTTTGCTTGTTATTTATAATTACTCCACCACGATGTTCTCTCACGGTTGCTTTCTTCTCTCAGTTGTTCGCTGCAGCGTTTCCGCTGGCCCCACTGATCGCACTGTTGACCAATGCTATTGACATGAAGGTGGATGCTAGGAGATTGTTGTGGACAAACAGGCGGCCAGTCGCCTTCAGGGCTGAGGACATAGGTTAGTGAATTCCTCAGTGGTCGTTATATAATGATGAGCTTTCCGACCAGCGTGTTGTTGTTCATGAAATTAATCAGAGTCAAGCACTTCAACGACAACATTTGAACTTTCCTAGGCGAAGGCCATTGTCCATAATACCGAAGTGCTAGCGACCATTTGTCCATGGTAAAGAATTTTTTTTTTGGGGGGGGGGGGGGGGCGTGTGTCTTCAAATCACTATACAAGGACACCGCGGCAAAATGCACTGCGCACGCGCTGTATTTTTACTTCTTGTCAATGCTCCCCTATTGAAAACTATTGGCAAGAATAACAAACTCGGGTTCCGGCCGCGAATTTTGAAAAACTTAATTAAGGTTAAAAAATACAGAGCAGCTTCAATATAGTTTTATCTGTTTCTACATCTTTGCACCTCGTAGTTTCGGGCTTGCACCCACAGCGAAAAACATCATGAAAGTCCATAGTTTACGTTCGCATGTCGCCATTGTAGTAGTCTTGTAGTGGCATTAGGGAGTTTAAGCAACGGCAACGAGAACGTCAAAAAACAATAGGCTTTAATGAGCAAAAAAATGACTCTGCACGTGCGTTACACATTCTGGTACATTTCTTTTCCGTCCTCTGCAAAACAACAGCGTGAAATGACCAGTTTTAAGTTTTTTTTTTTGGAGAACGGGAACACACGAGGGTGAATTTTTCTTCTCTTACTGGACTTGAGCGCCATCCCTGCGAATTCAGTTCCCGGACAGTTCGAAAGCACACCGAATGAAAATGAACAACATAAGCTCGAAACCGGAAATGGCCGAAGTGAGCGCATGCGCAGACGTTTTGCCGTGGTGTCCTATACAAGCAACCTTTCGTAAGCCACCACCCCTCCCATGCCAACCTGGCCTATCCTGGCATGCTTGCGAAAGGCTCAACTGTAATATAATGAACCAATCAAAACTCCAAAACAAAACACGCAAGCAGTATCCTCGATGCCGTGTCTCACTACCGTTCTTTTCTTGTTTTTTATCCTAGGCATGTGGTACAGCATTTTAGAATTCCTGAACGTAGCAGGCGTGGTTACCAACTCATTTTTGGTTGCGTTCACGTCATCTTACGGTCGCTCATGGGAAGGAGACCCATCGACAAGCAACAGAACTGAACTTGTGTTTAACGCCACTGCAAACAGAACAGAAACGGTTTTCATCGTCACTGAACATATAGCTGGGCCGAGTAGATTATGGCTTATCATAGGATTTGAAGTAAGTTGATTATTTGTTAACCTTTTTTGGAAAGTAGAGGGATTGAGGATTGGGCCTTCAGATCTACCTTAATGTGAAATTTTCGTGTAATTGGCTGCTAGCAGCTAGTAGCACCTTTTATTATTCCACTCTTGCGCCATTTTACCGTATAAGGTCAAGAGAACGCGCAAAATATGCCACGGTGTTGCACAGTAAAAATGTGTATTGCACTGCAAAATCCAGGTTTCACAGGTTTTCTGGCCGAAGGACTGAAAAAAACAAATTTTGACGTGATTTTTTCCAAGTGGAGTAATAAATCTCTTATTCGATGGTTTAACATATAATACGCGCGGACATTTTGCTCATTGCTCGCATTTTTCCTCACCCCTTCGGGGCTCGGAAAAATACTACGCAACTCGCAAAATATCCGCGCGTATCATATGTTAAACCATCGAATAAGATGTATGTACCTTACTCATGTGAAATGCCGCGAGATAGTTTAAAAGTTAAAAAAGAAAAGAAAAGAAAAGTGTAGAATTTGGCGGTTTTATTCTTTGGTTTTCTCTGCGGCACACTTTTTGAGGAGTTTTTTTGTATCTGTGCACCAGTTTTATGACCATGTTACACCTATTTTTCTGGAACTCGCATATTGCAGCCAGGTCTAACAACTTTCAAGTCTTTCATTCTAGCCTTGCGCTAGGTTGTGAATTTTACTGTTGATTTTACAAAATATTTTTTCTCCATTTTCAGCACATTGTGTTTACAATAAAGTTCTTGATTGCTTACGTCATTCCCGATACACCGGCTGATGTCAAAATGGCGCTTTCCAAGGTAATATGCATTAGACTTGTGGGTGAACCACGACAGCTTTCGGCAATTATTGTTGACCTGTTAGACCAGACCAAGGCCCACCGGGATGTCCTGCTGTACTCTTTGTGGATAGTGTCATGTGTAAATACATAGTGTATTATTGTTTGTCTCAAGATGTGATCACTTGAGTTGTAAATTGCTATTTACAACTCAAGTGACCACATCTTAAGACAAGCGATAATACACTTAATCGTATCTATAACAAAATGCTCGATTGTGATTGGTTCTCCGCGCGCCCATTTGATACGTAATTGGAAGGTGATCATGTGGGTGTCCAATTACAGCTGTCCAATTTGAACTTTTGGTAATTGGATAGCTGTAATTGGACGACTACGCTGCGCGCGCGTCAATCAGGTGCACTGAATTGGGTTCTTTCTATAGCTGTTTCTCCACTGCTTGCAAAACTGATAATTAAACAAATATATCCCCGAAGTGCACGTAGATTTTCTAATTTCGTATTTTGTTTTAGATACGATTAATAGCCCTTTTCACAGTTACCTTTTCTCATTTGCATTACAATGCATTTGAACGCGAATGTGAGGCAATTTCGGGCAGAAACGGCAAAATTGCCCGAAATTGCCTCACATCCACGATCAAATACATTGTAATGCAAATGAGAAAAGGTAACTGTGAAAAGGGCTATTGGTAACTGGACTTCGTGTCGTACAATTTAGGGGTAATCGGGCTCGTAATTTCAAATATTGCTCGCCCGAGTACTCCCTGAATTGTACTCCACTCAGTCCAATTACCAGTACATATTATTATTGCACCAACAGCGTCATAGGTTCTTTTAGTCTATTTAGCATCCTATTTGGATTAACATGCGAAGGTGACGGAGCCAAGACCAACGGCTTAACGTCCCAAAGAAATAAGAACTTTTACGAACCAAGATTGACTCTGGGATCGAAGGGGAAAAATTTTCTGACATGTCGGCCAAGTTATATCTCGAAATGACCGTACGTTTTATCTCTTGCAGGAAAAATTCCACGTGTCAAAAATCCTTGCCAAAGCAGGTGTGCGCAAGGGACCTGGTAACAAACTGGCCGAGTCAGCCTCCTCTTTCAAAAATCGCGGAGCGGAGAACAGCGATTCCTCATTGGCTGGCTCGACGGAACTTAGACCCACCGCGAGTGGAAGAAGACTTCCGGAGAATGGGGTCGAGGGTGGGTCACGTGATCAGAGTGGTAGACTTGAGGTGGTCGTGGAAGGTGCACCGTCAGGGAGTAGTGTGGGGAGACACCCTAGAACACCCCGGTTAGATCCGCTTCCGACCAGTTACACATCCAAGCATGCCACAATATCGTGATTCATATCGGTCATCGTGTTATGAACAGTTTACACTAAGACTCGTCTTCATACACAGGCAGAGTCAACCCGAAATAACCTGTTGGTTGGTTCTAGTTAGGAATATTAAAATTGATCTTATACTGCCTTGCCAACTAGCCAACAGCATTTAAGCAAGGAAAAATCATGTTTTAACAATTAAACTTAAAGCATAAAGTTGTGACAGAGGAATGAAACATTTTTTTGTTCGGATATTGTAAGTGGAAATGTAAGGATATTTTTGGCCACGCCATGCAGTTTTCAAATATTAAAAAAAACGTATTCGTTTATTTATACCAACCTTGTTTTATACAGTGACGCGATATTTATTCCGATATGCGGACAAAAATTATTTAAAGAAAAAGTTTACATCGTTAACCCCAGGTCAAAAGTAATGTAAAATAGAAGAAATGTAGATTAAGAAATCTGTGTAACATTTTATGCATACGTTAACGAAACGCTCGACCAACGTTATAGATGATATCTTCAACTTCTGTCGTGTATTTAAAAAAGGTTATGTTCTAGAAAAAGAAATAAAAGTAGTTGATAATTTTGTTAACGCGTTAGTTTATTAAAGGTTGACCAAAGCAAGTGTCTCCTAAAGTAGAGTTTTCCTTTTTCCATTGCATAGGTCATTGTTCTATTTATGCATGAACATTGTAACACTTTATATATTTTACTACGTGGAGTTATAAACTTCAACCGCATCTTAAGTGTACGTATAGATCATCTAATTAAATATCTATTTTATAGCTGGTGTTTCCGTTTATTACTTCTGTTCACTGTTGTGGGTCTTCAAAATTGACGTTCAAACAATGTGGCGCGAGAATCCAAAAAGAACTCCAATTTACAAGACACGTTTGATTGCATTTTTAGTTTTGAGGCAAATTTTGCGGTACGTTTTCCCCGCTCTTTTTGCAGAGAACTAAGTTGTATTTGCGGCTTTGTCGAGTCGGAGTTGACCAGGTATTTGCCAAAATAAAAATAACTAGGAGAACTATTGACCTTTTCCCCCTTGTGCTGAACAATTATTTGATTGAAATACTAAAATAAATCTAGTGATAGTGACGGAAAGGTTAGAGACGGCTGCTGAGATGGACAAAGATTCCTCCGTGGGCTGACGATCCCCGACGTGACAGCGAATTACGTGAACTACAGCATTTTATCACATAAACCAGGAACCGTATTGGATATGAACGTGCGTCCCCTGGGAATAATGTCCTGTCTACACTCGGGTTGTAAAAGTCCCCACATATTGCTCGAGGGTTTCAGTCGCAAGGACTAACTCTAGCAACACTGAACCAGTCCCCAGTTGTGTTAACATGAGGAGACTAGTCCCGGGGAAAGTCACGTTTTGGTATTTGATTGATTGACTTTTCTTTGGCCACGGGGATTAGTTGCACACACGAGCAAGCAAGCACAATTTGAAGGGACAAGGTCCCCAGACTTGCCCTATAACTTCAAACCAACTTTCAGTCACTCGTGGCCAGGGTAATTCACATGAAGGTCCCCTCGGATGTGCCACCTTATCCCAAAATAGCGGAAAAACATCATTCTTTTGTCTCCATGTTAATTGGCCCAGATGGGATCGAGGCAACAAGGGCCAATTAGCAATGAGACAAAAGGGTAATGTATTTTCCGCCATTTTGGAATAAGGGAGTGAGAGGTCCGACTGGCAGACCTCCTGTTTACTCATTCTAAGACGACAATAAGCATTTTATCACATGACATTTAAACCCGTTTATTGTCGATTTAGACAGCGAAAACAACTCGTTATAGACTTCCAAAGTAAGATTTGTTTTCAAAGGCTGTTGTTCAGTTTGGAGTCAAACTTGAGATGCTCACTGGGACCAAAAAATATCAAGGTTATTATCTTTTTTACAGGTAAAAGTTATCAAACATCAAGGCACAAAAAGCAATTCAACAAGCAAGGTAAAGCTTAGCTGATCCCTTCAATGAAGTTCATTCTATCCACAACAGACTGAAGACCCCTTGTCTTTGCCAGACTTGAAATTTAACAAGGTAAAGCTTAGCTGATCCCTTCAATGAAGTTCATTCTATCCACAACAGACTGAAGACCCCTTGTCTTTGCCAGACTTGAAATGGCCTCCTTGTCTTTACTTAACAATATCTTGTCCTCCTCAGAGCTCCAGTGTTCTTTACCAGCTGCCAGAAAAGAACACGCACAGGTCACCTCCACAAATCTCACATAATAGTTCAATGCTCAGCTCTCTTTGAAAACAGTCGTGAAAATCTCTCTTTACGGCTCTAGCTCTTTTTTCAAATTCTGTTCACAGACGTGTCGGTTGGAAACTATGGTAAGTAAAATGTGTGGAAAGGAAAGAATACAAGTAAAGTAGTGGTATGTCTCTGACGTACGTAACAAAATGAGCACGTTTCGGAGGAACAAATTGAAAATTTATTCATTTTGTACCTTTGCCACCAAAGATAAAAATTTGAATAAAGTGAGAAACAGTGACAGAAAAGAATACATGTTATGTTTCGTACGGTACTAACTGCGAAGATTATATTCAATAAGATGGATAGCAAATCTCCAGTACAAGAAACCCGTTTTTCTGATTGTTTTTGTTAGCATTTCCTGGACAAGCTCGCCAACTACTGGCAAACATTACAAGCACTGCAACACCGAAAAACCTTCACAAGTTCCCATGAGAAACAGGCACTGATGGATACATCACGTCTCACAGAGCATAAAACTAACGGCAGTCATTACCTCACTTCATTTCGACCGATTACTTAGCTACAAAGAACAAACCAGAAACAGCAACAAATAAAACTACAGATGGGTTTCATGAAAAAATTCTGTACCTGTGCCATGTTGTAGATATTTTTCTGCATCATCTAACTTGCCAGAGTTGACAAGCAATGCATGGATGATTTGTGGCACTGTCCACTTGGATTCCAGTCTCTGTAAATTATCAAACAAACATGCTGGTATTCCATACTCTACCAAAAAGCTCCACTGAGACACCTAGAGCTATAAACACTATTGTGTCATCTCTTTTTAACTGACAAGCCAGCCTATAATATAAAACTTGAAATTTCTATAAGCTCTTCTCCTACCTTCCGCTTTTACTTTATTTAATTTCTCCACGGGTTTCCCAAGCTGCTAGTATGAAAATTCTGGTTGCTTTACATGCTGTATTAAATCATTAGGGTTTGCACGGGAATTTAACGGCCCTCTTTAGGAGTCAGAAATAAAGACAAAAATACAACATTAAAATGACTCAGGTTTCTTCTGTTTTATTTGTAGTGTTTGTGTGGTGTATTTTGCTGTTGTCTTCTACAGAGAAACTAAAACTCACTGGAATCACCCTGAAACAACCAAATACACCACCCAAACACATGAAGGCAAGGTGAGACATTTTTTACATTCTTTGTTATTTCCAACTCCTAAGTATGTCCTCAAATTCCAAATAAAACCTTGTAATTGACGTTGTTTGGCAACCAGGATCAACACACCTCATTTGAAAATACTTCATCTGAAGAACAGAAAAGGGCGAGATGCATCTCATATTGAAAACAACTCCCATTACTCACTGTAGCCTGTCCAGGAACTGAGCATTCAGTGACTTCATACTGTAGTATACCTGAAGGTTTAACTGTAGTTCCTCATAACACTTTGAAAACTGGTCCTTTACTTGAGACTCCTTCACAACTGGTGAAGACACCAAATCTCTCTTGCTCCTTTTAGCCACAGGCCTTTTATCATCATCTTCATGAGCCGAAGGTCTCTTTAAATCCTCTTTGACATTAACTTCACCATCAAATTCACTTATGTTCACTTGTTCATCCACCGGCTTCTCCCTTCTCGTTATCACCGTTTTTTGAGCGTTTTGACTCAAAGCGACTTCATTTTCATCGTTGATATCTCCTTCCTCTACAACATTGTTATCAACTTTGTTGCAGTCCTTTTCAACTTTAGATTCATGGGCTAGTTTGAGAAGATTGTCATCAAACATCTTGTCATAATCCATATCTTCGCCAGCACTGTTTTCATCCTCTGAATTATCGGGACCTGTAACATCTGGCAAATTATCTGTACAAAACACAGAGTATCATAAATTGGTCAAACACGTCTTAGATTGAGATAGGAGGGAGAAACAAGACAATCTGTGGCAATAATTCAAACAAATCTTCCAAATATACACCAAATTATAATTCGGTAAATTGTGATCGTCCGGGTGAGTGTAGTCCTGAGAAGGACTGTTTGAGGTGACATTGACTGACGTTTCGACAACCTGAGCGGAAGTCATCATCAGAGTCAAGTGAACTGTAAATCGTCAGTAGATGTTATAAGTCTCTGGTCGTTGTCCTGATTGGTCGACGATCTCGTGATGTTATTGGTCGTCTGTCACTTAAGCCGTGATGTTATTGGCTGTGAAGACTGTAAACGTGATTGGTGCGTTTCGATCCGTCTTTTGTTAGTCAAATGTCCGTTGGTCTATTGTTAGTCAAATGAGTCAGTTTGTCTATTGTTTGTCTGTCTTGTTATTGTCGGCAATCAGTCGTTTGTAAGGTGCAGGTAGCTGTTGGCAACGGTTCAGTGGTGTTTGTTCTAAGTTAGTAAACCAGCTTTCCAGAGTGATTCGTTGATAGTAGTCCGTACTGTAGGTAACGCATTCAGCAGAGTCCCAGTCGATTCTGTGGTTTGTTTTTAAATGGTGCTCAGCAATGTGATTGTTGATATCACCATTTCTAGTCGCTCGTTTGTGTTCAGTCAGTCGGACGTTTAGATTTCTGCCGGTCTCACCAATATAAGTGGCCTGGCAGTCGCAGCATTTGATTTTATAAACTGCTCCCCGTCTGTCGCTCGGTTCGTCTTTGTCTTTAACGTTCGTCAGTAGCTGTCGTAAAGTAGTGATAGGTTTGTGAGCAACGCGGATGTTGTAGGGTTGTAGGATACGTGCGATAGTTTCAGAAGTCCCTTTGATGTAAGGTATGGTTGCAGTAGTGACAGGTGTCGCGTTAGTGTTCGTAGCGTTTGGTTCGGAGTTTCTGTAAGTGTTGTGTCTAATAAAGTCCCGGTTGTAATTGTTCTTGTTGAAAACGTTGTCTAAGTACTTGTTTTCGTCCGTTAAGCTGTCAGGTGAGTCACAAACTAGTTGCGCGCGTCTTGTCAGGGTCCGTATAGTCGTAGCTTTGTGAGAAGTTGGGTTGTAAGATGATTGGTCGAGTAGTCTGTCAGTATGTGTCGGTTTTCTGTAAATTGTCGTCCGTAGTTTGTTATTGTCGCGGGTAACTAAGCAGTCTAGAAAAGGTATTTTACCATTTTCCTCGATCTCCTTAGTAAACTGTATGTCGGCGTTTTGTCCGTTGAGGTGTTCGTGAAAATCGTCGATTTCGTCTTTGTGTACGGCTGTAAAGGTATCGTCAACGTAACGTAGCCAGAGTGGTAGTGTTTGTTTGTAAGTTGCGAGGGCTAGTTCCTCGATGTTTTGCATAACGATTTCTGCAACAACAACGGAAACTGGTGAGCCCATAGCTGTTCCGTGCAACTGTTTGTAGTGCTTGCCGTTGTACTGAAAATACGTAGAAGTAAGACAAAGGTTCAGTAAGTCCATTAAGTCGTCTGTAGGTAGTGGTAGTTCAATAGTAGAGTTGTTGATGGCGGTCTCAGTGCAGTCTAGAGCCAGTTGAAGTGGAATACTGGTGAACAGTGATTTCACATCAAAAGACACTAGTTTGTAGTTGTCAGGTACTTGTACTGTCTTGATTGCGTCAATAAAGTTCTCAGTCGACTGTAGTTTGTGTCGTGATTCGTCGGTCAAAGGTTTCAGTACGGTAGTCAAGTATTTGGACAGTTGGTAAGTCGGTGACCCACAGAATGAGACTATGGGTCGCATGGGTATGTTAGGTTTGTGCAGTTTCGGTAGTCCGTAAAGTTTCGGTGGTTGTGGTACACGGCACCTCAGTCTGTTGTAGCGTTGAGTGTCAATAGAGACCGCCATCAACAACTCTACTATTGAACTACCACTACCAACAGACGACTTAATGGACTTACTGAACCTTTGTCTTACTTCTACGTATTTTCAGTACAACGGCAAGCACTACAAACAGTTGCACGGAACAGCTATGGGCTCACCAGTTTCCGTTGTTGTTGCAGAAATCGTTATGCAAAACATCGAGGAACTAGCCCTCGCAACTTACAAACAAACACTACCACTCTGGCTACGTTACGTTGACGATACCTTTACAGCCGTACACAAAGACGAAATCGACGATTTTCACGAACACCTCAACGGACAAAACGCCGACATACAGTTTACTAAGGAGATCGAGGAAAATGGTAAAATACCTTTTCTAGACTGCTTAGTTACCCGCGACAATAACAAACTACGGACGACAATTTACAGAAAACCGACACATACTGACAGACTACTCGACCAATCATCTTACAACCCAACTTCTCACAAAGCTACGACTATACGGACCCTGACAAGACGCGCGCAACTAGTTTGTGACTCACCTGACAGCTTAACGGACGAAAACAAGTACTTAGACAACGTTTTCAACAAGAACAATTACAACCGGGACTTTATTAGACACAACACTTACAGAAACTCCGAACCAAACGCTACGAACACTAACGCGACACCTGTCACTACTGCAACCATACCTTACATCAAAGGGACTTCTGAAACTATCGCACGTATCCTACAACCCTACAACATCCGCGTTGCTCACAAACCTATCACTACTTTACGACAGCTACTGACGAACGTTAAAGACAAAGACGAACCGAGCGACAGACGGGGAGCAGTTTATAAAATCAAATGCTGCGACTGCCAGGCCACTTATATTGGTGAGACCGGCAGAAATCTAAACGTCCGACTGACTGAACACAAACGAGCGACTAGAAATGGTGATATCAACAATCACATTGCTGAGCACCATTTAAAAACAAACCACAGAATCGACTGGGACTCTGCTGAATGCGTTACCTACAGTACGGACTACTATCAACGAATCACTCTGGAAAGCTGGTTTACTAACTTAGAACAAACACCACTGAACCGTTGCCAACAGCTACCTGCACCTTACAAACGACTGATTGCCGACAATAACAAGACAGACAAACAATAGACAAACTGACTCATTTGACTAACAATAGACCAACGGACATTTGACTAACAAAAGACGGATCGAAACGCACCAATCACGTTTACAGTCTTCACAGCCAATAACATCACGGCTTAAGTGACAGACGACCAATAACATCACGAGATCGTCGACCAATCAGGACAACGACCAGAGACTTATAACATCTACTGACGATTTACAGTTCACTTGACTCTGATGATGACTTCCGCTCAGGTTGTCGAAACGTCAGTCAATGTCACCTCAAACAGTCCTTCTCAGGACTACACTCACCCGGACGATCACAATTTACCGAATTATGATATGACTCCTGGGTTCAAACCATTTACAGTTATACACCAAATTATGACACAGTGCACATGGCAATTGACACTTTTGCCGCTTAAATGGTGAAAACAAACTTAGAGAAAAATGATTTAAAGCAAAATCAAAAGCATAGTAAACTGCTGTTACCAGAAACTGCATCATGTTCTGCATCATCATCAATTCTTTTCTTAGGACTGGCCGTCTTAGATCTGGTTTTCCGCGACTGTTCTGTGAGTCAGGAAAGTAGCAGTAATACAACAGATTTGTTAACAGTTGAGCTCACATAAATAGGGGCAGCAAAGAGACCACAAAAAGTTAATCTTGCCATTCACCTAATTTGAAACCCATATATCAGAGTGCATTTCATAGTATTTTTTAAGTTTTTTTTAAAAATTTTATTCATTCATTGTAAACGTATAGGCACGTACTTGTACTAAGAATTTGTATACGTAGTATTGAAAATAATGCATGTCATCAGCATTTCATAGTAGATCTTGTGTAATATGGCTTTGACAGAAATAGGTTTGCATTGTAAAACAAAGTTATCAATGTCCTGTTTTGGAGCAGTCATTGCATGTTAGAATGTTGCATGTTAGAATATTGAATGTTGCATTGCATGTTAAATCTTTTAGGGTGGTGAACAGCACCATAGATGAAAGATAGAATAAAGGCTCAATTATATACTTACAATGAGGCAGAGCAGATCTTTTTAAGACAATTTTTGCAGCAATAATTTATAGACATCTACCAAATATGGACCCAAGCACTACTGGGGCTTCAAGGGTTAAAATAAACTTGGAGCAAAATGGGGGGGGGGGGAGAAGGGAGGTTTAAACCTCCCCCTTCCCGTACCCTTTATCCCAGTTCCCGCCTTTGTATTTGTTGTATTTGTTTCTTTGCATTTTTTTGCATGTGCAAAGTATTACACAATGTTGCATCATTTTTCCCTTTTTCTCCCGTTTCCCACCACCTTGGGAATCCCGCTTCCCGCCCCCTCTTTTCCATCTCCCATACACCCCCCGCCCCCTTTTCTCCCGGTCTCCCATCCCCTGTCCCCCTCCACAAAATGCTTCAAAGCAAACTCAAAAGCACAATAAACTGTTGTTACCAGAAATTGCATTCTTTTCTGTATCAGCAAACCTTGAATCTTTTTTATCATCAATTCTTGTCTCAGGGTTGGCCATCTGTGATCTGGTTTTTCTCGATTGACCTGTAAATCAGTAAAATAATATTAACACAACAGACCACAGAAATATGTACCACAAAAAGGTTTTGGATTGGCATGCAGTCAACTTCCCCCACCACCTTGGGAATTCTGCTTCCCACCCCCCATACACCTCCTGCCCCCTTTTCTCCCGGTCTCCCGCCCCCCTGTCCCCCCTCCACAAAATGCTTCAAAGCAAACTCAAAAGCACAATAAACTGTTGTTACCAGAAATTGCATTCTGTTCTGTATCAGCAAGCCTTGAATCTTTTCTATCATCATCAATTCTTTTCTTAGGACTGGCCATCTGTGATCTGGTCATTCTTGACTGACCTGTAAATCAGTAAAGTAATGTTAACACAACAGACCACAGAAAGAGGTACCACAAAAAGGTTTTGGATTGGCATGCAGTAAACTATTGTTACCAGTAGCTACATTCTGTTCTGTATCAGCAGGTCCTGAATCTTTTTTATCATCATCGATTCTTTTCTTAGGGCTGGCTGTCGGTGACCTGGTGTTTCTTGATTGACCTGTAAGTCAGTAAATAAAAGTAATACAACAAAAGTGTTAAGAATAGTGGAGCTCACATTAATTATATGGGCAGCAAAGGGACCATGAAAAGTTTCTGGATAGGCAAGGTGTATCATGTTACAGGGTATGTGGTTGGATTTGAAAGGAAATGCTTGAGCATAGACACCATAGGGACCAAAGAATGTGCTGTTTTAAGGAAGCTGCCCATTACCATTAAAAAGGAAGATGTAATGGTTACTTATCTTAAATGAGGCCTCAAGTTAATAAGCAGAGTTGAAGTTGAATGAAAGCCATTGCTGTGTGTTACCTTTTTCCAATAGTTTTTCTATGGTGTTTTCTCTTTTGCTGCTTAATTCCTTCTTCTTGTCTTCTTTTTGTTCCTTCTTGCCTTTATCTGTTCAAGTACCAATTGAAGTGTGAAACTATTTTGCTGATCCCATCCATTCAGGTGTAGGGTAAGGGCGTCTACAAAAGTATTCAGTTCTTCCCCTCCCCTCTCTTCCTCACACTTGAAAATATACTCTGCCATAAAATGCCCTGCACTGTTCTCATTTGTCAGCACTTCAGTCTTTAGTAGCAAGTGGCACATTCCAACTGACCATATGTTATCAAAATGCAGGATGCTACTTAGAATGAAATAGAAATTTAGCAGCAAATCTTGGGAAATTTGTTCATTCCTAATGCGGATGTCTCCATTTTCCAGAAAAAATAATATGAAAAATATAATTCTAGAGTGAGGCAAAATGGGATTACTGCAGGATTGCTGATTGTTTCGCAGTTGTTTTCTTACAAACCTTAAGTAGTTCAACTTCAAAGTTGATTAAATTAATCATTGGAGAAATTCAGAAAAAGTTTGGTACATGTATCTCAAAGTATTAATAAATTATTTTACACCCCCTGTACCCATGCCATTTACCATTAAATTTTAAGTTAGTGTGAGAAGTTCAAAAACTGTATATTGGGTGGGGCTGCCTTACATTATTTTATGAATCAGGCCCTCTAAAAACCTCTGAAGGGCATCCACTAAGCCCTCATAATAAGGTGAAGTCAGTGTACTGGCTTTGTTCCATTTTGCTTTCATTCCTACTCAGGTTTAGTCTCTTCAAGAGACTGGACCTGAGTAATGCAATTATTGTGCTACTTGACAACTGGATTGCAAAGCTTGTGAATGAAACAGGTTTGTTTTATTGTTGGATGCAGTCAACAAGGAAATGCTGTTGCATCTATTCAATTTTTCAGAATTGATCAACCCACAAGACTGAAGATTGAATGGGAAGAGCATTTTAGGAGTCGTCAAAGTATATCAGTTTATCAAAGCCATGCCATACGCCAGTCTACGGCAGCAAATAATTACATGAAATAACATTAAATTACATTAAACAATCACCCCTTACTCACCAGATTGACAATTCAAGATTTTTTCCTTGAGAACTTCTCCTTGTGGTTTCTCCCTTCCTGCTTTAAAAATCAGTTTTTCAAAATCTCTTGGTTTTTTACGGTTATGCAAGACTTTTATATAATGATCTCTCATGGACTGCCAAGTGTGAGAGGTTACCTACAAAGGAAAACAGAAAATATCAAACACCTGTGCTGATGCAACTAGTTCAAATGTCAAATCACTGTTGTATCAAAGTACTGGCACTCTATTTTCTCAAATAGACCTGGGATGTTTATAAAAAAAACTCAGTTTCTCTGAGGAGGTATTTAAATTCAGAAAACATTTTAAATCATTAAAAGGCAAGACAGACAGACAGACATTACTTTAATAACAAACCAAAACCAAAGCAATTACAGTGGAATTACAGAACCAGTCATGGGCACAAGTAAATACATCTTCAGCTAAACACAAATCAAAGAAATTCTTTAGTGATTTAACGAGCCAGTCAGGAGTAAAACCAAAACAAAGTCTGGATTCTTAGCTAATCAACTAGAATTTTCCATAGCCTTCTGAAAAGAAAAATTTTCCATCAGAGGTGAATTTTGTGTTTGACCTTGCCGTCTACGGTGATTTTGTTACAATTTGCCATTAGTGAGTCCCTGGGACAAACCCCATGAAAATAATGAGTCCCAGACCAAAACCAATGAGTCCCATCCATCAAGTGCTTGGATTCATACTTTGTTGTTTTGTTTTGTTTTTTTCGTTTTTTTTTTCGCCTCAGCAATTATCATAAATAATGGGCTTTGGTGAGCTTTGCATGATGCGTGCTTTAATCCAGATTTGATAAGGCCTCATTCCCAGGTCCATCCAACATCAAAAGATCACAAGCAAACATGGCGGCATTTGGAAAAGATCAAATTTACTAATAACACAAGTATTTAAGGCTTGAATTTTTTCCCTCAGAAATTACTTCTAGATATACATTGTATTTTAGAGCCAACCGATATTTTTCTTTTGAGGTAAGTTGTGTTATAGATTCTAAATTACACAAATGGGACATTCGATCGATCATGGCATGTTCGCGTTTGTGCGTCCTGAATGACGCATGCCATATAATTATTATTTTGCATCTTTTAGGATCTTTCTGCATCAAAGACGCAGGATGCAGGACACAGTGGTGACAAAATCACTGCGTCTAAAGAATGTACCCAAAAGGATGGACCAATCAGTAACTGAAAACGTATCCTTTACCTACTTCACAGGAAATAATAATTTTATTTGGAACAATTTTTAAGTATTTTAAACTACATTTCCTCCCTGACTTATGTTAAGCTTTTATTTTATCACAAAGACTAAAAAATACATCCTACGTATGGTATGTGCTTTAAGAAACTGACCAAACTTTGCACAAAAGCAGTTACTTCACATGAACCTAATAAGAAGACCACAAAATCAAACAAGAAAGAGAAAGTTGATTTTACACCTTGGCTTTTGCTGCCTCTTTATACAAACTGTTTCCTTTAATGGGATGATAAGCTTTATGTTCTTTCACAAATAACATGAGAGCTAAATCTTCCTCATTGGTGTACGCCTGTCTTCCACCTCCACTGGAACTAAATAATAATTACAAAAATAATATGAAGATTATTTTTAAAGTGTGGAAAGGGGTAACCACATACTGACAAAACTACCACGTGTAACTAGACTTTCTCAAAAGTCCTTCGCTTCTCATTTCCAATTCCGGTGGTGGGCCTGTGCTTCCCCTCGCGCTTTGCACTTGGTTTTTTGGGTTTTTAGTGCTTGCGACAAAAAATACTTGTGGGCAAGTCTAATGACAAGGCGAATGTGCCACATTGGCTAAAATTACAGCAAGGAGGACTATGCAGTTCTTAGAAGGAGGTTCATGGGCAGTTGAATAGGCGAATCTTTGATGAAGTCATTGTTTACATCTTGAAAATTAAAATTCACCTGATAAACAAACAAAGATTAAAAGTGGAAAGAGCATATAACATTTTTTTTAGTCAACATGCAAGGTTGAAAGAAAAAGGAAGGAAACTGGTTTCAAATGATGCTTTTAAAATTTACAACAATTACAGACATTTGCATGGCTTGGTGGCAACGCTTGCCACCCAGCCATACAAACATCTGTAAATTTGACCTTTTACAAAATGAATATCTCCTCCAATTTTCAACATTCTCCTCTCATATTTGCTCTTTTTATCAAATGAACCAGTCTTTCAATTTTCTGTTCTTTCTTTTGCCAAGCTGACTATAAAATGTTTGATAACATATGATAATGCAGAGGCCAAAGACTGCTGACATAAAGATTGGCCTATAGCTTTTTTTGTTCCCTTACAAATTATCTGTTTAACATAGTTCAACTTCAAATTTAATTTACCACTGGGAATACTTTAAAAAAAGAATGATATCTAAACATATTAATTTTATGTGATCAAATTATTGAAAAAGTTAAATCTAAAGTTATGCCCTATATAATTTTATGTCAATGAGAGGTTTTAATACAAACAGTTTCCCTAACACCCTGTGAGCAAAGCCTCTCTGACTCCCCAAAGAAGTGGAGTTTAAGAAAGGCTCTGCTACCAGGGAAGCCGTCTAAGAGTTCTGAAGGGTATGCACTGGGACCTCATATTATAAGGCAAGGTCTGTACAGATAACTTCATTTCATTAAAACTTACCCTGGAATTTTTGAAGTTGATGGGCTTGTTTTTTTCCGACTGTCTGAGTTTTTGAGGGTGCTACGTGAGGAGGCCTTCAGCCTTCAAAACAAAGAAGTAATAATTAGTCCTCTATTTTTCTGGTGTCTCTAGTATTTCAAGTATACAATAGATTGCTAAAATGACTGGTATGCACAATCATCATGGCTGTATAAACAACATGGCTTCCATATATATAAATATATTGTACAAGTTAAAGTAGCCACTGACCAAAAAGCATTTGTGAATGTAACTTTAATTTATGACTACACTTTGTGCCACTCACCGATAATTTTCAGTGTCTTGTAGTCTATTGTGCTTTATGCTATCAAATATGTAGTCTGTAGAGATGAAACCAGACAAATTACCACCACCATCAGGGTCTGCCAGCCTAAAGATTTAAAAGATGAATAAACCAGCTTTAATTAACAACCAATAAATTGCATTGAGGCATATTTTTTGAATCCATTTAAAAAAAAAAGGTTTCATGCCAGAAATCTGACACATACACATGTATCTCTTTTTATTATATAAACTGAAGTGTTTTATAGAGATTTCCACCACTGAGAAAAATGGTATTTGGTACACGTAAATTACGATAATTTTACATGTGAAAATACGGCCAATCAGCTTTCGCGACGTCACGCGCCTTCTTTCGCGCCACTTTCAACGGCTTGCCATGATTTCGCAGTTCTCGATCGCTGTTCGCTTGGCTTGTTCAAAAAAGAAATAACTACTAACAGGTTACCATGGCCTCGAGCAGTACACCAGAAAAAACAACCAAAAATTCGGCAAGTGAAAGATTCGTGTCCCTCACTGACGAAGATGTTGAAAGATTTGTCAAAGCTGAAGCCAACAAAAACACTCAAAGAAATGCACAACGACGTAGCATTGATGAAGTCATTTTTGCCAAATGAAAACGAAACAAGACAACTCCAAGACATACCGCCGCCAGAATTAGACGCTTACCTCAGCAGATTTCTATTGTCTGTGAGAAAAGTCTGGTAATGAATATGAGCCAACAACACTCAGAGGAATTATCGCTTCCGTGGAGCATTATCTTAGAAACCTACGCTACAGCGAGTCTGTTATCGAAGGACAACGTTTGACAGTTGAATTGTTCCAGAGGAACTTGTTCAATTCGATATCTCACGAGTGAGCGTAGCGAACGAGTGAGATATCGTGTTGAACACTTGAAGAGAAATTCCATATCTCTGCGCGCCCATGTATTATTGTCTATGTATGGGAGCCCAGCTGCTGATGTTTGTCACTGGAGCCTTCTATTTGTGTTTGTGAATCAGAGGGTATCATTCTTAAAAACTACACGAGTATACAATTTAAGGGAATGCCTAAAAGTCCATTTGGAGATTATTATTCTACAATAGACCAAAAATGACACAGGGCAGCAAGGGTTTTTAAGTAGCTGGCTTATAAGCTAGCAAATGCTGCTCAAAAGCTATGTATCAAGTAGATGGGAGAGGAAGTGCAGTAGCCAGTGTTTTAGCTGCCTGATGATTCTTAATGAGAACCCTGCTGTAAGATTTCATTGTGTGGTGGGTGTTTTAAATTGGTTTGTTGAAAATATAAAATAAGAGATACAGGTTTGTCCAAACATAGACTAAAAGAGAGGAAAGTCATATCACCAGTCCTATAACAGGGTTCAAAATAGCAGCCGGCACTTTGGACACTCTTGCTGGCAATTTTTCACCCAAGAAATAGAAAAAAAATGCCATCCCATCCCTTGATCGGCAAAATCAACGTCCCTGGAACGTCTTAGTAAACATTTCAAATCAGAAAGTAATGCAGCCATGAAACACTTACACACATACCAAAAGTGAATTGGATGACATTTTAAAAACTTTCTAAATAAAACAACAACAACAACAACAAATTACAGAACGTTAATTATTGTCTCGATTCCTGTAAATCAAGCCTTTGTTCTAGCGATTATCTCTATTTGCCGGCACTCTTTTTTTTCCGACGTAGTTTCATACGTGATCAACAACATGACTTTTGAGGAAATAGGCCAGACACGGGGTAGCAGTGCCGCAGAAATTCAGTTCTCTGTTAGGAACCACGCAAATTTTCATTCACGATCTCTCTGTTACCAATGCGTCTTCGATCCTGTTCCACTTAGCACCTTGTCGCTTTTTTCATGTGCTTCGCCTTCTCGTCCAATTTAATTTGCTAAAGACCAAAGGAAATGTGCCGTCGCGCTGAAAGTCAGTGTCACTGTTGCGGCATTTATCATTTTCAAAGGCCTGATCTAATTTGTAAAACGCCAGCGAGGGGCCCTCCTAGTCCCCCGTCGACGAGATTTCCATGCTCAAGAGAAAAATCGAGCAGTCAGAAACGTCGATGGTTAAACTTCAGGCCCACACAGAAAAGGGCACATGCCTATTGAGACTTGCACTATGTCACAAAAGCAAACATCACTTCTGACAAGGAGTTTAAGACAGAAATAAACTCCACAAAGAAAGAGGCCAAGCTAAAATTCATACGCGCACTAACCAAGTTTCATTATCGCCGCGTTGAATGCAACAATGATAAGTTGCGAAGAGTGGAATCTGATGAATCTAGGTCAAAGAAAACACTGATCGCCCTTGTAGAACCAGACATATGTAAAACCTAAGTTGCTGCTATTTTTTTGCTATGTAGGGCTATGTCTTAGCTATGTATAGCTCAAGACTGCCTATGTTATTACTATGTAACATGCTACAGTACATAGTCTAGGGTATGTAAAACATATTTTGAAACTATGCCGAGGCTATTTGAAAATCACATAGTCTTTAAATACATATGTGAACACTAATTAAAATCTTAACATAGCTTTGACATAGATATTTATTTTCTTTGCTTCTGACAAAGAGTCTATGTATTTACTATGTGACAATTCAACATAGCTTTTAAATAGCATGCTGACATCCAATTTTATAAGTAAAAGGTTACATAGCTTTAACATAATGCTATTTATTTCCTATGTTATGGCAATGACAAATGAAACATCCTATGTATTTACTATGTGACAATCTGACATAGCTGTTAAATAACCATGTTGAAGTTAAAATCAAAGGTAAAAGGTGACATAGCTTTTACATAATGCTATTTATTTCCTATGTTGTGGACATAAACAATCAATGCATCCTATGTATTTACTATGTGACCATCCCACTTAGCAGTGTGCACTCAACAATATACAGTGTTTTTTACAAATGAAAATGCAGTCAAAGTTCAATTAAGTGGCCACCCTCTATTAAGCCGCCAGTTATCAAAGTCCCCAAATTATTGTTACTAAAATACTGTATACAAAACCTCTTCAAAGTGGCCACCTCTATAAAGTGGCTTCTGTCACGTTTTTGGACATCCCTATGAGGGTTTTCTATTTTCTTTACCCCTATTAAGTAACCACCCAAAATCTAATAAATGGACATGGGGGGTCTGAAAAAGGTGATGACCGATTAAGAGTCCGAAATGACATGCAACAACTTTTAGAAACTTTCAAATAGTTATCCTTTGCCAAATCAAATGATCTATAGTTTATGCATTGAAGCTCCCTAGTCGAAAGCGACAGACGCATGTGCAGGATTCTTTTAAGTAATACCCTTTGGTATATAGGGTTCTTTGAGACCTTGTCACAGGATTTTCTTGAAATCAGATTTGTGCGAGAGGATATTGCATTTCCACACAATTTGTGAATACAGTATTAAATAGGCTTTATTATTTGCAACAGTAGTCACAAGCCTCCAAGCATGTTTGTATTTGGATAAATTGATGTTTCTACTAAGTCTCATGCTAATAAATTGCTAACACTACTGTTATAGAGATCATACCATGGAGTTTGTAATGATAACTAATGTGATAATATTTACAGGACAGTGATACTGGTCAGTCTTTTTCATGAGGATCTGGTAGCAGACAAAAGTAATATCCAGATGACACATCCACTCTGAGAAATTTTCCCATAATGTTCACCACAGGGACAGCCATGAATCTAAAAGAGAGAACACAGAAAGTTATTAAATAAACATATGAAGCTAACTGTAATGCTCTGATAATCAAACGGAAAATCAGGTGCCCAATTAATGGCGTGCTTGCTATTAACAAAAAATACACAGTCACTGCAAGTGGTGGTGATACATAAGAAAATATCTAATGCAAAAGAAGGTACCTGTTTGATGTCTTCACCCTTGTAATGTGGTTAACCATTGTTCTGTCCCTGTACTTGGGCAGCTGCTCATCGTCTCTCTCTGAAACTTCTACTACTGCAAAGTACTCACAGGGCAGGTCACAGCTGCAACATTTCTGATGACTGCATACTAGTCATCACTCATTTCGAATTCATGACCAATCTTCTGCATGCAGGATGCATCGTGGCCACCAGCTGTAGTTTGCGAACCATATTTGAAAGATGATTGAGTTTTGTTCATTTCATTAGACAGACATTCGTCTAAAAGTTTTTGCTTCTTAAATGGTGAAGTGTTGTTTCCCAAGTCTACTACGGATGCGTCTACGAACACCTCGGATGAAAAACTGCCCACGAATGTCAACAACTTCGTCTTCACATGCGGGGCTACTGGAATCAATTTTACGTCGCCATCTTGTTGTTTTGGGCACTTCTACTGTTGAATCGTACAGCCAACGTCTACTCCATCTTGGCGTGGACATGTTACTTTAACTTTTGGGATTTGTGCACTGCGATGTGCATTACACTTCAGTCAATTTGAACGCTACATCGGCCGCCATCTTTTGCTTCACAAGAGCCTGGTTACAAATGCAAACTTTGCTTGGTTACCTAGCAGTAAGCAGCAACTCTGGCGGCTTTCGCAAAATGACAGTGCGGTAAAAATCAAACAAGATTTCTTAGGTGTGATATTTTGCTGTCCAATGGAAATCGTGCCTCCTCAAATGAAAATACAATGCGATCGATGTGTGATATTTCACAGCGTCTCTTCGAGTTTAAGCGTCGCTTCACTATCTTGCTTGTTTGCGGTGGAAACTTCACTTTATCTTCTTTTAAAGCACGTTCCAGTGGATCCTTTCATTAGCTTTTCATTCATTCATTCATTCATCTTTGACACTTTAAAAAGGTAAGAAAGTGAATTTTGCTTCTTATAAACTTAAAGGGACAGTATCACAAGGATTTTGCTCACGTTTAATTCCACTGAAAAGCCAATAGTCGCATTTACATGTATGAAAGCCTAAAAATACTGGTCATTTTCTTGTTCAGACAACATCCTAATTCAGTGAAGCTATTCACGGCGGGGCCAAACCACCCCCCAAATGGGTCATTTAGACTAATTTTGCTTCTTTTTCATATTTCTTTTCCAAACTTGGCAAAAAACCGTGGGTTGTCGCCCAATTTATTTTAAGTATGAGAATGACTTAAAAAACCAAATTGTGACGTCATAATGGCTGACGTCACAAAACGAGTTAACTGAAAATTTCAAATTTGAAATAAAAAGTTATGTCATCTGAAAGAACTTGGCAAGGGGAGTAAAATGCTGAAAACCGTACCTCGCTAAGACAAACGTATCTTGAGTTATGGCAATTTAAAGACATTTAAAGTGTCCCCCCTGGAACCATACTTTTCTTCTAAAAACAACCCTGTTGATCTATTTTGTACAGTTTTTTTCCATGCAAGCTAATAATCTGGTAAAATGGACTTCTTGTTGTTCCAAAAAATCGTATCATTTTAGATTTTAAGTTTTCGGCTTGAAAACGATAATATTAGCAAGAGCATAATTGATCACGTGACACTTAATTACGTCACAAAACTGGTTTGGGGGCTCTAGCTCTGGCAGGAAAAAAATTTTCCGAGTTTTTCTTTTTCATTTAGCTTCCGTCATTTAAGACATCTTATCTGCAACTTAAATGGTGTCGTTGACGCAACAAAACAACACTTAAATTCAAACGTATTACACAAGGGGGGGACCCTATTTTGAGACTGTGAAATTTTCAAAATCTAAAATGCCATATCTCATCCATTATTTATCACATCGACAAACGGTTTTCAGCATTCAACTCCTCTTGACGTGTTCTTTCTAAAACACCAGAAAAAATTTAGAAATTCTAAAATTTTATTTTAGAGAATAATATGACGTCACCAATTATGACATCATAATTTGACATTTGGCATCACCATTCATGTCAAATTGTTTGGCACAAAGACCCATATCAAATTACCAAGTTTGGTAAAGAAATGATGAAAAGTAACAAAATTATTAAAAATTAACCAAAAAACGGGACATTTCATGACCCATTTGGGGGGTGGTTTGGCCCCACCGTGATTACTGAGTGTCTTTGGCCACGGATGGCCAAGATGGAAGTGGATTACAACTTGGAAACGTCCGGCGAACGTTTTCAAATTGTGCTTGTATCTTGCAAAAATCGTTAAAAACTTACTATGGTTTGCTCTCCTTCCAAACATGCACTTGATATCTCCCTCTTGATGTTCCAGGAGCATTTTGTGTGTGAGTGAAGGCATTTAATCTCAATTTCAGCGAAGTTTTGACGAAACACGAGGAAAATCCCCGTGATACTGCCCCTTTAAGCTTATTTAAGATTTATTTGAAGATTGTTTTGAAACTTCAAACCGAAGAAAAACTTGAAACTACAACAGGTTTTCATGTGCGTTTGAACCAAAGGATCCTCGATTTGACAGACTCTTCCTCTTATTTTTTTAGATGTATGTATTGATTTCTTGGAGTACAAAGAATGGTGTAGTGCGAGGAAGAGAAGAACTTGAAGTGAGATACACTTCAAAGCTAACAATATTATTATGAATGGAGGAAAGATGGAACTGGGAGCAACTAAATTAAGTCAAAACCATGTTCTTATTATCTTATCTTGGATGCTTCTCAAAGAAAAGAGATACATTTTTAGTCTTTGAGTGCTCTTCTGTTTTGTAGTTAAGATCATGTTGTTCATTTTATAGCAAAAAGTACCCTTGGAGTTATATTAACATCACAGATTGAAAATGAACCCATCAATATTAAAAATATATATTACTGTTTTCTTTATAGGGAGAGAGGAAAGCCGAAGAGACAACCTCTGAAAATTGAAAGTTCCTGCAGTAACTGTAATTTGTACTGCTGATTTTTGTATTAGGTGTTGTTGCTTAGTATTTATACTTTTTTTTGCTTCATATATGGATTATTTCAAGTATTGAGCACTGTAAGAGGAAAAGCTTATTATTAAAAACATTTTAAAGTAATCTGGTGTTCTTGTTTTGATAAGTAAACTGGTTACTTCTGTTTGGATGGATCAGTCAACACCATGTTTCTACTATGTAAATTCTATGCAATGGGATATACTATCCGTATTTCAAAGCTACTTAAATGCTATTTATACCATATATTTTTTCTATTCCAATGCTATGTAAAATCTGTCTAAACCCTATTTAAGGACGTTCGCGCGAAAAACTTCTACAATACAGATTTTTTTCATACTTTGGCTACAGTCAGATAATGAGTTACCTATGTCAGAAATGGAAAAAAATTGGGGGGTCACCAACTTCGTTTTCGAAATAAAGCGCGTCAAAAACTACCCCAATTTTGACAAATCGGCCTTCGTAACTCGACATGGCCTCAGTGCTTGTTAGTTGAAAAATATTAAAAATGATTCGCTGTAGACCCACTTTCTTAGTCAAATTTTACTTAAGTGGGTCTGTTAAGTAAATAATTTGAACCGGTGTCATCCTTTTAATTAAATTCAACCTCTAAGATCGACTTTAACGAACACCGTGCAGCTTCAATAACAGTAGAATTCGATGATGCGAGGGCAGAAAAGTTGAAAAAAATTAAACTTCTACAATACAGATTTTCTTTAATTTTTCACAAAACGTAGATAATCGACAAAGAAAGTGATCTATCAAAAGAAAATACGGGGTCACCGAACATTTAAGAGAGTTAAACCCGTGCATAGATATTTAAGTTCCCACTAGCGCTATATATCTCCACATTTCTTCAACAGCGCGCGCGCTCAATGCATGACGTGGCATGACATCACGAAGTGAATTGCGTGCGCAGTAAGATGCGCAGAAACAATTGGCGCGAACGTCCTTAAAAACTATTTTTGTCACATGCTTTCTCTATTTGAAAGCTATTGATTATCTATCTCATTCCTATTTAAAGGCTATTTATATTGTATGTTATCACTATGTCAATGCTATCCAATCACTGCCAAGCTGCATTTTGGCTTTGCAAAGCTTTATCTAAAAGCTATGTTAAAACTATTTCAAACATATGCAGATACTATTTAAAAGCTATGTCATTTCTTTGACATTGATCTCTTTGCAACTACATGTACATAGTTCTGAAATAGACTATGTAAAGGTTCCATTTGACTAGCAAAAACATAGCATTTCTTATCAAAAAAAATAGAAGGGGCATATAAATTACACAGAGTTTAAATAATACCATTGTATGGCACTGAGCATAGTTTTTAAATACTTATGACATACCCTTTGCATAGTACCATGACATAGCATTTACATAAGTTGTACATAGTGTCTGATTCTACAAGGGCGGGCTCAGCATAACACCACCTGCTCAGTCAAACAGCAGTACAAATGTTCTACACTCTTGGACCACTTGAGTGGAAAAGGTACATCAATGACATTCTCGCTGTGGAATGTTGACAAAAAGGAGATAGAAGAGTTTATTGTCCTAGCAAACAGTCACCACCCGACAAGGAAATTTACGACTGAAATTTCAGACAAAAAAATAAACTTCCTGGATGCCACTGTTTTCAAAGGCGAAAGATTTAACAAGCAAGCAATCCTTGATATCCGCACACATTTTAAGCCCACAGAAACTTTCCAGTACACTCCGGCATTTCTCTTCCTGTCACCCACCATGGGTTAGAAAAGGTTCAGCAAAGGGTTTATCAGCGAAATCTTTCATTGAGAATATCACGCAATTCAAAACACGCCTCACTGTGCAAGAGACTACCCCAACAGTCTAGTAGAAAGAATAACGTCCGAAGTCAAATTCAGTGAAAGGAAGTCGGCACTTCAACAAAGAGAGACAGTGCGGAAAAGTCTGCCTTTCGTAACAAAGTACCACTCAGCTGTGCCTATTTAAGAACACCCTTACAAGCAAATGACACTTAACCATTGCTAAGAAAAATATACAAACACATTAACACGAGCATATGAGCCACGTTTGGCCTGTCAACACTTTATTCCATACTTGGGATAGGTGCTTGTTCATTCTTGTTAACAGCTGGCTAAAAATCAGCCTTGAGAAAAAAAGCCGTCAAATTCAGGCTGAAAGCTCTGATTTTATTTTGAACCCTGTATAAGTTGCTGGTTTTTGATTAGGAAGAAAATGCAGATAACCCAGATAAAACTCACTGAGGTAGACAGCAACTAACAACAACACAAGCCACTTACGTATACAGGATATGACAATGAGTTAAAAATTCAAACCTGGGGTTACACTGTTGATAGAAGAGTACTCTCAACACTCCACCAACCATGCATCACGAAAGACAATATTATTTTGAACAGTACATAAAGTGCTTTACCAAAAACTACATTCACTTGCCTAATAGAGTGTGTCAGGACTTTGCTGGACAATTCACCTCCTCCATGCTGAAATACAGATGAAAAAATGATAATTAAACCACAGACCTGAAACAATTTAAGACTTTCAACATGCAAGGATGTGGGTTTCCAAATATTGTTAATTACAAGACAACCCAGAAATGTGGATGATGGCATTTTAGTACATAATTTTCTTCAAGTGTTACACCTGCTGAATTGAATTTCATCCTCGTATAATTGTAATAAAATGCACACCAAGTTGTCACATCTGGGCCAAAGATGCCATTCCCCCCCCATGGACACTCATAAAAAAGTGAAAGGGTTGTTTGTTGTAAATTTCGAAAAGCAATCCAAAAGGCACCAGAATTTTGTTATCTGAGCTTGGCTATAATGCTGGTTCTGCAGAACTAGCGACTAGCTTGACTTGCAGCAGATGTGCCATTCTGGAATTATGGCATCACTGATGGCTTTTCTCACCAGTGATACCATAATCACAAGCCAATGAGATTGGACTAATTTGTACCGCCGTCAATCATTTTGTCCTAGCACCTTCAGTGGCACACACTAAAAAATTGCTGTTTTGCCAGTCCGGCTGTTTGGCAGACTTCTCACTCTTGCAGGAGAAAAGAAGAGGAAAATTATTTCAGATTTATTTTCAGCGCTTGGTTGTTAAGCACGTATGCAGGGCTCAAAGTTTATTTTTGGCTTTGGGAGCACTTGTGCTACCAGGTGGAAATTTCTAGGCGCACTGCCAAAATCTTAGGCACACAGCTAAAAATGTTAGGAGTACAGCTTAAAATACTGGTGGCACCAAAAAGTAAAATCAGAAAGCTTCAGACGTTGGTTAAGTATTCATTTATCAGTATGTTATCTTTTATTTCAATCCTGTGTTTGTTCCTTTCAGGCTCTTACTATATGTTGAAGATAACAGTAATACTGTTACATTTTTTAAATCAACCTTCTCAATCTCAAAAAGTATTACACTGTATGGTATATTCAAGATAACAGAAAAATTCCACATTCATTTCCTTTGACATTAACATGAATAACTAAGAAAATATACACTGTCAGTTTACTGCTCACAACTTTCATCTCATTTTAGTTTAAAGCTGATACAGACTTGAATGTAGATCCACTTCATTTGATTAATACAACAAACTTGGTCAGTCGAAATCCGGTGATTCCCATGAATCAGCAACTGCAATTAATTCATCTGGCCACATTCTGTAAGCAAAGTTAGGACGCCTTGATCTCTGACCACTGTTGAACCACTTGACAACTGCTGGAGTTGGGTCAAATGCCTCTAATTCTATGCTGATGCGGATTAGGTCTTCTGTGTTAACCCAGGTTGTTTAGCCATTCTTGACTTCTTGACTCTGGATTGACCTTTCACATCGGCAATGCAAACTCGATTGCACAAGAAGCGCGTGTTTTAAAGGTAGCCTTCACTCACACGTGTCAGCAAAGTCTTTACAAAACCAGGAGCTCATTAGAGCGAAAAGAGTCTGGGATGGAATGGAAACGTCGAGAAGAAATGGACCTCGTGGTTCGGAGAAACCACAGGGGGAAAACGACCAATAAAACACACACTGATGCAAGGAAAATAAATGATGGAACTTTATTATTTGGAGCCTGATTGTGTTATATCTACCTTTGAATTTATTATTTCAAGCTTCCGTTTCGTGTCTAACCAGTTGGAGTACATAAGGACGATCATGTTAGAAAGCAGAGTCGAGTAGCAATTCAGTCGCACTGAACTCGGGCTTTTTAGGCGCGCAAGTGCAATCACACATGATTTTTTAGGCGCACAATAAAAAATCTAGTCGCATGTGCGACCAGCTGGTCGTTAACTTTGAGCCCTGGTATGGTGTACAGCAAGCTGTAAATAATCCCGTGCTATTGTGTACAGTGGAGTGCAGAGAACTTTGTCAAAAAATTGCAACATATTAAACACACGTCAAACACGTGTCGAAACACAGGCATCAGAAAAGAAACTTTCGCGACAAAAATTGTCAGCTAGAATTGATCTCCTGCAACTGAATCACGTCGCTCGCATCGTAGATCTCACTGACTTGCATTGCATGCGCGAAGAAAAATATCATGCGCTAGACACCAACACATGTATCATCCCTTTTCTCCGCATGGTAATCATTGCCTTCATCCTTTATATAAGAAAATAATTATGTGACCTGGAGCAAGTTTAAGGTTATGTTTACACGGGACTGGACCAGAACCATTCTGCACCGAACCAGATTGGATCGTTTTCTATTTACATGGAACCATTTGGAAAAGGAATGGAATGGATCCAAAACTGGACCTGCAAAACAGCACATCCAGTTTTGGATCGGTTTGGTCCTGTGTAAACAGAAGGTCTATCCTGTCCGATTTTCAAACCGGATCCTTTTGGATCCATTTGGAACCGGGTCCATGTAAACATAGCCTAAGGGCCCTCGGAAGTGTATTTGCAGGATAGCCATTTAAGGAGTTCTCCAGACGAACTATATATCTTGCTATGGAACAAAGTGGACAACATCTTCCGAAATTTTAAATCTGCACGCGTCTTCAGAACCACAGACCTGCCAATCTCCAAAACATGCAAATCTGGAGATGTTGAAAAAAAGCCCAGAAAAACCTGGAGATTGGGACCTCAAACCTGGAGATTTCCAAAATATGTGTTAAATGAAAATAAAAATGGTAGATTTCTTGTTTCAAGGTATTCTTTACCTTATCTGTGCACCTATTGTATTCTTTTGCAGCATATTTTGAAGAGTCAGTTTCTGTTTCGCTGTCGACGCAAGGTGCCAGATCGAGTTTACTGTTCACAGCTGTAGCCTTCCAGAGACCTAAGCGCACCTATGTTTCACGGGAATGAGGCTGGAATTGTACCTAGTTTCCCTCAAACATTAGACGTGACAAATTTGGCCATTTTCAACACGGATTTTTCAATATTGCTTCATACTATCTGAATTGTTTGGCAATTTCAAGATTTTCTGATTCACCGTGAGATTTGGAGGCCAAATCGTGAGACCATGAGTTGATACCCCAAACCGTGAGTCTCACGGTGAAACCGTGAGAGTTGGAAGGTCTGGAACCAGTTTAGTCTTCTTAAAAAACAAGTAGAAGTCCCGTCACTCTAAATTAAATCCACTTCAAAGGACGAAACTTTGGTGCAGCCTTACGCGCACAGTTCTAATTTATACGCGTTTGAGTTACGCTTAATGGTGTTGGATGAATTGGTGTCCAAAACAATGAGAACTCTTTCTCGAATGCTGTTAAAAATTTAACATTGGACAAGGTTAACGGCTTTCGTTACTTTTAGGGGACTCGCGGTATATAGAGAAAAAATTGTCTGAATGTATGTGCAAAAATGACGAATTTAATTCACTCGCAAAAATGACGAATTCAATTAATTGTACAAAGTTTAGAAATAACTAAACTCAACAATAACAAAGCTAACCGTCGTAGAATCAGTGTTTAACCCTAAACAGAAGTATAGATGAGTTCTTAGGCCTAATCACTATCGATCAGTGCTTAACCCTAAATACTGTAGATGAGTGTTTAACCGTTTTTCATTTTGTTTTCATTTGTTTTTCACGCTAATAAACGCTCGTCATCAAATTTGTCACTCGTCATTTTTGCGCGTGCATTCAAACAGTTTTTCACTGGTTTTTTTCCTCTGTAGCGCGAGTCCCCTAAAAGTAACGATAGCCAGGTTAACAGCGGCATAAACTTACGTAGTCATTGCATACGTTTTTAGTGGGAGAACGTGACATTTGAACTTAAGGCTTTAGCTGATTAAGCGCTTATTTTTCGGATTTACCCAGATTTTTGCATCTTCTGAGTTCGCTCGACGCAGTTCAACGGGCACGTTCAGTCGGTCAACAGAGTATCCAAAAACAACTTACGTATATCAGTGGCCGTAGCCTGGTCTTCATAGAAGAAGGAGACATATAAAAGTGCATCGGTGATCCATCCTCCGTCAAAAAGAGCGTGGAGCACTTTGGAAACTCCTCTGAACTGCCATTCGCCATATTGGATCTATTCGCGCCTTTCGCGCCCTCGCAACCGGCAACCTCGGCCCCAAGGACTTCTCGGTATTCAAAATGGCGGCATGAAGCTGGCGTATCCACCCGTAAACAAGTTCTTCCTTGTTTGGGCTCCTCACACCTAAAAGAACATCTGCACGGGATCAAGACTTGCTCCAAGACTTTTGTTTGTTTGTTTGTTTGTTTGTTTTTTTTTTGCGTGAAGACAAAAGAGTAGTTTAGATGATTGCTGTGTGGGTTCTTTCTGTGAAAGAGAGGTGGCGACTGTATAAAAGCACGCGCGCGGAAAACGTGCGTGTAGTTGCCAAATCTTGCCATTTTGCTTCACGCGCGCGGACCGCGTGTGTTTTACGTGACAGCTAGGCGGAAGGAGTGGCTTGGAGCAAGTGTGTGAAGTCTGGATCGCAACAGTCTTGCAGATCACCAAATGTCTTCTCAGTCCGCACAAGCTCTTACAGTCCCCGCCTCGCCTCCGTCCTTAACTCGAACCAAGTTATTTGGTGGTAACTTTGACAAGAAGTTGGCCGATTCCCCTACAGAGACCAGGAGGTGTTCGTGAGGGATTTATTAGTGAACATAAAATGGTAATTATTCCGTGGATACGACAGCGAGTTGATCGAAAGGGAAATGGCACCCTCGTTTACCGGAAAAAATGTCTAAGATTTGTTCGGGTGTCTCCGAAATTAGCAATGATCGGGAATATGAGTGGTATTGCCAATGAATTTTTATTCTCTTATAAAACAGTGCTAAGACTGAAAAAGAATGTCTTATAAACACGGAAACCAAACAACTTTGGAGCTGGACTTCACTTCCTGTACTGAGGGAGAAGAAATTTACATCATACAAGTATGTTTTTGTTGACAAAATGAAATTGATTGAAAACCGCTTTTTTGAAATAACGTACCAAACCGGGATAGTTTTGTCAGCTACCTGAGCTGACACTGAAAGCTGGACGAGTAAGATTATTTTACTGCCACCCTTTATCGTGTGCCACAATGGAAAATTTAACTTTCTCATTTAATTACCATACAGCATTTTCTACATCGTGACATCCTTACATGGAATTACTATCAATACAAAAGCCGACAGTTACTATCACGAGGACGTTGCTATGTCTTGTCCCATACATTTCACGAAAAAAATACTTGTAAACCGCTTTCGTTATCAGTTACAATGAGTCAAAGTAGATTTCTTTATCGATCAGTCTTCAGCGAGTCTTGAGTCTTCCATCTACTAAGCAATCAATACACTTTGAAACGTCGTTTTAATCGCGTATTACCAGCAGCGTCAAGGCAGCGAAATGGCTTTTCAGTTAAGCCTTGTCGCTTGTTTCTTCACCTTGTTGTATTTTTCAAGCTGTAAAGTCACTCTTGGAAAAGGTGTTCAAAAGTTCCAACCATCAAAACCGACCAGGCATGGAGAGATCCACCGCGCTAAAAGCGAGATCGATTCTCTGATTTACAAGTTAACTCTCGACTTGAACACCTTCAATGAAAAGAAAACTCTGGCCGCTGCTATGCAAAAGGACGCCGACAAGTTGGCTAGAGTCGCAGCAGAGGATATCGCCTTGTTAAAACCAGTCCAGCACCTTTTGGAAAAGTTAGCAAAGGGAAACGCTTCGAGTGGGTATCAGCGGTGTATGGCCAGGCCAGGAGGAAAAATACAGGTGCGAATTGGGACGACTGGCTCCTCTCTACCCAAGCATTACACCATAAGTGTAGCAGGTACAAAATTTTTTCCTATGATTATATGTTTCTTTTTCGATCATAATGCCGAACCGTTCAAGTGGTCTTTGGCCTCACAAACTATTTAATACGTGGGTTAAGCCATTTCAGTAAACTTGAAATTCTATATGGAAACCAACGAAGATTAACTAAAAAATCCAGTATTTCTCAAGGTAGCACAAACATCGCCGGATCGATATTACAAACAGTTAATTCTTGTTGTACCTTGCTGGCTCATTGATTCTTTCCTTCTTACAATCAATCAACCAAGCAACCAATCAATCAATCAATCAATCAAAACCTTTATTTATACACGATGAATCAATCAATCAATTAGTCAGTCAGTCAATCAATCAATCAATCAATCAATCAATCAATGCTTATTTCATCTATCCGTGTCTTCTGACCTCCTACATTCCTTCAGTTACATTCATCTATCTTTCAATTCATTCGTTAACTTTTGTCATTCTCACATCCTCTCACCTTTCATTTTATATATTCAAAAATTCACTTCCCTTCCTTCCTTCCTTCCTTCCTTCCTTCCACTCATTTCTCCCTCTCTCCTCCTTTTTTATTTTCTTCAACCATTGTTTATTTGATAGGAGCCATTCCTTTAAGGCATTTCTCTTCCCTACTTTCGTTTCTCTTTTCCTGCATGTTTACATGCCTTCGTTCTCTCCTTTCTTCTTTAATTTCATTTATGCATTTCACTTCGCTCCTTCATTTATACACAGTATTCGCCTTGTACATGCAGGATCAAGAAAGGATTGACAGGATTTACTGATTATCAAGAGATTTTAGTCAGAAAAAACAAAAAGAGTTTTCACTGGATTTGTATGAAACCTTGGTACTTATGATAAATTATAATCTATTTCCCTCCTCAGTAAACCACAGGGAACTGATAGATCGTGGGTTATCACGTGACAATGGCGAAGACTTGCAAGTTTATTACCATGGCAACGGACAGCAACCTTTTCAAATCGACCGCGTGGTTAGTGGTCTAGGAACAAATGCTGCAACTGTGCAGTTCAGACTGCAGGCTCCTATCTCAGCCAACACCGTTGATGAATCCTCTTATTCTTTGGTGCTTGGAGGTGCGGTCAGCGGGAGTGTCATGGATAACCCTGACAAAGTGTACGCCTTCCACGACGATTTCTCGAGTTCAGCCCGGAAGAAAGAATGGGTGATCACGTGGGGAAAGTGGAGCGTACAAAATGGGCGATTACTGGGAAGCACAATGCAGACTAAAGATCTGGGCAAAGGTAACGTTGAGATTGGGCTGTATATCAAGTCAGGATTTCAATGGAGAGACATAGAGGTAGAGCTTGACATGATGGAAACTGGAAGCATTAAGAGCGTCCCTGGACCATTTTTGCGCGTCAGCAATGCGAATCCCGCCAAAACAACAGCATGGTTTGTTGAATTCAACTGGGCGGCAAAGGGCGAGAACATTGCCTTGAGACCTGTAGTAAATAACAGAGAAAACCCTTATTACTATGGTAAGTTTTCAGCTTTTAAACCAAACATTTGGTTTCACCTTAAGTATCGAGTGCTTGGTGACAGCTGGTTTTCCCAGTGGGTTAACGGCAAACTTGTGCACCACAATTTAAAAGTTGGCAAAGAGTGGAAAATCCCAGCTGGAACTGTGGGTCTGGGCTGTCATAAGTCTCCACACAATTGCAAAACACTGTATGACAACATTAAAGTGAGCCTGCTAGTTGCTGCTCCCCCTAACATCACGCTGGGAATTTTACGACCACTCTTTCCCAGCCAAAGAGCTTTGCTGGGTGAAAAGAAGCTTCCTGCGGACTCGTGCAAGCAGATTCATGATGCAAGCCTTGTGAACAACCAACCACGCGCCAAGAATGGCGTTTACTGGATCAAGACAGACCTCCAAGGCAGCTCAGCGGTGCAGACTTACTGTGACATGAAAAATGGTGGCTGGACTCTGGTGGGCAAACTTAGAGGAAAAGTGGGCAACATTTACAAGACTTGGCTGGTCTCTAACTACAACACGGCAGCACTGAAGACGCCAAAGATCACTAAACAGAAAGAGTTTGCCTGCATTGACGCGCGCAGTATGGCAGTAGAGGAAGCGTCCATGGTTATGCTGTCCAGCGGTGAGAGGGCTGATGGTTTGGGGAGTAAGTGGGTGATGTGGACGCTGCCTGGTGACAGAGAAAAAGACTCGTTTTGGAATCATTCTGTTGGACCATCAACTGTTAAAGCGGCTGTAAAAACACCCGTCATGTTGTATGCTTGGAATGGAAACAAAGAGGTAAGCTTGCCTATAGAAAGACGTCACGTTTGACTAACCCAATTCTTGGCCAATGAGACAAACAGAAAACGTTACTTCCAAAGTGCCCATTTTCCCATTTTGCAAAGGCTGAGAGAGCGAACAACTGGGTTCTCCGTGGATAGAGTTCTCTTTACATTTAGTCTTCGGGGGAAGCGGTGTTGCCGCCTCATTCATAAATATCCAAAATAGATCGATTTGCGACGAAAAGCAAGTGACCCTCTGTCCCGGTAAAATGCTCGTTCAAAGCGGTCTACCTTTGTGGCCCACCCCAAGCTCGTCCTCATGGGCCTCTCGGTCTGTGAATAAAATACCGTGAACTGGACTAATAACGGTTTTATTTTCTACAAAACATGTTTCAGACAAGCCTCTCCTTCCTTCTCCTCCCCCCTCATTACTACGCAATTAATTATTTCAGGTGACTTCATCATTCAACAGCGAAGCAATCAACGATCTGAGTCACAAGTCTGAACTGTTTGTAGCTCAACTCACTAAAGTTTGTCATGTCTCTTTCAGATCTGCTATCAAAACAAGTTTGGAATATTAGCGTGGGAAAAATGTGGAGGATCATATCCTTCGGCAGCTCACAAGGGTGGCACGGCAACTAACGACTATTGCATGACAGTGGGCGTCCTAATCAGAGGATCTACCGCGCATGGCTGGTCACAGAATAACGGTGGTTACGACAGTCCAGGAAGCGACTCTGATTGGCCAAACAGGGGTCATGGACAATTCCCTCACCTGACGGTCTGGCTCAAGTAACCGCGTGTTTAGCTAGATCTTAGCGTCGTAAAAACTGTAAGGGCATGGATGGCATCAGTAAAATGTTTGTGCTTTGATTGCTTCTTTTTATTACAGCTAAACGATTTCTTCATCGAGGGCTAGTATAATGCCGGTAAGGCCTTGAGGGACATTACAAATAATTATCATTTTACCAAGCAGTATTGTAGATCTTTAGCCTAAAACAATGATCGACTAGAACATAATTTTCTCAGGAGCACTTGATTTTGCAGTAGAACAGAAATACAGTTTTCTCGCCAGGGAAAATGAAATTTTGACCGTTTTCCAGCCATTATAGCTTCAGATATGAGGACCTGTCACCCGTGACTGATTAAAAGGTTTTTTTTATTGTTGTTTGAAGGTAAAAAAGCAATAAAATGGTGTTGGGTAAAAATCTTATCAAGTCTTTTTAATTAATAATGAGCCTTTAAGACATAAGCATCCCTGGTCTCGCTCGTTCACGCATCACGAGAAGGAGGCGTTGGGGGACGAAACAGGCCACAGATCCTCGAAGATGACTCGGGTGAGAGCGGGGTTTCACCCACTTTTGTCTTTGATCTGATGCCCCATGAAAGCGCGCAAGAATTCAAAAAAATCCTTGGTACCCAGGATGGAATGTTCAAATCGTTAATATTTGACATTCACTTGCTTGTAACTCTACTTTCGTCACCAATCTGATAGTGCATTTCTAGCAGAAAGATATTAAATACACGAAACTCGAACTGAACAAGGTGCATTCTAATAGGTGGATAAACAAACAAGTACCTCGCTAAACTCATAGAAACCTAAAAACAACTAACAAGTTTCTTTTCCTTTCTAAGTCCTCTAATAGCGCCCTCCACGCGTGATCCAATCGTGTAAACGATGGAACAGGATTCTCTGAATGTATTCAACTATCCTACTGAGTTTTTGGCATTTTTGCGATAATAGTCAACACGTAGGCAGTCAAAGAAACAGTTCTGTGGTCAAACTGACAAATAGTAGGTTTAAGATTCTCTCACACAACGAGTGTTTTATTTGCAATACATAATTTATTACAATCTAGTTAATAGCCATTATCAAAACACCACATGGTGACAGATTATTTATTGCTTATTCATCTCGTGTGGAAATAACAGAAATGATATATTGCTAAAAATATTTTACCTTCTGAAAGGGAAGGTTAAACCTATTTTGAATTCTACGCTTGAACCTCTTTCTAGCGAATCGCGCAAACTATGAAATCTCAGAAAACAGCAACTTAATTTCTAAGTTTGGTTTTGAAAAACAAAACTTGCAGTTTTAAGTTTTTCAATCCTATTGAAGAGATCTCAAAAGAATTCTCCCTACCTTGCATTGACAACTAAAAATATGTGGCCCGGTTCAAACTGCGAACTTTACATGAGTCGAACCTCATGCAAATTAGCAAAAACAATTATAGCTTTTGCTCATTTGCATTAGGTTCGAAACATGTAAAGTTCGACGTTTGAACTAAGCCTAAGGGAACTTAGATAAGAGTGTAAATATTAAGAATAAAACTGTTAAGACTAAAACTGGAAAATTTATATCTGCAACTTCCTTTTCACATTTTCTCCCATTCGAATATAGATCCGTTATTTTATGCCATTCTTGTTTGTTCTTGATTAATGAACGCCATTGGCAGAAGGATTGGAGACCCAGCTTCGATGTGTATATGAAAATGAAAATACTCTATTTGTTGACCTTTGCCATAAAAGTAACAACGTCACGATTGCTTTGCTAAATATATGGATGTGAAAAATTTAAAACCGCCACTCTTCCTCAAAAATTCATTGTCAAATTTTGAAGAGTTCACATTGCTGTTTTACCACCAGTTTTTCCCTTTGAAAGGCAAGTCTTTAACTTCCTAGCTTTAAAACTGAACAACAACTCAAAACAATTAAGCTTACCTAAGCCAGTAATAACAATATCTGGCTGCGGAAAAGACGTATGGGAACGTTCCACAGACGCAAGTTGGCAACGTGCACAGCACTTGGCGTACACATGACCGTTATGACGCGCACAAGACCCGTTTGGAACCGGGTCCGTGTAAGCATAGCCTAAGTGGGCCCCAGGAAGTCTGCTCGCAGGATAGCCATTCAAGGAGTTCTCCAGACAAACTAATCTTGCTATGGAACAACTAGTGGACAACATCTTCCGAAATTTTTAATCTGCACGCATCTTCAGAACCAGTTTAGTCTTCTTTAAAAGCAAGTAGAAGTCCCGTCACTCCAAATTGACTTCAAGGAGAAAATCTCGGTGCAGCCTTACGTGCACAGTTCTAATTTATACGCGTGAAGAATTTATATGGTGATGGATGAATTGGCGTCCAAAACAATGAGAAGAACTATTTCTTAAATGCTGATAAAAATTTAACATTGGACAAGGTTAACAGCGGCATAAACTTACGTAGTCATTGCATACGTTTTTAGCAGGAGAACGCGACATTTGAACTTGAAGCTTTAGCTGATTAAGCGCTTATTTTTCGGATTTTCCCAGATTTTTGCGTCTTCTGAATTGGCTCGACGCAGTTTAACGGGCACGTTCAGTCAGTCAACAGAGTATCCGAAAACGACTAACGTATATCAGTGGCCGTAGCCTGGTCTTCATAGAAGAAGGAGTCATATCAAAGTGCATGGGTGATCCTTCCTCGGTCAAAGAGAGCGTGGAGCACTTTGGAAACTCCTCTGAACTGCCATTCGTCATATTGGATCTATTCGCCCCCTTCGCGCCCTCGCAACCGGCAACCTCAGCCCCAAGGACTTCTCGGTATTCATAATGGCGGCGTGACCTGGCGCGTAAACAACTTCTTCCTTGTTTGGGCTCCCCATACCTAAAAGAACGTCTGCACAGGATCAAGACTTGCTCCAAGACGCTTTCTTTTGTGAAGACAAAAGAGTAGTTTAGATAATTGCTGTATGAGTTCTTGATGTGAAAGAGAGGTGGTCGGACTGTATAAAATCACGCGCGGAAAACGTGCGTGTGGTTGCCGTTTTGATTCACGCGTGCGGACTACGTGAGTTTTACGTAACACAGGGAACGACTGGCTTGGAGTAAATGTGTAAAGTCTGGATCGCAACAGTTTCCCTGCTGTTTCTTGGAGGTGCAGATCACCAAATGTCTTAGTCCGCCACGCTCTTACAGTCCCCACACCACCGCCCTCCTTTTCTCGAACCCAGTTATCTCGACAGAAACCCGTTTCCCTTAGAAAATGTGGCGCTGTAGTCTGTCGGCTTCTGCGGACACCCACTTTCTCGAACAATTTTTTTTCCCCTGCGAGGCCGAGACAGTGGAAGTCTCCTATATACAAAATCGCCGCATGAATTTGTATTTAGTCGAGAGTTCACCAGGATCGTTGTGTTTGGTCGGCGATTAACCATGAGTAATGAACTTGGCAGGATTTCACCCGGAAGTTCGTTGACTGAATCGGTCGCGATTGGGTTAGGAAATTAGGCGGGATTTGTGGGGAAATTTGGTGGGAAATTTGCCAAGAAGTTGGCTGATACCCTACGGAGACTAGGAGGTGTTCGAGCGGGATTTGTTAGTGAACATAAAAATGGTAATTATTCCGTGGATACGACAGCGAGATGATCGAAAGGGAAATGGCACCCTCGTTTACCGGAAAAATGTCTGAGATTTGTTCGGGTGTCTCCGAAATTAGCAATGACCGGGAATTTGAGTGGTATCGCCAATGAATTTTTATTCTCTTATAAAACAGTGCTAAGACCGAAAAAGAATGTCTTATAAAACACGGAAACCAAACAACTTTGGAGCTGGACTTCACTTCCTGTACTGAGGGAGAAGAAATTTACATCGTACAAGTATGTTTTTGTTGACAAAATGAAATTGATTGAAAACCGCTTTTATGAAATAACGTACAAAACCGGGATGGTTTTATCAGCTACCTGAGCTGATACAAAGCTGAGCGAGTAGGATTATTTTACTGCCACCCTTTACCGTGTGCCACAATGGAAAATTTAACTTGCTCATGTAATCGTGATCAAAAATAGTATATGTATTTTAAATTACCATACAGCATTTTCTACACCATGACATCCTTACATGCAATTACTATCAATACAAAAGCTGACAGTTTCTATCACGAGGATGTTGCTATGTCTTGTCCCATACATTTCACGAAAAAAATACTTGTAAACCGCTTTCGTCATCAGTTACAATGAGTCAAAGTAGATTTCTTTATCAGTCTTCAGCTAATCTTGAGTCTTCCACCTACTAAGCAATCAACACACTTTGAAACGTCGTTTTAATCGCGTATTACCAGCAACGTCAAGGCAGCGAAATGGCTTTTCAGTTAAGCCTTGTCGCTTGTTTCTTCACCTTGTTGTACTTTTCAAGTTGTAAAGTCACTCTTGGAATAGGTGTTCAAAAGTCCCAACCATCAAAACCGACCAGGCATGGAGAGATCCACCGCGCTAAAAGCGAGATCGATTCTCTGATTTACAAGTTAACTCTCGACTTGAACACCTTCAATGAAAAGAAAGCGCTGGCCGCTGCTATGCAAAAGGACACCGACAAGTTGGCTAGAGTCGCCGCAGAGGAGATCGCCTTGTTAAAACCAGTCCAGCACCTTTTGGAAAAGTTAGCGAAGGGAAACGCGTCGAGTGGGTATCAGCGGTGTATGGCCAGGCCAGGAGGAAAAATACAGGTGCGAATTGGGACGACTGGCTCCTCTCTACCCAAGCATTACACCATAAGTGTAGCAGGTACAAAATTTTTTCCTATGATTATATGTTTCTTTTTCGATCATAGTGCCGAACCGTTCAAGTGGTCTTTGGCCTCCAAAACTATTTAATACGTGGGTTAAGCCATGTCAGTAAACTTGAAATTCTATATGGAAACCAACGAAGATTAACTAAAAAATCCAGTATTTCTCAAGGTAGCACAAACATCGCCGGATCGATATTACAAACAGTTAATTCTTGTTGTTCCTTGCTGGCTCATTGATTCTTTCCTTCTTACAATCAATCAACCGAGCAACCAATCAATCAATCAATCAATCAATCAATCAATCAATCAATCAATCAATCAATCAATCGATCAATCAATCAATCAATCAATCAATCAAAACCTTTATTTATACACGATGAATCAATCAATCAATTAGTCAGTCAGCCAATCAATCAATCAATCAATGCTTATTTCATCTATCCTTGTCTTCTGGCCTCCTACATTCCTTTAATTACATTCATCTATTTTTCAATTCATTCGTTAACTTTTGTCATTCTCACATCCACTCACCTTTCATTTTATATATTCAAAAATTCACTTCTCTTCCTTCCTTCCTTCCTTCCTTCCTTCCTTCCTTCCTTCCTTCCTTCGTTCCTTCCTTCCTTCGTTCCTTCCTTCCTTCCTTCCTTCCTTCCTTCGTTCCTTCCTTCCTTCCTTCCTTCCTTCCTCCCTTCGTTCCTCCCTCCCTTTCTTCCTTCCTTCCTCCCTTCGTTCCTCCCTCCCTTTCTTCCTTCCTTCCTTCCTTCCTTCCTTCGTTCCTTCCTTCCTCCCTCCCTTCGTTCCTCCCTCCCTTCCTTCCTTCCTTCCTCCCTCCCTTTCTTCCTTCCTTCCTTCCTTCCTTCTTTCCTTCCTTCCTTCCTTCCTTCCTTCCACTCATTTCTCCCCCTCTCCTCCTTTTTCATTTTCTTCAACCATTGTTTTATTCCTTTAAGGCATTTCTCTTCCCTACTTTCGTTTCTGTTCCTGCATGTTTACATGCCTTCGTTCTCTCCTTTCTTCTTTAATTTCATTTATGCATTTCACTTCGCTCCTTCATTTATATACAGTATTCGCCTTGTACATGCAGGATCAAGAAAGGATTGACAGGATTCACTGATTATCAAGAGATTTTAGTCAGAAAAAACAAAAAGAGTTTTCACTGGATTTGTATGAAACCTTGGTACTTATGATAAATTATAATCTATTTCCCTCCTCAGTAAACCACAGAGAGCTGATAGATCGTGGGTTATCACGTGACAATGGCGAAGACTTACAAGTTTATTACCATGACAACGGACAGCAACCTTTTCAAATCGACCGCGTGGTTAGTGGTCTAGGAACAAATACCGCAACTGTGCAGTTCAGACTGCAGGCTCCTATCTCAGCCAACACCGTTGATGAATCCTCTTATTCTTTGGTGCTTGGAGGTGCGGTCAGCGGGAGTGTCATGGATAACCCTGACAAAGTGTACGCCTTCCACGACGATTTCTCGAGTTCAGCCCGGAAGAAAGAATGGGTGATCACGTGGGGAAAGTGGAGCGTACAAAATGGGCGATTACTGGGAAGCACAATGCAGACTAGAAATCTTGGCAGAGGCAACGTTGAGATTGGGCTGTATGTTAAGTCAGGATTTCAATGGAGAGGCATAGAGGTAGAGCTTGACATGATGGAAACTGGAAGCATTAAGAGCGTCCCTGGACCATTTGGATAAAAATGATATAGAGTCCTTCTTTACTGATGGTAACGAACTGGAAAACGAGAAGCCCCGTTCTCATCCCTAAAGCGTCACGCTATAGGAAGCATTGCGTGACGAAATAGGTCAAGAAACGGTTCTTACTGACCAATTTAACAAATGTAAGGTTTAAAATTCTGTCACACAACGAGTGCTTTATTTGCAATACACAAAATATTACAATCTAGTCAATGACCATCATGATAACATCACATGGTGACGGATTATTTATTGCTTTTCATCTCGTGTGGAAATAACAGAAATGATATATTGCTAAAACTATTTGGCTCCTGGAAGGGAAGGTTTAAAGACCTATTTTAAATTCCACGTTTAAACCTCTTTGTAACGAATTGCGCAAACTATGAAATCTTAGAAAAGCAACTTAATTTCAGAGGCAAGTTTGGGTTTGAAAAAACCTGCAGTTTCAAGGTTTTACAATCTCATTGAAGAGGTCTCAAAAGAATTCTCCCTACCTTGCATTGACAACTTAAAATATATGGCCCGGTTTCAACGTTGAACTTTACACGTGCCGAACCTCATGCAAATTAGCAAAACAGTAGCTTATGCTCATTTGCTCTGGGTTCGTCACATGTTAAGTTCGACGTTTGATCTAGGCCTAAGGGAACTTACATAAGAGTATAAATATTACGAATAAAAATGTGAAAAAGTTTGCACCTGGAAAATTTAAATTATATCTACAGCTCCCTTTTCACATTTTCTTGCATTCGAATAAAAATCCGCTGTTTTATGCCATTCTTCTATGTTTTTGATTACTGAAAGAATGGAGACCCAGCTCCAATGTTTTTATGAAAATGAAAATACTCTATTTGTTGATCTTCGTCATAAAAATGACAACATCATGATTGCTTTACTAAATTTATGGACGTAAAAATTTAAAACTGCCACTCTTCCTCAAACTTTAATTGTCAAAATTGGAAGAGTTCACTTTGCTGTTTTCCCACCATTTTTTCTCTTTGAAAGGGAAGTCTTCAGCTTCCTAGCTTTAAAAAGAAACAACTCAAAACAATTACCTAGTCCATTAATAACAATAACTGGCTGCGATGAAAAAGACGTATGCACTGGAACGTCCCACAGACACAAGCTGGCCACGTGCACAACACGTGACTACCTGATGACGTGCAAATGACCATTACGGTGGAGTAGGCAGATCATCAGAGCGAGGCTGTCCTATCGCATATTGCTGCAGTATTTCAGGTGCGGCCTTGTAAGCCGTTGGAATATGCAGGACGATGATCTTGTCTTTATCCAACTCAAAATGCACAAAGTCTTCTCTGTTTAGCAAGGTAGGATCTTCCTCCACGCCTGAATTCCCTTCACTCGTTTGCGTCGACGAAAAAAACGAGTCCGACGAATACGAATCTGCTTTGACAAAATCTTTTTTACTGCATTCTGCAGATGCGCTTCTGTAATCCGACAAAGAGTCTGTGTCACTGTCACAAATGGAACTTCCCCTTTCGCTGTCTTTCTTCACATCCTCTAACGTTTTAAGCTTTGCGCAAGAGCGCATGTCCGAGTCAACACCGCCCACCTCTTTTAAAGGAATTAGATTATCCGCCTGTCTCTGGTTTGTAACAGAGCTTTTTACAGTAATTTCGTTCTGTTTTCGAACTGCACTGTCCTCCACGCAGCTTTCTGTTGTCAAAGTTATCTCCGTTTTCGCACCTGGGGAGTAAGAATCTTCATCTTTGCTAAAAGGCTTTGTTATCTGATCCAATACGGAGGCGAGGTGTTTTAAATTTAGAATTGGAATCCCGTTCACCTTAAAAAGCTGCAGATTGGCCATTGTTTCGTAGCCAGTAGTCAGCTCCGAAGCAAGGACCTAAAAAACGAAATTGAAGATCATAAGTAGGCACAGACAAGACAGTTGAAGAGATGCGTTTGTTCACCGTTGAGTACACCGTCGTGTACAGTCCCGGACTATTCAAATACATCCTTCTAAAGAGGAGCGCAGAAAGTGTAGAAAAACATCACTGTGAACTTAACCAACGTCAATGTGCTATTGTTGTTGTTAAATGTGTTGATTCTGGTTACTGTAAAAAAGAGCAACAGGTAGATTATCTTTTGGTTCTTCCAGAAGGAAATAGCTTAACTGAATTACAACAGTCCTCTGCATCTCGAGTCCCCCACTACCAACAAAGCCGGTATGACTTCCCGTGGCCTAAATTAATATTACGTATCTCGAACAGCAGTAATTATAATACTTACTGAATGAATTCGGGAAAAGACGCTGCTCAGAAAGTTGCGTAAGAAAATTTGTCTTTATGAAAATAGAAAAATATGCAATGATGTTGTCTGCGAGGGTACACTATGGTCGCCATTTTTTTCATTAAAATAGAATCACAGAGGTAATATCAACAGTATAGATAACCACCATTGCACGCCGGGACCATAAGAACAGACCCTGCAAGCATCAGTGAGTCAGTAATTTGTATCGTAGCTACATGTAGGTTTTGTCGAACAATTTTCCGTTCCCGTTGAGAATTCGAGATAGCGGAGAGCTAAGGCACCAAGCGAATTATCTCAGTACATACAATGATCACCTGACTAAGTAAGATGACTTCTTCTCTTGTTTTGTTCAAAATGCCGTAAAGAACACGATCGCAAAGCCTTATGGGTGCTTTTCGTGCCCAGTCCTTGCCGTACTGATGCTGCATGTATGGTTGGGAAAGACACACAAATACCAGGCCAGCGTACACCAAATAACTAGTGGAGTAGTGAAGGAAAGAGAGTTCAGGAAAAATGAATAAAAATATGTGAGAGTTACAAAAAAAACTTACTATACTGTTTAAGAGTGAATGTCAGTAAAAATCAAAGAAAATTTTGAAAATCGCGGCCACGGTCAAAAAATCAATTTGTCTCATTCTTTGTCTACAGGAACCTTAATGTATGTAAGAAAGTGAAATGGGGTTAACTTCTTGAAATATTCTGTTTACCGGAAACAAACGGTTAAAAACTGAACCGTCCTGTAAAATTCAAATTTCAGTTTACGTGACCTCGAAATGTTGCACTTTTCAGGTAGTTCCTACGCTCATTAAAATGTAACAGCCAGACTTCCCTTACTATAAATAAACATATTGAGCCTTCTTCATTCTAGATATGGTGATATTTTTTGTCTCACGTTGTTTTCGTAAGAGCAAGGCATGGATTGCGAAGCGACATTTGAGAAATGTAAAAAACACCAAAAACATGGACCAAAGTAGCTCCACGAAAATGCATGTGGTAGTGCATTAAAATCTTTCAGTCTTTATCCTGGGATACTTTAAAGATGGTTCTTCATTATTGTTGTTTTAATTTTCTGGGACCTTCTAATATTGCAATGCAAACACAAAGTGGATTTCTCATAAATTACAAATGGCGTCATGTTCAAATACAACAAAGCGCTCAGTATGTGTTCAACAAGAAAAATGTTTGGTACGAATACGGCACTTTGCCTCGCAAATATCAACGTAAACTTTTCAAACGTTCCTTGTTACACTGTTTTGCTTATACTCTTTCAAGTTAATTTAAGGTATCTACAAATAACGTACCGTAACTTCCTTCGCGAGTCTTCACAGACAGTATTATTCAATCAGTTTAGGACATGTCAGCACTTTAACTGCTTCCTTCGAAACGTCCATAAAAATACATCTTAAATGTATTAAGGAATGCTTTTGGGAAAAATTTTAAACTGTGGTTTTTGGTTTACTGAAATCAAACGAGCGACGATAAACTGAAACTCCACAACAGGTGCGAGCCGGATAGATTGAAGATCAACACATTGGTATGTCACGCAACGCCCGATCGTAACATTCATGACGGATTTTGCCTATCCGGTTTCTGGTGACCAGATAATTCGCATTCGCTTTTTCTCCGAAAATGAAGTAAAGTAAACATAACGTCCTTGTACATAAGGCTAGAACAAAAGAAAGTTATTTCATGAGACGCGAACAGACTATGAGTATGAAGTGTTTCGCTCGTTAGAGAAGGGGGGGGAGGTGGGTGGGGGAGAGGTGAGGCTGTCAATGTCTTTCACACTGCAGTGTTTTCAAGCTTGCTGACTTGCTGAACGTGTAGTCACAGGATTTATTGAATCCACAGACCGGTTCATGGCGAAACAACGGAGAACGCCAAACATTGAGGCATTGTTGGAACGGGTTTCCGTAGTTGAATTTCCACGGCCTTATTACAATAAGTAGTAGGCTATGCACAGTGGTAAGCCTCGGCTTAAGCTGCAGAGTCGGTATCATCATTATCACACTCTTTTCCTGCTTTTTCCACTCAGCGTTTCTTAGCTGGCAGACGACCAAAGAAGCCTGTGATCAGTTGTGCATTGAGACCTTGTCGGGTTAAAACCGACGCGCCCCGATTGGTCCCTCACTGACGTCGTAAGGATTACATTTATGTCCAGTTTCCCCTCTTTTTTGTAACTGCTCCGTTAGATTTTTTTCTGCTTGCCAGTGAATCACGTCTCCTTTCTGATAGTCTTCAAGGCCCAACCCTTTGTAGGCGGCGGTTATCCATCATCAGTCTGCAGGTTACTCGGAAGAGTACGAATTCATTCGTACTTACAAGCGTACAATCTCGTTGCTTTATTATACAGAGTTTCCTCTTACAGTGCTATTTTATTTCTTATTGTATCGCGGTAAGCCTACAGGTAGGTAAAATGGCCGTACGCTGTCACACTTCTTTCTTCAGAGCAGGGAAGAGCACGCCCTCCTGCCTGTCATTAAAATTGCCTCTAGGCAGGTATCCTGAAGAAGAGTACAGAGAGGCTTTCTTAAAGTGACTGTGCCTGACAGCTCTAAAAGTTTGCCCACTTGTTATACGCTGGAATGGAGGAACTAGAACTTAAATTGGTGATTGTATAGCTTCTTCGAACTTGGCCCATGGACTGAATTACGGTTTCGCGCCTCATGAACTGTGTCGCCCGAAAAATGTGGGGTATCCATGATGCTGTGCGCGCTCACAAAGCACGCCGCCATTTTCGGTTCTCTTTGACTTCAATACCGAGTATTCCCAAGAGGGATTTATAGGGCTGTCCTTCCCGTCCGTGAAAATACAATAGGAGTAATTGCTATTGTGGATATGTGCGAAAAATGCTCTCACTTTCAATTAATGATGGCTGTAGAGGAAATGAAAATTGCTCAACCAGAAACGTGCGAAAAATATTTCGTTTATTACAAAGAAAACTTCGAGCGACCGCCGCGTGGGAATACACTTAAGCTTACACGAGTCGTGTGGAAATCTACACAGACATCGATCATCTGCTGTTGTCTGTTTAAACGAAAAATTTTATTTACGTGTTCGCGTACAGTATTAAAAAAAGGGGAGAGGTCTTGATAATTCGAGTTTTTGTGGAGGCTGAGTCCCGCGTGCACGTGGTTCAGCTAGCTCAGCGCGCGCGTGTTTAGCTACGTAGACAAATAAAGCTTTTCTCTAGTATTCAACAACGCGCCGTAGAAAGAAAAGACAGGACTGTTAAACACCGCTCAATGGCACATGTCAGAAAGTACTTTAGTTTTTTGTTGTCACAATCACGAGAGAATAAAGCGGCATGTAAGTTAGATATCTGGCAGTGTGAGCGTGTCAGACTTTCTGTAGTTTTCGAAAGTCACTGTTTCAGTTCGCTCAAATCTTCGCTTGCAATGTCTCGTTTAATTTGCCGTAAAGTATTTGGATACCTAAAGGATTTTGACGGAAAGATAAAGAAAATTTTTTAGACATTTTGAACCAATTACAATTACGTAGAATGCTTTGCCAGCTGTTCAGTTACTTTTGGCTGCGTTTTAATAAGCGATCGTTCGTTTGCCTGTTTACCTAATAGTTTATCCGTTTATTCTAACCCATTTTAAAAATCTACGGACTTCACACGACATGTTCATACTGTTTCACGTTTATTTTAATTTCAGGTGTGAATTATTTTTATCAATAGAGGTTAAACCGCGATGGCTTTCCTAATTACGGGCATTGTTCCTCGATGAATAGGTCAATGATTCGAACGCTGAGAGCAGAAACAATGGTTATGACATTGATATACACTCGGGACTTGAATGATTGACAGTTGTGCATCTTGTTACGCATGCCCTGTACGTTTTTTTGGAAGCTAATTTGCATGTTCGATCGACGTGTTTCATGGGGCGCAAAGGGCGGCGGGGCGGCGGGGCGGCGGCGGCGGGCGGGGGCGGGCGGGGGCAGCGGCGACTGAATAAGACTGTCAGATCCCGATGCTCACTTTCGAGCTAGCAAGTTTGTCCTAAGCTAGCAAGGAACTCCTGTCCTAAAAAGGAGATAGACATTCGAAAAGAAGCCCAACATGCAGCCAGACTTCTGTTTAGTGTTCTCTTGCTCCTAGACTCGAAGTTGGTCCAACAACAATATTGGTGATATTGTTGAACAATACGGTTTGATGTTCTCGTTCTACTGATAACGTTTAGAATTCTTATTGTCTCACATGTTGACATTTTCAGGAACTATTCGCTAAAAGGGACATCCTAAAAATACGTGGGGATTCGTAATAAATGAAGTCAAGTCTTTGCGGGCTTAATTCGCATTCTTCTGGTCTCATTACAAGGTACAGGAGCAGCCCTCCCATGAAAAAAGCTATACAGTCGCGCGATATTGTAGCGATAGCTGGTGATCGTTGGGAAGAATTGTCGTAACTCATTGAGAGACAAATTGTCTGCTATAAAAGACAGTATTTGCCGTCGAGTATTCCATTGTTGCGCGTTCAAGTAGCTTTGCGCACATGCCTCGAGAAATTTCACTTCTGTTTCGCTTCTACTACTGACGTTGTTTTAGACAGCATGCAGATGCAGGACGATGAGTAAGGGCTCCGTCCAAACAAACCATCAGCTTTGACTAAATGTGGCCTGGTTATACTGTTATACTGCAAAAAAACAAGTTCCTCGCAAATCTGAAACCACACAAATATATTTATTTACGTTGCACAAAGTAGATTTGTACGTTAAGTTCACAGACAGGGAACAGTATAATATCCACTACAACTATCTAACTAGCCTACCCGCATCTTTGCCGCAACGCAGGAAAGAAATTTGCGTCGTGTGTGCGCAGGTTATCCTCTAATTTTTCCGTCCTGAAACAGATCCTCTTATACACCTCACACGTACCATCCTGCTGTCCTCTCAACATCGTGTTTTTTAGGTTTTTTAGCCTTCGTAACAAGCGTTTCCGTAGGGTTTTCCGCAGGTTGGAAGCATTTGTTGCTTTTTTTTACCGTGTAAAAATTGGGGCGGGTGCACCCAATGTTTACTCGGAAATGCTTGCTATGCAGGCTATGTTTTTCGGCCATTTTTTGTTTCAGAATCATGATCAAGTTCTAAAAATAGAACCCAGATTATATTCAGAAATGCCAAATGCAAAAACTCAGTACTTACGGGCGACCGCTGAGCTAGTCTCTATTTTCTTACAGTTTTTAATAAGCTAGAAGACGAGAAGGAGTGGGGTCGATTAAAAAGATAGCAGAATGGGAAGGATTTATCCTGAAAATTCGAAAAGCTAGGACAATAAAACTATAATCAATTACAAGAAACAACCGGGATAAGTTGTTTTGTTAGTTCATACAGCTTCCTGGAAGTTAGCAAGTTAATCTCCCTTTCCGCTTGCGGTACCTGCTTTCTATGGCCCGAAATTTTCTGAGGAACACAACATAATTTCTCGCTCACCCCCATCCTATCCTAAGACTTGATCAATAAGACGGACAAATGGCAATTTCCGAAAAATGCTTTGGACTCTGAAAAATTCCACATCTCGCTTGAATCAAACCAGCTTCCTTTTTAACCCTGGAGAACTTCAAAAACGTCTTGTGACTACTGATGTCTTTTTCGCAGGATGATATTGGTATGTCCGCAGATGAACAATTTCTGTCGCCAGTTAGGCCATCCCCACGGACGCAATTTTTTTTCAACAACTCCAAAAAAAAAAACAATAAAAACAAATAGAAAGCTTCTGAGTTAGTTTCCCTCTCCACTTCCTCTGTTATTTCCAAGTTTATGTTTTGTACACATCTCAAAGTGACTTCATGTAAATTAGCCCTTTACCGACTGACCCTCCCACATTTACCAGAGAGAGGGCAATGGGAAACAAAACATTTCATGGGGATGGCCTTATCTGCGCCGCAAACACCACCTGCGAAGACGAAGAATGAGCAAAACATTCTCTATCGAAGTTGGGACCCTTTTTGGATTAATAGTTTTTGCCACTAGTATTTTAAACAAAACGAAGAGGTTTTTAGCTTTCTTACTTGGGTAACAATGAGTGTTTCCCATGAGTAAACAAATGTGCGTGTTTCATTTGTTTCTTCAATAGTCGAGACTTACAAATAATAATTTTGCGCGCGTTTTTCTTGTTTACCGTTTGCTTTGCTGTCGCATTAGGGACGGACCATTAGAAAAGTTATGGGGGGGGGGGGAGAACAAAAACAAATCATGCAAGGGAACGTTATGAGAAAAAAAAATCATACACAGCGAGTAGCCCAGAAAAGAAGTTCTTGAATACGGAAAAAATATCCCTGCGAGGGAAATGTCAACGAAAAAAAAATTGTGCAGCTCGAAAATTCCCTGCCCCCACCTCACTTTTCTCAGTTATGCTACGTCCCTTTTCAGTAAGTTCAATTTACGTATAACTGCATGTTAGGTGACACGTCTAATTTGAGTAGTCACGCGGGAAAGAATTGGAACAGTTGGTATTGTTTCCAAACCAGAATGATAGTGGACCGTAAAAAGTCCACAATGAGAACTTTTAAAGTAAAAAGTGCTTGTGGAGAAAAACGACTAGGGATGTTTACAAGACTTGGCTTTACGTGTTATCGACAACTGACAGCCGTCAGGCTGGTAAGTCTCATAAACTGAGTCAGTGATCTATTATAAATACACCAGTTTTGAGGTGAATTTCAAGACACCGGCAAAACGGTTTGATCTAAAGGTCATTTTATCGCTGTGAGTCCCCGTGAAAGTAGTTTGGTTTCGTGCTGTGCGGCATAATTCAGTTACATGCGTGTATAAAACAAGATTCAATCATGACTATGTTAATTCGGTCGTCGCGTGTAATCGGTCGATTTTAGCTGTTTTAGTTGTACACATTTAAGCTTTATTTAACGGTAGGGATGCAAAACAATATTATTTACCTGATTCACCTAATTTGAGTGATTTTAATCAGATATTAGATGTTACTGAACGGAAGATTTCCGTGTTTATCGCATGCCGCACTTTTAATGTTATTGAATTGCGTTATGGCGTCACATGTGTTTTGCCAAAATTCAGTTGGCGTTCGCATTCATAAGTGAGAAGGTCCCAGAAATACAAAACCATAACTTTTTAGAACTATGTTTCAAGACTCTAAGTCTACAATATTAGACATTTTGATGCACTACCACATACATTTCTACGAAGCTGTTTCGGGCATGCTTTGGCGTGTAATCGAACGCCTGAAAATATACCTTCAAACTTTGTGCTTTTCTTCTTCAGGAAGACCCTGAGACGAAAAAGAACGCCATATCCCAATTAAATAAGACCCAGTGTGCACATTTGTAGCTGTAGAAGTCTGGCTGTTGTATTTTATTTCGAACGGGAATCTTGCAAAAAGTGCAAAATTTTGGGCTCGCGCACCGCGAAATTCGATCAGATGGTTTTTTTTAGTTAATATTGTTCAAAATGGATATTTCAAAAAACTAACCCCATTTCATTTTGTTTAGTACCTTAAACTTGCTGTAGACAAAAAATGAGCGAAATCGATTTTTAGACCGTGGCCGCGATTTTACGGTTTTTCTTTGATTTTTACTGACATTCACTCTTAAAGCCTTCTAAGACGGTGCAAAGTGAGCAAAAAACGCACAAATGGATTTTATTTGCCTCATTCGATAAACAATGTGTCTTCACGAAGTTCCACAATCGGTGTGTACACTTACGGCAATGTATTTCTTGCGACATAAAAATTTTACCATAGCTGGAGGGGATTTAAGACGACGACCATAGCTGGAGGGGATTTAAGACGACGACGACGACGACGACGACGATGATGATGATGAGCCTAGTCTCTTCTTACGTGTTCTTTAAAACTTTACTCCCCCTCAAGGGGAATAAATGGGTACTGACGTGCCGAATGCTGGAACGGACTAACCTCCCATCTGGAGAAACTAGTAATACTCCTCGTTGAGTCATGTTACAGCACCAGCCATGTGGGTGGTCTGTGAAGCGCCAGCTGTGTAGGTGGCCAGTGACCAATGTGCGACTATAAAAGACCCCAACCCTTACGATTTTCCCTGTTTCTGTTGTGTACACCTTGAGCATATCACTAACCTGGGTCTCTTATCATAGAGCTGAGTTGGCACAAGCGAAGTTACTAAGTCCAGTTTGACTTCCACTGCCATGACTTCACCTTGTCTGAGGATCTTCAACTTACAGATGTCACCAAGAAACATTTGCGACAATTTGTAATCAAATAAGATGCGCTCATTTCCACGGAAATGCACCTGAATAAACCAAGTTTAGGACAAAATGTTGAACATTTTTATATTTCATGAAGCAGTCCACACAAGTGCAAGTGTCAAAATACTTTTTCTAGATACCATAATATCCTGCTTATAATAACCCCAAAACATCGCCCAAAATAACGATTCACTACCATAACTGTTTCTCCTTGCCAACCGAAAAGCCAATGTAAGTAATAACCAGAATTTTACTGAAATTTAGAGTCCAGTCTCATGGCAACGGCTTTTGTATGAACTTATCCTTCCACAGTAACTAGTCTGCAAGCGAAAATACTGCTGGCAATCGCAGAGAAAGTATGATATTTCTGTCTGTGTTCCTTGAGCCCACTGGTTGCCACAAAGATAAGTTTTCAAAATTCCCTGACTTTTCCCTGATAAAAGTTCAACTTCCCTGACCAAATAAATACATGACAAATACAAGAGTAGGTGGCTTCCAATCTCCCCTTATTGTTATCCTTTCCACCTTTTTCAAATTTGACAATGACAGCTTGCATCGCTCATTCAGAAAAAGACCACCACCAAGATGACAGTAACCTGAAATTTTTCTTTCAATCTTTGATACAAATTGATCAATGCTGTTAAAATGCCAATTTTTCGTGACTTCTCTAGAACAAAATGTCAATTTTTTTTGGCTCAAAAAAGAATTGCCTGACCTTGAAGAACTTCCTTTTTCACTGACATTTTCTGATCTCTGGCAACCCCGTGATTTGTCAAGCTAATCTCTCTCACCACTCCTTAACCCTTTCACTCCTAAAGTAGCAAATTGAAAGCAAAAAAATTCACCAAAAATTCCAAATTTCGTTTCACAAAATCCTAAGAAATACATAGTCCTATGCAAAAGTTCTGCCAAAGAGGTTTCATTTGAATGGTAACACGATAGGACTTTGTCAACAGGTTAAAAAGTTAGAGTGACAAATCATCTCACCATAACTTGGTCTGGGAGTGAAAGGGTAAAGTAACACCATTCACCCACCCATCTTACCGTGCCATTATCTGCAATGACTTCCTCACCAACAGCCATAAGCACATCGCCTCGCTTCAGCACAGCACTGCAGCTAAACAGTGGAAGGACCTTAGTGACAAGGACTCCTGTCTGATCAGTCGATAACTGAAAGTAGTTCCGCATATGTTCACTTTCGATTGGCTGCCATTTGATTCCCAGGCGACAAAATCCATTGTACATATTGCTTTTTTCAATGTCCTTCAGGAAATGTTTAATAACTGTTACCTGTGGGGGAAACCAAGCCATTGTGTTAAAAACGCACACAAAACTGAACAAAGCAGTGACTAAGCAACAAACAAAAAATAACTGTAGCCTTTGGCTTTAGTATACACTCGCCACCGAACAAAATGAACAAATTAAAATGTTTTGTCACTATTTCATGTTGAGTAGATAAAAATAAGACACCAAAATAAGTAGAAAACTGAAGAAAGAGTGACTAAAAACACACAATGAAAATTAACACTAATTTGGCTTTAAAATGCATTGCTATGTTTGTGTACAGGCATCACAGCTAGGGGTGTCATATGCTGGCCAACAGATATTATTAGGGAGCTTAAGCAACCACGACGGCAACGCCAAGGAAAATGTCACTTTAAAAATGACTACCAAATATTTCAAACTTCTTCACGATAGTTTCTGCAATCAACTCTTTCAATCTGTCTAATGTAGCCGAACAATCCCGGAGCTGGCTCTGTAAGGACGGGGTTACAGTTCAGGAAGAAAAAAGAAATTTACTGTGGTGTGTTCACGTTCTACAAAAACTTTGAATTTGGCCATTTCACGTTGTTGTTTTGCAGAGGACGGCAAAGAAATGTACCAAAATCTCTATCGCATGTGCAGGGTCATTGTTCTGCTGTAGCCGTCGTGTTTGCTTAAGCTCCCTATTAACTGGCCGTCGCCATATGGCGACCGCCGGTTTATAAAATGGACATGGTTTTTTTTGCGTCAGTTGGCTTAACACAAAACAAAGTGCTGTAAAGCTTGTGGTACGGGTACTCAAGAGCGGTAATGTCTTATATAAGATGCATGCGCATACTAGTCTGCTGAATGTTACCTTCGTGTGTTCTTGTCTTTTACTTTACAGTATTTAAGATATGAACGGCGAAGGGTTGTTAAGTATGGGGTTTCAGTATTTGTCTTGTATAACGCATGCGCAACTGAGTAAAGCAGCTAATAGGATTGAATGCGAAATTGGTTGTGTTGTCTGATCTAGTTAAGTGGTTATGGTGAAAATTCTTTTAGTGCAGGAGTTTTGTTATGGGGATTGTCATTTTTAGGGATGTAAAAATGTGGGAGTGGAAGGATTTGTGAATGTGAGGAGCATATCCCGCTTCTGTGAATGTGATTTGCTTTGAAAGTTGTGTTTTGTATAGCAGCAGTGTAATATTGTGCTGCGTGAGAGGCAGTTTCCCTTGGCGTTTTATGGGGAAACGGTTTCCGCAGTGGATTGTAAGTTTTCTCATTGAGTAAACTGTATTTTGCGGAGGAGAGAAATGACAGCTGTGTTTGCAGCTTATTAGCACGGTGAGGAACGGTGGCTTAGGAAGAGAAGGGATTGGCACTAGTATGATTATTAGTGGATTGCACCATCGATACATGATAGTTCTTGAGAAGGGAGAGAGATGAGTGTTTGAGGGGAGAAGTTGATTTGAATTGCATAAAGACGAAGGAATCGGTCATTAATAAGGAGATCAATTAATAAGGTAGCTGTTACTAGTCTTTAAGATAGAAAAGAATTTATACCGATATTCAACGTTTGAGTGAATTTGCATTTTTCAGCAGAAATAAAAGCGATAAGAAAGATAAGCTGAGTCATCAGAGTTTAAACATTATGTCATCCAGTAATGCTATAGTCAAAATATTGTGTCACACAATCACACTTTTCGTCACGCCGGTTCATATAAATAGAGGATCGCGCTAACATTTGTGAAACCTAGGGGTGGGGAGGGTCAGAACGGCCGGTTAAAATATCCATTGGGCTTTCTTGTTTGTTCTGGGTTGTAGCACCTATTATGTACACAGCCCTAGCAGTAGAGGTTTAGACAGTACAATTTCTGATTGTGACCATCATATATGATTTTTGTAGTGTGCCCAAACATTTTTTAAAATGTTTCAAAATCCTACGACATTTTTGGTGTTGTGTGCAACTGTCATGAAGATGACTTTGTTATACACCTGATTTAGATGACACAATTCATGCTGCAGTCAGGACACGTGAACAAGGCGCATACAACAGTTGTAAGCAAAAATTGTACTGTCTAAATAGGCTTTAAAAGGTGTCACGTTCAACTAGGAATCGAACATGGTCAACTTACAGGTATAATGTAGCCTATGTTCTCAGCATTATCCAGGGTCTCAAAAGCAATTCCAATCACTTTGTCATCCTGAAGGGCAGGGCCACCGCTGTTGCCACTATTTATCGCTGCATCAATCTGTGTCACAAAAGGAACAGCATTGAGACATTACTGAATCACATAATTATTAAATTCTCAATCGCCATTATTGAATTTCCAGCTGTCTTCGTTAGCTTATCACACACAGATTATCAGTAAATAAACTGCAAAGCAAAAATTATGCTCAAAAATATTATCAAAAATTCAGCAAGTATTGCAGAAGTTGAAAGTTAATTAATTTAGTCAGGACTCTGTTTAGACTAGCAGTAGTGCAACATCGGATATTTCCTATATAAATGTTGTTTATTTTCAATGAACAAATCCAAAGAAAACATGTTTCAGTCCGCAAAACCACAGAATTCAAGTTACATGAAGCTGAGTTGCACTGTAACTTTGAATCGTTGATGTCACTAAGACACTAACCTGAATGGCTAATAGTTCAACAGCAGAATGTGCATAACGCTGGATTTCCACTCTGGAAACCACTCCTCGTGTGACACTGATATTATCTCCACCAGTAGGGAAACCAACACAGACAACATCCTCTTCAAGAGCAGGGACCTCTCCAAACTCCAGAGGACAGAGGTCCTCCCAGAATGTCTCATCTGCTACGCCAAGCTATGATAAAATAAACAATCATGAGAATATACACTGGTGCTATGTGCGGTGCTCATAACAGAGTGGCTTCGATTGGGTGTTAAAAGTAATTTGCATCTGCAAGTTGTTTTTGCTTTACTTGTGTGAAGAGCAAAACCAAAAGAAATTGAGACTTGATGGCACAAATGTTTCTGTTCTTGGCACAAATGTTTCTGCTCTTGGCACAATTTACATACACTTGCATTGGTTTTGCTTTACTGTCACCACTTAATCATTCAATAAGAAAAAAAACCAAAGCTAACTGACACTTGCCGGCACAAATTTTTCTTAATTGAATTTTGTGGTTAGAATTAAATTTAACTTCTTTGCATTTTCTGAGTATATTTATACTGATACTCAGCACCTTGCTACAGGACTTAACTAGCTTCAACAACCCAAGGTGAAAGAACATTGTCTCTCTGACTGTCCACTGTCTGTCTCTCTCTCCCTATCTCTTGTGAGTAGTCTATCTCTCTGTCTGCCTGTCTATCTGACTGGCTGTCTGCCCCTGTCTGTCTATCTCTCTGTCTGTCTATCCATATGGCAGTTAATGTATTTGCTTCATATTCTGATTGGTTCATTGTTTTCTTAGACTATGTTGTTGCCAACTAGACTGAGCAGTAAAAGTAGTGTACGTTGATTTTCATTTCACAACACTCAATTGAAAAACACTCAGATGAAATGACCCAGAGAAATGGCCGCAAGTCTTACATATGAGAGATTTAGATTTTGACAAAGAAATCAATTCAGTCAATGTTTTGTTTGTGAGAAGTGCACCTGTTTTGATACTGCGTGGATCCTGAAAATATCCAAAAGAATTTCTGGAGGACTGATGTTCAGAGGTCAAGACAATTACTAAATAATTGGGAAGGTAGATAACTAAATAATAATAATAATAAATTATGACTATAAACTTCAGTTATGGTTACCATGGCAATGTCACACTCATGACCAACATGAATCACATGAGCATTATACTTCTTGGCATCACCATGCTTACGCACTCGGACCTGAAAATAGGAGGCAGTTTTTTAATATCTTGGGATCAAAACTGGACTAACCTTAACAATAAAAGGCCAAACTACAGACTGCAAGTACAATGAATTTTTGGTAGTGTGCAGCTGCCATTTTATGGTGTTCTGGGGAGGGTTTAATGACACTCTTTTCAGATGGAGGCATTCTTTCAGGGTAAGTTAGGGATGGGCTTAAACAACAGATGAAGGGGAAGGGGAGAAGGAAGTTACATCTTTTTGCCAAGTGTATTTTGGGTTTTATGCACACTGTAAAATGATTTTAATTCTAGGTATGTGCAGCCCCAAAGGGTATGGTTTTTGAGCCTCTTTGGTCTGAAATAGGGTACAGATTTTGACCATTTTGGTCTGAAATAGGGTGATGTTTGTGCACTCTGATATGGGATCTGGTATGGTTCTTACAAGAAGCTATCTTTTTTATTAATTTTCTTCTCCTAAGAACTGAGGTTTGATTGACGTTAGGAATTTGAAGCCCTTCTCAACTGTTTACACAAACAAGATTGGGTTAGGGTCTAGTCTGAAATAGCGTATCAAATTTTGGGTCAGGTCTGAAATAGGGTAGGGAAAATCACACATTTTGGTCTGAAATAGGGTAAGGGTTTCCAGAAGCAGGCCGCACACCCCCACCCAAATCTTCGGGAAGTACCCCCCACCCCAGGGTTGGTTTACAGACCAGTAGAGATATGATTACTTACTGACTTCTGATATGCTACCACATGTCCATTTGTAAGTATTCTTCGTCCAGATATAACAAACCCTGAGCCAAACACCTGCTGTTGTCGTTTCATTTGCCACGGCATGCTGTAGTTAGGAGTGGAAATCTGCACAAACAGTTTCACCACTGACTTTAAAACCTGTGGATAATAAAATTGCTTATGCCTCTGTTGACATTTTTATTTTGTGACTCTATGCCCATATCAACAATAAGCCTAGAGGAAGGGAGGAAGATGTGATACATTATTTTGACTATTGTGAAGAAAACATTTTTCATCAAAATCCTCTCCCTGGGGACCAAACTACTTGACACTAAATACAGCTACTATGGCCAAGAACCACAATTGACTTGTCTCGAACTCTTCAATGACATCTACCTAATTAATATAACTTCAACTAACATTTTCAAGTTACAGAGTGTAGCAACAGTAAATTATTAATGATCATTTTCTGGCTGATTTTCATTCTTTAGATAATTTTTCCTTTTCATTTTTGTTAGCACTGCATGTATACGTGTATTATACTTTGCACTGCACAAATTAACCTGCAGAGGGTCCTATTCAGGGTTATCCAAGCAGATAAGGTTGATGTAGACACAGCCAAATGGCCTGGGTGGGGATAGAAAAATTCATCAACTTTTGACCAGAAATGAGTTTGTTTCAGACAGAAATGTTTTTCAATAGTTTACATTTATTTAAACACTACGTACGCCCCAGTTGTTCAAAAGTTGGATAGCGCTATCCACTGGATAAATCACTATCCAGTGGATAGGTGTTAGGAAAACCAATTGCGTTATTTACTGGATAGAGATTTATCCGGTGGATAGTGCTATCCAACCTTTGAACAACTGGGGCCAGGAAGATTTAAATTAATAATGCTTAAGTCCAGTTTTGTTCAAATTGGCAACAGACAACTTACTTTTAGCACCAGATGTTACATAACGGTCTGACAAACTTCAATTGCTTAATGACAAAACATGTAACATTTGATACCAAATTAGACTAGAAATAAGTGACTCACAGAACCTCGCGAAAAGCTCGGGCACGGGTGCACCACAAAATTGATTGATGGGGGTCGGGAGAGGATAGAATTTCGGTTTAACTGGAGGCGTGGATGGGTGGCCACAATGGTCCCGAATTGTGAGTTAAGATCAACATTCTGGTTCCCAGTCGTTTCCATGTAACTTGCATCCAATCCTCTGTCATGTATAAGAAAATATGTTCAGCCCCCACCCCCCCCCCCCCACCTCTCTTCATTCTGACATAAGGTAAATTGCTCTCTAGAGAGGATGTATATAGTATTGCGGTGGACCTGTTGTCAGGGCCAATGTGTGGTGTTTCTGTATATTTTGGTTGGGTGAGAGTATAGGTTTATCAGAAATGCAGTTCAAATTCCAACTTGGAACTTGTTATCTCCAACATTTACCCAGCCATTTCCTTTAGATTCTGTTGTACAGCTTTTGTTCTATTTACTGGGTATTGACAAGTGTCAATAGCTAACACAATTTATTATTTCCATTGAATGGTTGAGTCTACTACTGCTGAAGAGTGATGCGGTGTATTAAAAAAATTATCCATTTTTACCCAAAAATTGAAATGAGAATAATACAGAATAATGGCAAGTAAAGCACAGAGTTTCATGTTGATGTGGTAGCATGTTTATTCATTCCCCCCAACACACTATAAAAATTGGATTAGATAATTGTCACAATAAAATAATAAGTTAACCCTTGAATCCCCAGTTACCAGCATCTCCTTACAATAGCAATGCTTTAATTAGGTCATCAGAATTAAGGAATTGATCACCAAACATGAATAGTGTTAATTTCAGTAGAAAGAAGTTCTCTGCACTAGTACTACAAGAAATGTACAAAGACCAGTAAGGAGAATTTGCAGGCTTACATTGGGGCTTAGGGAGGTCAATTGGTATGGAAAGCAAGAGTAGCTAATTAAGGGAAAGGGTGAATGTAGATTATCGCATGTGAAACCTTCAGAAGTAAGTACCGTAAACACCGGCGTATAAGCCGCACCTTTTTACCCTAAAACTTCGCTCAAAATCGGGGGTGCGGCTTATCTGCGAGAACATCTGGAAAAAAATCTGTAATTTTCCATGAATCATCCCCAAAACACCAAAATAAAGTCAAAAACGGTACCACGCTATCTTCTAGAACTCGCGTGGTAAATGGCCCACTGTTTCTCCGTTGTTGACAACTTTGATGGCAAATTTGTCAAAGCAATTATCGAACTCCCTTTCACAGGCGAGTTTGTCACCGATGGATGGCCTCCAAATGTCCTTGTAAACCTGCATGGAAGCCACGAACAGCTAAAGAAATCGCTAAACTTTGCTTTGTTGAACGAAGCGACAACATTTGTCACCAGTTTCTCTCTTCTCATCGAGTGCCTGGCTACTAAGCCACGATACGCAACCGAACGTCCGAACGAACTTACTCACAAATTTTCGGACTTGAATAGCTTTAACTGGAAAAATGCTGGGGAAAAGTTCATCGGGGAAAGCGGTCTTGTGTTCAACTACGTTTTTGTACCTTTTTTATACTTGTTATAAGGATTAAAATGCGTGTTTGAGTCTTATTCAGACTACAAATTGACTCACCGATCCGCCAATATGTTCATTAAATGAGATGACTCGGTTATGAATTTTTGACCAAAAAAACTTTTTTTTCAAAACTTTAGCCTCTAAACTCGGGGTGCGGCTTATCTGCGAGTGCGGCTTATACGCCGGTGTTTACGGTAAACTTTCACATAGACAGATCATGTTGAAGGTGATCAGGATCTCAATTCCCCTGATTTTGGTGCTTGCTTGTGCACTGCGAGGAGACCTGTGATGCTGGTCACTGTATGTAGCATGAAATTATTGTCAATAATTAATGTTAAGCAGTAATTTTTGTTTCACATCAAATACATGCATGTATGTACCTATGCCCGCTACACATTTTAAAGTGGTAATTGCTAGGCAGAGCAGTACTTATAAGTGCATTTCCAAACCAAATTGTGAACAGAAATTGTCCTTTCTGATCCATCTGAATATTATTTTTTAAACTATTAACAGGGTCAATATCCACGGAAAACATAAACTTTTATAAATTCTTACTGATCCAATATGAATTATTTCTTTCAAATATTTTTCGGGAACGTCCTAAACTTAGAATTTAAATTATTTTTACTGCTCATACACAAATATGCAAATTGCTGTGGGAACTGAAACCTATTTTGTGAAATAATTTCATTTCTCTTGTGTAATCTGTATTTTTGATCATACTTGGAAAAGTAATTACATGTTGATAATAATCACTAGTACATCAAGAGTAAAGATAATGGTAGAGAGAGGAAATAATTCTGAGCCAACCTGTTCAGTCACCGTCCGTTGGAAAGGTAAATTTCTAGCAAAAGTATTTTGATGATCGTGCATTTTTTGTCGCCTCTCGTTGCTTCTATAACAAAATCCTTTTGTCGAAGCACTTCTAGTCGGTGTCGCCGGTCCTGATCGGTTTCAGCACAAATTTTCTCGAAGTGTTTGTACCCGCTGTCAGTTCATTCTCATTATTCAATTGGTGTGACTGAGTTATAATTTCGAAGACCTTGTATCTCCCTTGTATCGATTCTGGCGTTGTTGGGGAATTTCGTTTTGTGGCAGCGCTGTGCTATCAAGCTAAATTTAAGCTACGTTGTGTATGTTCCAAGATTTCTCGCCTGTAATATTCCAGTCTCCTGTTTGTGTCCTGCTGACGGCTTTAGTCTTGCAAGGCTATTACCTGTAAACGATGTTCTCTTACCCGTGCTTTCTTGTCATCGACTCTTTCGCCTTCGTTGCTCGCGCTGAATTTCAAGTCGGCGTTCACGCTCAGTTTCAGTTGTAAATCTACCCCAGAATGGATTTTGAGCCACTTGTTAAACCTGGGGTTGCTGTCTAATTGCTTGTTCACAGACGATGAATAAAAATATCAGCACGTAAATGTATCTAGCGAAGCAGGCAAGAAATGAAGAAACACGCCGAAGAAACATGAGAGTGCGCAACTGTCAGCGGTCGCGATTGGTTTTGTTGCTAGGAAACTGTGCGGACACCATCGAAATATATACGGGCAGATCGAGTCTAGTATCGAGATAGAGTCTAGTATCGTCTAGTATCTACCAGAAATACGAAATATCATAATTATAAAAATATTACTTATAAAAAAATGTATTAAGTTAAACATAAGAGTTTATTCCTTGTTGCAGACAACAAGGAATGATCAAATGTGGGCAGGGCAATGCGTCACCAGCAGAAATTCCGCTTCCAGTTTTTTCAGATGGAACTGTTTTCTTCCATAGATTTCAAGGCAAAATGACGAAACAATTCGTTCAGATTTTAAGCAAATTTATTTCGACCGCAGTCAACCATAGAAAACGTTCATCGTTCGAAATGTTCGCCTTACTCAGGTCGTACGAAGGATTTAAGCTTGATGAGCTTATGTCAATCCAAAAGACTGAACAATTGGATAAGCTTAATTGAAAAATAATTATATGCTTACAAGTACACTTCGAGACTCGAAAACAAAGCAGATTTCTATGGATGTTTATCAATGCCCTATAAAATGGAACAAATTATTGCAAAAGTTTCGAAATTTTGGTGCGTTTCAAACATGAAAGATTATTCGTACGCATTAAATTCTCACAAGACTCGTCATAAAGACTGAAAGTGGTAAAAAGAATTTCGTGACTCAATCAACGGCGTCGTTAACGTTAATAGAGCAATACTAGTATAGTACAGCCTAACACTCTTAAGACTAAAAATATAAAAATATGTAGTTTATAGACATAGCAGGCGGCGAAAATTTCAACGCATGTTAAACGTTTAGAATTGAACATGCAACAAGAACATCTGAACAACGAGTTCGAAAACTTGTCAGTAATGACAGATTGACATGCAATAATTTACGAACCTTTTCGCTGGTCTTCAGATGCGATCCCAATAGTCTGTCACCCATTGTAACCTGAAGAATACTGTCGCCTTTAGTTACTCGATAAAACTGGTGAAATGCTTGAAAATTACTTTGTAAACTTCACAGAGCCGGCGACTGCAAACGAAAAATTTGCGAAAACATTGAGAGTTCCGAAGAGTTCCGCCAGCGCAAGGAATTGTGGTACTTTTCGCACCAGTTCCCTCTCAGTTTGTGTGTCAATCTCCAACGGGATGTCTCTGAATAATAGAGTGCTGGTGATTTGGTGCCTTCCTAATACAGAGGTATTTTTGCAAAGGTTACGACTATGGGGAAAAGGCAGATCTTAGCAAGGGTTATTGGAATCTAAAACGAAAAATGTGGGTAACCACGCATTTTTCAGAGATAACTAAGTAACCACAATTCTAAAAAAGCTCTAAAATATAAAGAACGTGTGGCAATTTCTTTCCAAATTTACAGTGATTGCAATTATCTCCGAAAAATGCGTGGTTACCCCCCAATTTTCTTTTTGGATTCTGAAAGCCCTTGCTACGTTAAGAAACTTGAATATCTCGGACCAGACTCGAGATGCGCAGATCGTATGCGTTGTAACAAAACGAGGCACCATCCTTAAGTTAGGCCAAACGAGAGGTCTGTAACAAAAGTTCGTATTCTCGCTATAGTATTGAACCGTCAATAGACGAGTCGGGTTCCCTGGTTAGTTATTTCTACTATTGTTATCATCATTACCGTCGTCAGTCGTGGTCATCATCATCATCATCATCATCACCATCATCATCATCGTCATCATCATCATCATTGTTAATTCTCGTGCACTTTTGAAGAGAAACAGAGTGAATTTAAGTGATTTAGATGTTAACATTACCTCTGCACCCACCCTTCCCTCCTTGTAAACGTCAACCCACCTTACAACGGAATGTGTTTTGCTTGGGTGTGCTATGGAAAGCGTTATACGACTTGGGCGCGTTTCCTTGGAACCTACTGCAACACCGAAAAATATCCAGTCGGCCAAAGAAAACGAGAATTGTTTAATTCTCCATCTTTGTTATAAATGTCAAGCTTTCTCATTGGTTCGCGCACAGAGGTTAACAGTCTATATAGCCCTGCTTTTTGTTTATATTGAAGTGTGTACCAAAATGAGTGCCGCAGTGTTCAAAAGATTACACCTAGAGGCAAACGTTTTGTCCAAAAATATGGCAAAAGTTCAGCAACGAGTACCAAATTTGAGAATTTAATAAAACAATAATTCCACTCGCGCTTTCTCGACATAAGATTATTCACCTTCCGACCTCGATGTGTCATCATCCCGCATTCGCGAAGTAAAAACAGTCTTCTTTCAACATTTTGAAAGAGAGGGATTCTGATTTTGGTAAATCTGAAATGTCCAAATGAAACGCCAGTTGAGATTACACCTCCGCTTTGCGTTTTGTTCCTAGGAGGAGTTGGGAGAGACGCTCCCAAATTGTATTTGGACTCCGGGTTTTATTTTATCTACTTTTTTAAGCTTTTATAAATCAGATCAGGACTTCATTTCCAGTGCAAGAAAGAGCATCTTGGAAAACCTAGATCCTTAAATTTTCTGGAGGTCTACCCCTCCCCTAAGTAGACGTCTAGGAAGCGAGTTTGGGCGGCTCTTGCCCCATTGGCTACGACCCCTTTTCTGAGTCACATGGATACGCCCTCGACATCACAGTGGAGACACAACATATGTTAAACGTCTTCTTCTTTAATACTAAACTTACAATCTAAAAAATGGGTACAAATGTCTTTATGAAAGATACTAAATTGACTTCAAGTCAACAGCTGTTACGGAGTGTATAGAGCGCATAAAAATAATTTACATCTTCCGACAAGCACGGTAAACTGTTTGTGCCTGCCAAACTCTTTTTTTACATTCTGATAAATAACATACTAACAACGTTTAACTTGATAACAATGGAAACTTGTTCTGTACATGTCAAGAATTTGTTAAATATCATTCTAAACCTCGAGAAAAAAAAATTCGTTTTCAAAATGGGTAAAACCTTAAAAACAAAATCAAAAATCTTTTAAAAATTTCAAAAGCCATTATAAAAAATAATTTAATGCCTGAAAAGGGCCTCTTTTTACTAAATTCAAGTCTAATCATTTGCTATAAAATTGTACAATTTTTCTGCTAAGAAGTGAATTATAAAGGACTTATACACTTTCCTCACAATATTATTACCGTTTCACTTGCAAAGCGACTTCGTCATCGAATTTTAATGAGACTCTTCGAGCCTTCGGTCAACAGAGACTAAGCCCTTAATTTGATAAAAAAAGAAGCTAAGTACACTCTCTTCGTGAAAATTATTTCTGTTTTACTACCGACGAAGCAAACTTTAAAGAGTTGGAAGGGTCTCCGATGACTTTTGTGGAAGCAAAAGGTAAACGTCAGGAAAGAAGCGAACCTTTCGAAAGGTCGCAAAATTTACGCCGTTACAAATGGTTTCACTTGTTAACAAGCCAAAGTGGAATAATGAGGCAAAGGTCGTAGAAGCCAAAGAATTGCTTAGCGGATGAGTGGCAGAGCAAATACACACTCTAATATGAATGGTTGAAACCTTTATGGGACAACCATGAGTAAACCAAAAGACACCGGAAACCCATTTTCACCTGATCTGCAATTATTGGCTAATACTGGCAAATACTGGCTAATATTTGCAAATATTGGCTAACTCAAGGAGCTAGGGAATGCGAATTAGCCGATCGATCCTGATCTATATTATGTGAGAGCCCCAAATATAAAAATTAAACTAACAATATTTGTTCACTGAAAAAGAGTCAAGTACGCAATAACAAAAATAATTCCTGACTCTATTAACATCGTCACGCAGAAAAGTGTGATCATCTTAATTAATTCACACACTTTCGTGACCTCGACTATCCAACCAAAGTTCGAGTATAGGTTCTAGAAAACCAATTCAAGGCCAAAGTGAACTTCAGTTCGCTTCCCTGAAAACTATTCGCAAACTGTAAATGGATGGTCGATCGCACGAAAGCATGAGAATTACTTAAAAGCGGACATACTTGCACGTCGAGCTGTAACCAATTTCGCTGACTTCTCTCACGTCAGCCCGGCAGCTCTAATTCCTGCGAACTATTTCAATATTTTCATTTAATTTTATAAAAAGCTTGTATATCACTAAAATTTGCTCCCACAAAATGCATTACCTAGCTCCCCTGACAGTGAATACAGTTAAATCTGAGTGCTAAAAAATTTCGTTACATCACAAGGTAGAGGATTGCTTCCTCTTTAGGATAATCAAATCGTCAATTTGTATTTCCTTTAGTGTCAGAGTTCAGATTCCAACTTCAGCTCCTCCAGTTCGTTCATCATTTCTTTGATCTCTCGCTGCAACGCTTTATGAAACTCAGGATCCGGCACATCTCCACACGCGAATCTTTCATCATCATCATCTTCGTCTTCAGAACAGTTCTCAGAATGAAGATACGAGTTCTCGGGCGAATCATCGCACGCTTCCATCCGATTCCCGAGATAGACCTGCTCAAGATCGTCTTCAGAGTACATCCCGTCCGTGATGCTTCCCAGTTCAGACCCGCGGGTCGTCAGGGTGGGAGCGTATGATCCCACGGGATGCTGATCGAGGCTTTCAGGGTACGGTTCCCTCGGAGGACGTGGAAAACGACCCTTGAAAATGTCAGGGTCAAGGTCGGTGGCATCGGAGAATTCAGAGTAGCGTGAGTCCATGGAATACCTGGACGCGGATTTACCCTTAGGATTCAGGTACTCTACGGGCTTCTTGGGAACGTGGGGTATAGAGTCCTGGTAACCATCCTCTGATTCGGAGACCCTGTAATTCCGTGGCCTCTTAGGAACTTCCGGTGCATCAAGGGACCCCTGTGAGGATCTAAAGCTGGATGGTTTCTGCGGTACTTCCGGGACAAAAGATGCACACTCCGAAGCACCTCCGTAACTCCCAGAAACTTCCTTGGATGTGGGAGTTCTCGGGACCAAGTCAGCAGGGATGTCTGTGTAGTCCCAGTGGTAACCAGGAAGGTTGTTATCCGACAGCGACGTCAGCGTCTTCATGGTTCCGAAATCTTTGCGAGCTCTCTCGCGCCTGCGCCATGAATCCTCAGCATCGTAACCTGGAGGCATCCCAAGATCTTCTACATTGTACCCATGGATTTCTCTTGGGGGAGGAGTGGGGGGTTCAGGTGATGTCACCTCTGAGCCTACTACGGGCGGAGACACTTTCAAAACCGCAGACTTGGCAGCTCCTGCTTCAGCGCGCATGTCTCGCCTTCTCTTGGCCCGCCATCGAAGGATGAATACAACAAGAACGACTATGAGCAACAAAACGGCCAGGACTACTGCGATGCCGATGATTTCAGTTTGTCCCAAAGGCCAGCCTTGTCGGGCTTCAACTTTGGCCAAGACCTGTTCACAAAGCTTTCCACCGTGCGTGCTGGCAGAGCAATTACACTTGAATCCTCCCAGTCTGTTCACACAGACACCACCGTTTTTACAAGGAGAGCTAGCGCACTCGTCCACATCTTGAGAACAATCTGGGCCCGTGTAACCCTGCACACAGAGGCAAGCCGCTTTTCCGTCGTCGTTCACCTGGCATGAGCCACCGTTCTTGCATGGCTGACGGTTACAGTGGTAGCCTTCATCGCAGTTCTTACCGGATAACCCAGGAGTGCAGTGGCACTTGTAGTCACTACCGATATTCGTACAATTGGTGTTGAACGCGCACGGATTGGACGCGCAAGGTCTAGTGTCCTGCTCACAAGTACGTCCCTTGACTCCCGCTGGACATGAGCAAGTGAAAGCGCTTTCCCCTCTTGGGAAGCAGGTACCACCGTTTCTGCAAGGCGCGCTTGCACACTGGCCCATGAAGACATGACACTGTGTTCCTGTGTATCCTGCCCGACATGCGCATCGATAGCGGTCTGTTGGGTGATCATAACACGTGCCATCATTCTGACAAGGGTTAGCTTCACAGCCCACGAACGGTAGGCAGCCTGGGCCCGAGTGACCTGGAAGACACTCGCATTTCTTTGACGTCAGCGTCTCCACGCATGTGCTGTCACGTGGACAGGTGTTCACACGACAGGCGCCCGACAATCGACACCCTGGCACCGCTTTGTATGGTTGGGCAGTCACGTGACTGTTTGAGCCGGACATTGGTAGGTCTTCGCCGTTCAAATTCAAGTTCTGTAAACAACCTTTGAATCCATTCTCCACTCGATCTGAATAGAAAGAGATGACATTTATTCCTGTTAATCACAGCCTTGTGTCATGTCTTTCGCTACGGAAAATCCTTACCTGTTGTTACTGAAACGTTATTTGTTATCAACTGAAATTAGAGAGGCTGTTTCGCCCAACTTTTTTATCCGATGTGAGTTTTGACAAATACGAAGTCCGTTAACCTTAACTTTTGACAGCTATGACGGAGTGCACAAAATGAAAACTAAGAATCTCTTCGAATGCTGTCTACCAACAAGAGAACATCTTGTTGTCGATTAGACATTTCCTTTGAAGCTGTCTTCAGAGGTCAAACGCTGACGGGATAACCCCCTTCCTCCTCCCGAACCTCGAAAAAGTGCTTTGACAATTGTGAAGATCGATGTCTTCTTACCTCGATTGCTAATATCCCTTCTTGACTTGGACCTCACAACTTTCGCGCCGAAATAAATAGCGTTATCGTCCAGATTCAGAATCCTCATTTTTCCGGGAGACTTGTTCCAGGCGCGGTGGCGACCTTGGTCAAGGATCAAGGTGGCGTGGTTACCTTGCCGCATGACTGTCACGTGATGCCATTTCCCATCATCCACTCTGGCCCAGTCGAGGTTCACGACTCCGGCGCCACTGCCGAAGTCAAAACGTAACTGCAGACGGCCATTTACAATCTGAATGGAAAAAAAGCAATGTTGTATTAATATATTAGAAGGCGAGATTTGCAGTTGAACTCAGTTGAACTCATTTGGTGTTGAAACTTAAGACAGGTAACGTGGTTTTTCTGACTCGTAATTCGTAAAATGTGACCATTCGATTAAAAGCTTTCCCGAACTTGCTCTATTGAACTGTTAGGAAGAAGAGTTAAAGGTTCTAGTTGAAACTCTCTTAACGGTTTTTATCTGTCTTCTTTAACTAGAAGCTTCATAGGTGACAATGTTCATGCAATGTTAAAGAGCCATGTGACAAACAAACAGCATTTCTGATTCATTTCACAGGCGCCTAAGCCATTCGTTTCGAGACAAATATTTTATTACGTTTCTAATTAAGTTCGTTTAATTGTACGAACCTCCAGGATGCTGTAATCATACTGTCCAGCGGCAAACACCAGCGTTCCTTGGGGTTCAGTTGTCTTGAGAGCGAGGCTGATGGAGCGGGAAGGTTCGTCAAACGATTCCTTCAACCGATACCTGATGTACGAATCGCCACCGAACGTCATGGAGGTGTCACCTAAAGAAACCAAACCACAAACATGCAGATTAGGAAAAGGTTAAGTCATTTCCCAAGTGAAGTCACGCTTATCACTAGTTTATGTAGCAACAAGCGTCTAGGAGAATTACTTATTTCCCACCTGGGGGGAGGGGGGAACGTTAGTCAATCACACGGTTGCCAAGGCAACCCCCTAACCTATTTTCCGCGCCAAATGGCCCATCTCCATTTCTGTGACAAGAAGTGACTACAAGTATTACTTCCTCCTGGAAGGGCCAGGCAGGTGTATAAATGGGTGACAGTAATTTTCTGAGAAAACCTAGCAAAAAAACCCAGTTCTCCAGGGCCTTGCTGTGAGCTAGTATCTCTCCTAGTGGCTTCGTGCTTTGGAAACTTAAATTATTCAACCTTCACCTTTTTTCGGTTTCTAAATAGAACTGAATAGACCATTGAAAAATACAACTCGGCAAAAACAAGCAAGTCATGGCAAGCACAGCCGACTGATCCGAACAGTAAGTAATCCATACCTGATATGCACGACATGTCCTCGCAGCCTGGTTTGTCCAAATCGCACTTGGATGAATCCACGCACTTACATTGGTATCCCTGTGGAAAGTCAGCGCACTCGTACCCGGCAGGGCAGGGACTGGACGCACACTTACCACTTGGACTAACACAGCCTGCGACAGAAAAGTACGGGGTTAGAATACAACCACGTGGCCAATCTTCGTGGTGGAAAATCAAGAGGTAACACACTTGACATTTTTCATTTTGCGTATACGAGAGTGCGAGAAACGGAGCAATACGCACAACATAAAGTCTCCTATTTGTAACAAATGCGCGAAGGGAGGCAAGCTATCGCGACACAGCGCGAGGCTTACCTCTGTCACGGTCACACATGCACGCGTGACTCCTAGAATGCTCGTAGGAGATGTAAGTGGTCCGCTCAGACATGATTCTTATTTGCTTGTTCTGCGGTTTGAAGACTGTTTGACAAGAGTAGTTTTCAGGGCAGTGCATCAGGCGGCACTGGCTGACGCCGATATAAGCAACTTTAACTCCTACAGCTCGCTCAAAGTCTCCACGGGACGAGTTCAGCTTGTGTGCAACGTGGTGAGATTCAAAGAAGCCCTGAAAAACAGAATTTGACAAACAAGTTCAGAACCTTTAAAAAAGCAAACAGAGTTCGAATTCCCGTCTTGCCCAGATGTTGTTTGGTTGTTTATTACCAACCCAAAGCGATGCGGGGACGCGTTTGACAAAACTTCGAAAAGAGTGGGGCACAAACTATGGTGCATACTAAAGTTAAATGTCGACCAAACGTAATGGCTCTGAGAGCTACAACACTTTCTTGCCAAGCTCAGCTGAGGATTACGTTCTTACAACATAACAAACCCTTACCCTAGCACGCTTCATGACAGCAAACACAACGTCCAAACTGCTATCAACAGACTGCAGGCTCCAAATATGCACTTTACGCGCGGGAACGTTCAGAAGAAGTCCCAGGTACCTCCTGCAACTCGCCAGGTTCCTTTCCACAAAAGCGCCAGGCCCCAGATTGGACAGGCGAAGAGTGAGAGAGTATGCCAAAATGTCTTCTGTGATGTCTGACACGTCAATTTCCACTGGCGCGTAAGTGAAGTACTTTCCGTCTGAAACGCTGACATTGAGCTTGTAAATTTTACTTGGGACGTTGGAGATCGCACTAATAACCCCGTCAGATGTTATGCTGAAGGGGATCCCAGAGCTGCGTCCCACGAACGCATACTTGAGAGGGTCCCCATCTCGATCGCTTCCTTGGACACTACCAATAAGACCCCCGTTGAACTGGGAGCTGTACAACTTGAGATACACAGTCAGCGGCTCAACATCAGGAGGATGCGTGACGCTTTCCACGACCTTGATTGTAACGGTCTGGTCCGTGAACTGTGGCGGCTCGCCGTTGTCGAACACGCGGACTTTAAACTTGTGTTCACCGTCCTTGTGACTCAAAGGACCCGCCTTGGTTATGAGCCCATCCCTCCGCAGTGTAAACTTAGTCTCGTCTCCATCGAGTCTTCTAAAAGTGAATGGACCTGCGTTTCTATGACTGTCGCGGTCGTGTGGTCGCAAAAAGATCACTGTTGTACCTTCAAGCGCATTCTCGCTAATGGACACTGTGAAATTAGTCTGCGTGAACTCGGGTGGGTTGTCATTTACGTCGTTAATGACCACGCGAACTCGCGTCTCAGAGGAAAGCGGCGGTTTTCCTTCATCTTGCGCCTGCACTGTCAGAGAGTAACTGGATCGCACTTCATAGTCGATATGCGCGGCAACGCTGATAACTCCAGTCATGTGATCGATTTTAAACTTGCCAGCTTCGTTCCCCTTCACTATGGAATAACGAATGTCCCGGTTTGACCCACTGTCGAGATCAGTGGCAAAGATTTGTAGTACAAACGCATCCAAGGGAGAATTCTCGTCTACTTTAGCCAGGTAATCATCCTGCCCAAATTTAGGGGTGTGGTCGTTTGCATCAGTAACTATGATGTTCAGTGAAGTGGTGGCAGAGAGCACAGGTGGCCCACCATCGCGTGCTTGAATCGTCAGCGAGTAGCTTTTCTTCGTCTCATAATCCAAGCTTCCTCGTAAGGTCACAGCTCCAGTTTTATTGTCAATCGCAAACATGTCAGAATCAGGACCTGTAAGGATAGCGTAAGTGATCTCCTCTTCTCCGGCCTCTCGGCTTATGGCGTGCATAGTTGTTATCAGTGTCCCTATGCCGGCGTCCTCGCTCACGTTAGCTTTGTATGTCGTCTCCTGAAACTCAGGTGGGACATCATTGATATTAAGCACTTGGATAACAACGGAACAGGTGGCGGAATTGGGCAGCACTCCCTTATCTTGCGCCTCTACAGTTAGAACATAAACCGCTTGCATTTCTCTGTTGAGAGACTTCTTTAGAGTAATAATACCGGTTTCGGAGTCAATTCTGAACGTATTGTCCGCCGTATCCAACAAAGAGTAAGATATTTTCCTGTTCTTTCCAATGTCAGAGTCGTCCGCTTTTACTTGAAGCAACACCTTGTTCACTCGCGCGTTCTCGTACACTGACTTACTGTACCGCGCCTGCGTGAAGTATGGTTCGTTGTCGTTCACATCTTCAAGAAGGACTGTGACGTTGGTAAAGCACGCTTGCCCTCCGCGGTCTTTCGCAGACACCATGAAATTGTACATGTCTTGCAACTCGCGATCCAGGGCTGCAGTTGTTACTAAGCGACCTGCCAAAGAAATTATAAAGTACACCAAGTTAGTATAGTGTGCTTATAGCACTCAGCTGAAACACCACACAGTCGTTGAATTACTCGAACGATCGGACGAGTATAGTAACGAAATGCAGCTCTCACACGTGACTTACTGACACAGTAGTTGAGAGCAACGACTTCAAGTACGTCTACATAAACAAAAGATATATTTATATGAAGGGTGATTGCAATTTTTATATAGACAACCCCTGGATATGAGCAAGCACGCGCTCTGATTGGCTCCCTACTGATGGGCTATCTGCTGTTATTATATCGACAGACCCTGGATATGAGCAAGTGCGTGCTCAGATTGGCTCCCTACTAACAGGTTATCATCTGTTATTATATAGACAGCCCCTGGATATGAGCAAGTGCGTGCACAGATTGGCTCCCCACTAACAGGTTATCATCTGTTATTATATAGACAGCCCCTGGATATGAGCAAGTACGTGCTCTGATTGGCTCCCTACTTACAGGTTATCAGCTGTTATTATATAGACAGACTCGCCTGTTCCATTCTCAATAGTGAAGACACCAATTCCTTGACCAAACACGGAATACTTCAATTTGCCATTGTCATCAGCATCGTCGTCAGTAGCCTCCACAACCAATACCTCGGTACCAGGTTTCACGTCCTCCCTGACATGCACAATGGAGATGGATTGGGTACAGACCGGTGGGTTATCATTCGCGTCCAAGACTGTGATGTTCACAGTGGCAAAGCTGGTGTAGAGACCATCTGAGGCACTCACGTTTAGTTTGTACGACGAAACCGACTCGCGATCCAGAGAAGTCTGCACGAACACTTTCCCGGATTTCTGCTCGATTCCAAACTTCGCTTGAGGATCGCCCGACATGATGAAGAAGTAGATATCAGAGTTCGAGTCCTTGTCGGTAGCTTCGACCGTCCCGACCTCCTGCCCGATCAAAGCGTCTTCACGAATGAAGAACTCGAAGATGTCTCGAGTGAACTTCGGCGGTGAATCGTTCACATCCAGAACAGTCACGTGAACAGCGGTGTGGCCCGACAGCTGGGTAACCTCGCCTCTATCGGTGGCACGCACGCTCAGAACAAGGGAGTCTGAATCCTCGCGATCAAGCGGCTTGACTGTGGTTATCCAGCCAGTGTGTTGGTCAATAGCAAAGAACTGGGACTCTCGCTTGTTGATGGGCGTGAAATCGTACAACACTTGCCCGTTGTTAGAGTCGTCTAAATCCTCCGCGAACACTCGCAGAACCTTTGATCCAACCTTGATGTTCTCCGGAACGCTAACCCTGTAAGGATTCGCCACGAAATGTGGTTTGTTGTCATTGACGTCGGAAACAGACACGATCACCACCGTGCGCGCTACTTGAGAGACGGCAGATGCTTCAGCTTCGATGACCAGAACGTATCTTTTTAGTGTCTCGTAATCCAACAGATCTGTGAGCTTGATTTGACCGCTTGAATCAATGCTGAACTTGTCACCGCGCGAAGAAGGTGAATTTCCTGGGATGATCTTGAAGTCGAACGACAGGCGCGCATTGCCTGGGAAAGAGGGGCGCACTGTTGTGACAACTGCACCAACTTTCGTGTCTTCCGGCACGCTGACTCGGTACTCCGCCTTCTCAAACTGCAAGATCTTTGCATTCTTACTAAGAACGTTCACGGAAACGGGGACCATATTTCTCAATTCCGGATTTCCGCCGTCTTTGACCATCACATAGAAATTGTATGTTTTCTCTTCCGGTTGCTGAGCTATTTTGATCAGCCCTGTGTCTGTTTCAATCTCGAACACCGGCGGGGTTTGGTGACCAAGAATGACGTATGTCAGAACACTGTTACTTCCGGCATCAGCATCACTTGCTGATGTCACTAGGATGGGCGTGCCTATTGGCTTAGACCTCTGGATCGTTACTTCGTAACTCTGGAGCTCGAATTTTGGCTGGTTGTCGTTCATATCTAAGATTCGCACCTGTTGAAAAAGTAAAAAAAAAATGTTTTATCAGTTATATCATCGACAAACAATATGTTTGTATACCCGGTCAGGCGATTTTGTTTCTTCGATTTCTTGTTCTAAATTTGTGATTTGTTAGAGATGACATAACAAACACTGGAGAGACTGCTTTATCACTATATCTAGTACCTCCAATTTCATTCGAAAAACCTCTCCGCATGGTTTTCTTAGCTCTTCTCACCGATTGATATCTAATAAGAAAAAAAACCTCCATCGGGAAATCCCTTACCTCCACTGTGCAGAATCCAAACCTTCCTCCCCCGTCAGTGGCTCGAATAGGGACGGACGTGAAGGCATGGGACGAGTTCTCGCGATCCAGTCTGAGCCTGCTGTATATCATGCCTGTTTCAGCGTCAATTGTGAACTTTTCCCCAGCCTCTTTGTCATCAATCGAATAGCGCAAGCGCGCGTAGGTACCAGAATCTTCATCCGTGGCAGTTACCATGGTAACAAAGGTGCCTTCGGGGTAATCCTCATGAAAGTTGACCGTGTAGATTTCTTGGTCAAACACTGGGCTGTGGTCGTTTGTATCACCGATCACGACTCGAACACTCGTCTGTGCGATTGAATTTCCATCGCTTACTTCCACACCAAGGTCGTAGACTTTACCGCGCTCGAGTCCGACCTGCCTGGAGATTGTGAGAACGCCTGACTTAGGATCCACTTGGAAATACTCCTTGCCTTGCCCAGAACTGATGGAATAACGCAGCTTTCCTACGTCGCTTTCATCTGGATCCGTGGCAATGACCCGCGTGACGAAGAACCCTGGTCCCGCATTGCCAGATATGGACGTGGCATAGCTGTTCTGTTCAAACCTGGGCGGGTTGTCGTTGGCGTCTTCGACGACGATGCGCACACGTGCCTCCCCAGTCAGCGGTGGACTTCCACCATCGGTAGCGACGATTTTCAATTCGTGGACCACGTGCGTTTCGTAATCAAGTTCTTTGGCGACTGAGATTTCGCTGTTGTCCTGGTTTATGACGAAGAATTCGCTAGCTTTGCTGTTGTTGTTAGGGTTCGCACTAAAAGATTCAAGGCGGTACGTCAAGGCCTTGTTAACACCCGAGTCTCCGTCGAAAGCGTACACAGAAATCACCGACGTACCAATCGGCATGGATTCGGAAACCTTCGCCAGGTAAAGCGACTGGTTGAATACCGGGGCGATATCGTTGACATCTGTTACGGTGACGTCGACATTGACTTCTCCGAAAGAGGTGGTCTTCGCATCAGTCGCGCGGACAGTGAGTCTGTAACTAGTTATGGTCTCGTAGTCCAGAGGGGCTTCCACTGTCAAAAAGCCTGAAGAGATGAAAAAGAACAAGTAAGACACTGGGACCATTTGATTATCATGCGAAAAGTAGGATTTAATAAGCTAAGGAGACATAGGTCTTGCCTTCGAATACGTTTTTACCGCGTAAGCCACCGGTTTTTGACTGCGTTTGCTGACGTTTATGGTTTTTTTCCCTGCGCTTTTCACCTAAGGCGCGTCGCTTCCCGCGCTTGCCACTAGTAACAAGTTTTTCCCGCGCTTGCTAATTGCCACATAGTTTTTGGGACAAGTTCCGACTGACCGATCACAACGCGGCTATTTCTAGAAGTGACGTTTGGCTCCAGTTTTAAATACAAAATCTTCAATGCTGGAAGCCACTCACCTGACTTCAAATCAATAGAGAACTGATTCAGAGGGTTGCCTTGCGTGATGGTGTAGTAGATCTCAGCGCCTCCAGGACTCCTGGCTTGGACGCGACTGATTTCCTCGCCAACTTTTATGTCCTCTCGCACCACCCTGCTGTAGGACAACTGATCAAATATCGGAGTCTCCTTATTCACCACTTTGAGCTTCACGATCGTTTTAGCGCTCAGCCGCACCAGGCCCTCATCATGCGCTTCGATTTCAAGAGTGAAGACCTTAGGAACAGCTACGTCATCAAGTATTTTGCGGACTTTGATGTTCCCGGTGGAGTGCTCCACTCTAAAACGACCCTCACCTCCCCCCTTGAGTAGGTACCTAGAAGAGAAGATATAATTAAACAAAATCAGTTATGTATAAATCTCACTGAACCAGCGACGTCAAGGAACACCAGGAAGTTTTGGTGATCCTCGCAGAAGCACTTGTTGAATTCGTGATTCCCATTTGCCAATCAAGGAAAATTAAGCGCGAGCACGAGTGAAGCGGGTGCACACAAAGGAGGTTTTTCTGCAAGGTACCACCAACAAATCCTTTGGAAAAGCAATGTCGATATCATACACCCGACGCATTTATCTACAAAACCGTGTGTCGTGCGTTTCGGAGTTTCTGTTTTTCTTTATCTGTTACTTCTTACAATCCTTGCCACAGAGCAAATAAATGACAAGAAAATAAATTCACATACCTGATCGCACCGTTACTGCCGATGTCTTTGTCACGAGCCTCGACCCGCCCAACAAAGGCTCCGACATCCACGCTGACTTGCACAACAAAGAAGTACGACTCCTCGGTGAACATCGGCTTATTATCGTTCACGTCGTCCACCATCACGACCACCACACTCTGAGCAACTCTTGGTGTTGGTTTCCGATTATCGCGAGCTTGCACAACGACTTTATATCGATCTACTGCTTCGCGGTCAAACTCTTTTCCGGGCAAGGTCGACACTACGCCAGTACTTTCGGAGATGACGAAGAAATCCGACGGAGTCACGACTGAATAGGTGATGGTCTCTCCAACTGAATAACCCACTGCCCGTACCTCGGCGATTTCACGTTCTATGCTGATTCCTTCCACCACAGAAGCATTATATACCGCCTGACTGAATTTCAAATCACTCACTGGCAAAGGCATGCAATTGATATCAACCGTGGCTTCATCGGAGAAATTGCCATCAGAAACAGCGATTTTCAAGTGATACACAACTTCTTGCAGGAGTGAAGAGTTCTTCACAGTTATTACGCCTAGTGATGGGGAAATGTCGAAGATTTTCGCCAGAGGAGGGGTAACAATAGAATAGGTGAGGTTGGTAAGAGGCTGCGTGTCCCCATCAGTGGCGCTGACTTTGTTGACCTCAGTTCCTGGGAATGACGGGAGAAACACCACAGCGCTGAAGACAGGCGAAACAAACGAGGGTGACAGATCGTTCACATCCTCAACAAGGACCTCAACATCTGTAAACGCAGCAAGATTAGGAACGCCGCCATCAGAAACCTTGATCTTGAACTTGTACGAAGACACCGATTCGAAATCTAACACCTGAAAACGAAGAATTATCAAATAATCTATTACTTGACACAAACAAGAAAGCACAAAATATATATCAGATACATCGTGAAATTTTACAACTGTGTAAGCTACATAACAAAAGCACTGTATTATTATTATTATAGAAGTGCGAGACGTATATATGCTACCATCCTAAAAAGCATGCACGGGGCGCGAACGTGCCTATGCAGCTAATTTTCGAGGGAAAAAAAACCTAACTTCTACTAAAATGAATTAAAAGCACTAATGCCGCTAAAATGTTCAAAGTCTCTTAAATACTAAAATGCCTCAAATAAATACAAGCCTAGAAACTTAAAATAATTCCTTTTAAAAATTGTCACGTTAAAATCTAAAAGATATCTTTTACCGCACTTAAAAAAAATTCGTTCTCTGGAACCACATAAAAATCTAAGACCATTCCACACTACAACAAAATCTTGAAAGAGCGAGCAATATTTAAACTGTGCGACAAAACAACTTTCTGCATACGCTTATTATTATTATTATTATTATTATTATTATTATTATTATTATTATTATTATTATTATTACTATTATTATTATTATTATTATTATTATTATTATTATTATTATTATTATTATTATCTGTAAAAGACGAGAGCAAAAAGCCTAACCTATTATTGGTAAGACACGTTTAGACTTAGCTATGCTCACAAAACAAGATTTCAGGAACTTTTAGGGTTCCTCTCTCAAATTTGGGTGTTGCCCCTGGAGCTAAACTCGACCCCGGTCTCCTTACCTCAGAGGTGACCAGCGCTCCACTATGAGGGTCGATACTAAACGCTGAACATCCCACCACCTCGTACATCAAGTCACTGCTGCTGACATCAGCATCTGTAGCGTGGATGACAAGCGGTTTGCCGTCTCCACCAATCACGGGCGAGTTCTCGGGTAAACCCTCCGTCACGTGACCAACATGAAGCGCCTGGCTAAACTCAGGTGCATTGTCGTTTTCGTCAATTATTTTCACAATGACTTGAGTTTGTTCTTCACCATCGCTGCTGCTGGCGCGAATGATGAGCTTACACTCGCTCAGTTCTTCAGCATCAAAAGATTTCTGTAAAGAAACAACACAAAATTATACTTGTGATTTCAAATTACCATCTTGGGGAGATGTCCGCTTTAGAAAAAGGGAAATGAGATATCTGATCTTATTAATTAATATTATTATAGATCACTCCTGGATATGAGCAAACTCGGGCTCTGATTGGCTGCGTGTCTCGTGGTCAATAAGCTCATGAACGACTCGATGTCGTATAATAATTGGTATAAAATATCTGCTTATTTCTCTCTCAAACGTACCCGACCATGAGAGGGTGTTTATCGTCTAATACAGTATAGGTTCTCCTTCCACCCTCCCCTCCCTCCCCAATATGCGAAGACCTCGCAAATAACTTTTCTTTATTTTCCCTATGTCCTTCCTTTACAGGACTAGGGAAGGAAGTCTGAGCGTAAGCAAACGATGGCGAGGAAGAAAATGGATATCAATAGTGACAAATTTTAAAACTCAATGCTCACCAGCGATTGTAAAACTTTGACAAAACTCACACGAAATCAAGGGAACAGTTCTTTTTATTTTTAAAAGGTAAATGTGCTCATTTAAACTAAACGAAAAAGACAACACCTCGTCACTTTTGTTGTACAGGTCGGAGCGGATTTATATTATAACGTTCTTTCTACTTTACATTTAAGAATAATTTGCCAAGTTAACTTGAGAATGACTTAAAAAGAGAAGAAAATAAGTTCATCCACTTAACTCGGCGCATTTGAGATTATACTAAATGGACTTTGAAAGGTCTTTTTACACAAAATGACAACGCGAGGAGCGGCTTAGATTTGCGGTTTAACCGCAAACTCAACAATAGGAAATTACGTGTTAGTCTGAAGTTGATCAATTGTTTCTGTATCTCTCTGCCCACGGAAAAGGTTGAATATGGAGACTTTGAAGAAGGCCAAAAGCGAGACCGCAAAACACAGATATAACGAAAAGCATTTCACAGACATCATCCTTGGAAAGAAATGTTTCCGCGCTAAGACGTGTTTTCCTAAGGTACTAACTGCACCAAAGTAAAAAGTCGGTACAAATCTCAAGCATAAGTAAGTTTAAGTACATTCTGAAACAATCCGCATAAACCTGACATTGACCTCAATTTCCATGCAAATCACGCGAATCGTGAGCATCACGCGAAATCTAAAAACTTCCTTTCGTGTCGTTTGACTCGTTGACAGCAATTTATCAATGATATTCGTTCACTGGCACAAATTAATTGTTAATTCGAAGCTCGATAAAAACCAGAAACATCTTCTAGAAGACTCTGTCCTTGCGTGAAGGTCCGTGTGGAATTGCTGAACTTTGACACCGAAGACGTTTTCTCGATGAAAGAATTAAAAGTTGATAGGAATTAGTCGCATAAAGTTATCAACTCGGTAAAAAAAGCTGCTGTTGATTTCTGAAGAGAAAATAGAAAAACTATTAAATTTCTTTCATAGTGCATATCGAAAACTACTTGAGGACCATAAAATAGCAATAGTGTTTTATTTCAAAAGTTGCATCAAACATGTCCTACTTTCCTTTTCCTTCGATTTTCCTAAAAAATCAAACCTTAAATTATGTGTGATTTGGTTGTAACTTTTGAGTTAAGGGTTGAAATCCTGCAGACTGCAACAGTCTGTACTCTGGCATCAGTTGGCGGACATTCGGCGTAAAAACTACCCCTGTGATGTGTGTTAAGAAAAGTTATAATATTTAATTTTTACTTAACTAGACAATTTTAAGGAAATTTAACCAGTACGTGTCAAGCAAACGCTTTCACACAAGCTACAGATTAAAATTATCGCGCACGTAGTATAAAGACTTCCAGCTATTTTTATCTCGGAAAACATGTCCCTCACGCGAACAGAAACGTCTGGAAAGTATCACAAAACTGTGACAGTTTTTGTAACATGAAAACATGTGTTTTCCATAAAGACGAAACAGTCTAAAAGAGTGGTATTTATTTCACTTCGAGTAGAAGTCCGTAAAACCTTGTCAAGAACACACACACACACAAATCCTCTGGAGCGAAAACTATTTTTGTTATTTCAAAGTTAATCCCACTTAATCTCGAGAGGTTGGCGTCTCGTTTGATCTTTATAACTCTACAATTTGTCGCTTTTTGTTGAAAAAATCTGATCATTCCCCAGTCAACAGCAGTAATAGAGAAAAGATGTAAAAAATGCCTCACATTTAGGCACCATAATTTGCGAACGTTTTGTTCTTACAGCACGCTAAGCAAACAGCAAGAAATAAACCATTAAAATGACAATGTTAAAGGTTATTCTCTGAAAGGAATTTTCACATAGTTTAATCTTGGTTCGATGCATTTTTTTGCCAAAATAAGCAAACAGTCGAGATTATACATTATCTATTTTACATTTTAATTTCAGCTCCAGATAAATACTAAATGCTCGTATTACCGGAATCGCCTGGAATACTTTCATTAGCAGAGGCAAAGTTTGAGTCATACTATAACATAACAGGGTACTAAACTTCTCAGTATGTGAACAAAATCCTAAAGCATGGCCATTCGAATTAAAGCCGTTTAGCAGTACGTTTCGATAGTGGTGTTTTGTCTTTTTAAAACCTGAAAAATGCAGTTTGGGATGTTCTTTTTTTTTTCAAAACTCTTTGGAATGAAACTGGGGTAATTTCGTCCGCATAACGCGTATGTTTGAACACGGTTTTTGTTTCAGTGTACACAAAAAATTTCTGGTCTTTATAAAAGCAATGGCATACATTAGAAAAAGAAAACCAGCTCACAAATCATGTCCCGTGGATTGTGTCAATAGTTATCTGATTATTTCATAATAAAAGAACAGGATTTTATCCTTTTCAAAGAAAACATGCTCCATGAATGTCTTTTGTATCGAAGAATATTGAAATAGTAGTAATCGAGTAACTTTATAATCGCATTAGCTGAGTGTTTCTATTTTTAATCCTTTAAAATAATATTTTTAATTCAAAAAATGTCTTTCTAGACTTTCTAAAACCAAAATTCTTAAATCATTCGCAAACAGACAAAATCTACTTCTGAGAAACGTTCAACTAAAAAACCTCTAAATGAATAGCATGAAAATATACATTCAGCTGACTGAGTTTGTTTGCGGTGTGATACGAAGAATTATCCAGACTTCGATACGTATAATTAGGAAATAACCTGCTAAGCCTCAAACAATACAGACCTAAGCAACCCAATTTTCCTTCGCATTTCGTATCGTTTTCTCGATGATGAAAAAAAAAATTGTGGGTAAAATGTAAACACGAGAATGGGTTCCGAACCAGAAGCACAAATATCGCTAACATTTTTTTACGTCTGCCACAAACGTTGTACAGATAAGCACATACAGATTCCGTACTCCCTCTTACTGACATGAGGAGAAATTTACAGAATGTAGCACGCGCTGAAAGAAACTACTGGGCGCTGAAAGACGCCCAGCATGACCAGGATACCTTAGATTAATTCCAAATTAAGACTTGAATTCTCAACCATCTTTTTAGGAAGCAAAGTACAAATTTGATTTATGTTTTTTAAGATATTTCTTCTAAGAGAAAATTAAATTCAAATGATCACACTTAACGTTTTCATACATAGTCCATCTTGCACAGAATAATAAACAGCTCTGCAGAAAAGTACTTCTCAGTAAATTGAAGTCAAAGGAATAACTTATAAGATGTTGTCCTCACCTTGTTTGTGATGAGCCCAGATTTTCTATTCACATCAAAGTCCCTCCAGCAGGCACTCTCCTGAGGTATAACCGCATATGTTGCCAGGCTGCCATTGAAAACAACATTGATGATGGGATGTCCAGCACGAACATTTTCAGTGATCGATGCTTGGTATAATGGGCGCTCAAACATTGCTGGTTTTTTGATACCTCTCAGAAAGATCTAATGAAGGAAAAAATAAAATTAAGTTTGTATAAAATTGTGATAGACTAACATTCTATCCATTGGGGTGTAAACATTGTTATACTCATAGTTGCTTATGCTGAGTTCAGCTCTGGTGATAAAGTGGGGGGGGGGGGGGCTGGGGTGGGGTGGGGTGTGGAAACCAGGAGAAAAGGGGACAGGAAGCATATAGGAAGCCATGGGGCTTGTGACTGGTTTTTTCTCTTGACAGAATAATATCTCAAAAATATATATACTTTATACTTTCCCATTCACACTGCATATTAGATTAAATGCCATGGGAACAAATGTCCACATCACCCACCATGGGATTGCATGGCCATATACACATAAGGGCTCAAAGCTTACAGCACAGTGTAGCCTTACCTTAACTTCTGTCTCTGCAGTCTGGACCAGGATTCCACTGTCAGATACCTGCACTTGAAGACTGTATTTGTCGATACCATGGCTTAACTTTGTTGCCACTTGAATTATCCCAGAATTTTGATCAATGTAAAATGCACCATTGGGATTGCCAGCCTTGATAGAGAATTTTAGTACTGCATTTGTACCATCATCTTCATCACTTGCAAACACCTTTAAAATGGATGTGCCGGGTGTAGCATCAACATGGACTTCAGCTTCAAACTCTGATCTCAGGAAAACTGGTTTGTGATCATTGACGTCTACGACTGAAATCACCACTGAGAACAAGCTTTCTCTCTTGGGCACACCTTGGTCTGTAGCTTTGATTATAAGGATGTGTTCCTTCATATCATTGTAGTCCAGAGCTTTGATGGTCTTAATTCTGCCTGTGGAACTGTGAATCTTGAACAATGACATGGACTTTGGAATTACTGAGCCCACGATAGCATAGCTTACTGTACCACTAACACCTTCATCTGGATCTTTTGCTGTCAAATACAGAACAATTATAATGTTAACCAAATATGTAAACATTTAGTTTTTCATTAAAGTATCCAAACACTATCAAACCAAAAGGAAGCGAGAAGTACACATGTATCAACTCCAATATGTCTTGATTATTAAACGAAGTGCATGGCAAATGATATTTCAAGCTGATTTTGAGCCACTTAATGTTCAGTCATTATTAATCATTATAATTGTCTTGGCTGTCAACTGCATATGGCAAACAACAGCTTTGGAATTCAAGAGTGATCAACATTTCAAATCTTCTTTTGTTAACAGTGCCAGGTAGTGAGAAGAAAAAATCCACCAACTAGCATTGAAGCAATTCAACATTTTGAACCACTAACTGCCTTATTGTGTGGCTAATAAAAATCACGACTACTTAAAGTATTTCTGAAAATGGAATGTGTGATTCAGGCAATTAAATTGAGGTTCTCATTGCCAGTCCATGACCAATTGGAAGCATTTTTAGTGCTCTGCTGCTGGCTTATCATTGGTACAACTTGCAGTTTTATTAGCCAGTAAAGAGCACTGTAATGTTACGCACACATCCACATTTCCTCTCACCTTCAACTTTTGTCAGAAAAGTTCCAGGCCTGGCATCCTCTGGGATATGAACCTGATACTCTGTCATTGCAGGCTGTGGTGCATTGTCATTAGCATCCAGGACATCAATAATCAAAGTTGTCTTGTCAACATTGTAGTCATCTGATGCTGCTATAGTTAGAGTGTAGGAACTCACTTCCTCACGATCAAGTTTGCCAACAAGTGTGAGCTCTCCTGTTTCACTGTCAATTTGGAATTTATTAGCAATGTTTCCTGAAATTATCGAGTATGTCAAAAAGTCATTATCTTGGTCATCAGCAGAAACCACCGCTACAACTTTTCCAACCTTTGCATCTTCTTGGATGGACTTTTTGTAGATCTTCTCTTGGAACTGTGGTGAATTTGAGCTGGGGTCATTTTTTTCCTCAACATCCAAGCTAACAAAAACAGAAACCGATCTTGGTGGTGTTCCACCATCTGTTACATTGACTTTGAAATCCATGAAGTCTCCTGCCTGCCATGCTTGCTTTGAAGATACAACACCAGTCTTGGAATCAATGGTAAGTTTTCCAACATCACTTTCTGACAGCAAAATGCCATAAGTTAGTTCTGCATTACTGCCAACATCCTTGTCCATTGCAGCAACACAAAATAATTCAACTGGAGTGGAGGAGGCTTCTTGCTCTTTGACAGCAACATAGTAAGTGGATTTTAAGAATTCAGGATCATGGTCATTATCATCAGTAACCAGGACTGGAAAATTAATTGTTGCAAATTTTGGTGGTGTCTTTCCATTCGAAACTTGTACTGTGAGATCATATCTGTCTTGTATTTCACGGTCAAGAGGTACTGTTGTTACAATAAGGCCAGTTTTTCCATCAATGACGAATTTACCATCGTCATTTCCTTTGATGATAGAGTACACCAAGCTAGATTCATCAGAACTTGGACTGTGAGCTTTAACAGAAACCACACTCTCTCCTGCTTCAGCATTTTCTTGGACAGTGGGGTAGTACACAGGAGGCTTGAAATAAGGAGGATCATCTTTTGCTGGCAGCACAGTTATCAACACTGGGATATTTGTATGAAGTGGATAAATCTCACCATCTTTTGCCTGGACGTTCAGCCAATAGTGGTCACCTTCTTCATGACGTAGCACCTTTGTGGTTCTAATGACAGCAGTTTCAGGATCTATTTTGAACTTGTCGACTCCCGTGCCATCAATAATAGCATAGCTTATAAACCACGAGTCATCATCCTCGGCCTTCACCCGCAGAACAAGTGTTGAAACAGGTTGGCTCTCAAGCACACTTGCTTCCAAAACAGGCCCTCCAATGAAAACAGGGGCAATATTGTTCTCATTCACATCAAGAATATTCACCACAACATTTGCATACGATGATAGCGATGGGCTTCCTTTGTCACTGACCTTTACAGTCAAGTTGTATACTTGTTGCAATTCATAGTCAACTCGGCGACGTAGCCTTATCACACCACTTCCGGAATCAATCTTGAATTTCTTGGGGTTGTCCAACAGAGAAAATTCAAGTTCTCCACCTAAGCCTGTGTCAGGATCTTCAGCTGAGACTGTGGCTACAACACTATCAGTAGGAATGTCTTCTGGAATGGAAACATTGAATCTATTTGGAACAATGTTTGGTGCATTGTCATTAATGTCAATCAGGCTTACAACCACCATGGTAGAAGTCATCCTCTGAGATGTTTTAGAATTATCGAATGCTTGCACTTCAATGCTGTACTTTTCACGTTCTTCATAATCAAGACCTGAGGCAACGGACAAACGACCTGATGTAGAATCAATGCGGAACTTCCCACCAAAGTCATTCACTATTTTATAGCTGATTTTTCCATTGTTCCCTTCATCCAGGTCTGTTGCTTTCAAAAGAATGACAGTTTGTCCACGAGTAATATTCTCCAAGAGTTCAACCTTGTATAAATCTTTCTCAAAGATGGGTGAGTTATCATTGACATCCAACACATTTACGTGGATTACTGTAAAAGTTGTTTTACGTGGAATGCCACAATCTGAAGCTGATATGTTCAACGTGTATTGGGAGACTTTCTCTCTATCCCATGGTAACCCAATGTAGAGTTCTCCAGTATGCATGTTAATTTTAAACTGGCTACCTCTGTTACCACTAACTATGGAGTACAGCACCATTCCATTAAAACCTTGGTCTTTATCACTGGCTGAGAACTTTACAATGGTAGATCCAACAGCAACATCTTCAAAGACATTGATTTCTGGCTTGTGTGCCTCAAATTCTGGATGATACAAGTTTCCTGGCTGAGGTGGTGCTTTATCATTAGAGGCATAAGAAGGTTTGAGCTTGGCCTGACCCCTTATGTGTTCCACGGCTTTGGCATAGCCTGGAACATATGAGCATTTTGCTTTCACGTAATTGAAAAAACCAGCAGCAGCCTGACTGGAAACAACCTTAATTTTCAGGGTAACTGGAAACTTTGACCTCTGAATTGTGTCAGTCACGGTGACATATAGCGAAAATGCCTGTCCTTCAACGAGAGACTTTGCAGTTTTTAACTGTCCATTGCTGGGGTGTATATCAAAGGTTTGGTCTGTGTTTCCAGCTGACTCAATCGCGTAGGCAAGTTCTTCAGATGCGTCGACATCAATGTCAACAGCAGTGAGAGTGGCAAGCAGAGTTCCAACTGGTGCATCTTGTGCTACCTGCATGTCACACCTGTAATATTCAAAAACAGGCAGATTGTCATTTAAAGCTCTAATTCGTATGTGCACATATGTCTCAGACTCCCTTCTAAATGGTTTTCCAAAGTCTGATGCTCGCACTTTCAGAGTGATGTGCTCTTGAAGACCTGTGTCCCGATCCAGCGATGTCAATGCAGTTATTACTCCCGTTTCTGAGTCAATAGCAAATGGAACATATTCTGTGTTTGTTAGCATGTACTGAAACTTCCCATTATCTCCTGAGTCTTGATCAGTTGCTGTGATGGTCAAAAGCTTTGCACCCGGTGTTTGATCTTCAAAAATTTCCATGGTGTAAGATGATTTGTCGAATAGAGGATCATGATCATTGGCATCTTCAATTTCAACAGATACTTTCACACTGGCCATCTTTGGTGGTCTTCCAGCATCAAAAGATCGCACCTCTAATTCATAAAGTTGTTTTGTTTCAAAGTCCAAGTTGGCAGTAGTTGTAATCAAACCGGTGTCATGATCAATCTTAAAACTGTCACTGTCACCTCCCATTAGGGCATAATAAAGTTGACCATTTTTTCCAGAGTCACCATCCTCTGCAAACACACGAATGACAGAGGAATGTGGGGGCGAGAGTTCGGAAATCTTGGCCACGTATTTGCTCTGGTTGAAAGTTGGTATCATATCATTGGCGTCCTCAATTACAACATGCAACGCAACCGTTCCATTTCGCGGTGGGGTACCCTTGTCAAAGGCAGTCAAAACCAGCTTAAAACCGCCAGGAGCTTTCTCGTGATCCAACGGCTTTACAACATCAACTAAAAACTCATTCACTGCATCATCCGAACGTCTAATTCTGAAGTTTCCCTGCTCGTTTCCTAATGTAATTCGCACTTTGTTGATTTCACCGGCATTCTCGTTATCTTGATCGGAAACGCGAATTACCGCATAACGGAAACCTGATTTTCCCTCTGTAATCTTTTCAAGCTGTGATATTACTGTGATCTCCGGTGAGAACCTGTTGACTGGCCGCACAGTTATTGTTATATTATGATTTTTTGCCGCCGCTGGTCTGGAAGGCGGCAGAGACCGATCTCTCGCTTGCACGAGTAATACATAACTTTTCCTTTTCCTGCCGGCCAGTGCTCTTGTCACAGTAACCACCCCAGAAACGGGGTCTATAGCGAAAAAAGGAGACTTAACCATGAACGAGAAATGAAGCCATCCATTAGGGCCAATGTCTGCATCTGTAGCTACCACTTTTGCGATTGATGTATGTAAAGGAATGTCTTCGTCTATCGTGACATGTTGAAATCGACGAGCAAAGATCGGTCGATTGTCATTCAAGTCCGTAACGCTAACATTAACTTGAGTTGTGTCCAGCGTTTCTCTTGTATTGTCATCTTGTGCCTCAACAGTCAGCAAATAATTTCCGACACTTTCACGATTTAAAATTTTCTTGGCTTTGATGTCCATAAAAATGAAATCCTTTACACGTCTCGCGTTGGCAGCAAACCTTCCACGTTCGTCTCCCTTTATTATTACAAACTGAAGAGCTCTCTTCTCATCGTGGGCATAAACACCCATTTTCAAGTCACATTTTACACTTGTCCCAGGTGGAGCTATTTCGGGAACTGTAGTTTGATATAAATTTCCTTCACTCGTAAATTTAATGTCTTTCTTGTTCGGTGAGCGAAACTCCAACGAATATGTTGGTACAACGTCGACGACCGCCGAAATAGGACGGCCTTGCCGCGCGCGGTCGTCACCAAAACTTTTAAAATAAGTTTGTTTGTTGTTTTCAATACTTTCTTCTTCTTCTATAAGTTCTTCGCTAAAGATGTCCACAGGACAGCAAATTAGAATCAGCAAGGCGAAAAGTCCGTAGGGAAACTTCATAATTTTGCATTTGGTTCACGCGCTTTCACCTGAACAGAAAAAGGCAAAAACAACATTAGAGTGTAAAAGACAACAAGCGAAAAGCAATTAGTGGCTCGTGATTTGTTTAGTCGGGATATATTCTTACCGCTTAATGGTCTATTCATCCACAAATACATTACAGATATGTTCCGTTTTCAAGCAATAGAACGAAGGAATTCGACACATTTAAATTGTACAAGTAGCGTTGCGGGCATGCCTGTATCGGTTCTGGTAATGCATGTCTGGTGTGTTGAATGACTGAAGAAATTGATGAACTCCCTTGGGACTAGTGAAACACTACAGGGCGTCTAACGGACAGGAAATGTGACAACCTAATTGACAGCGTCTCCATAGAAACAAGCCATTCCAATGCTAATTCAGCAAGGTATTTGTATTCCTTTATTAACCATCGGTTAACTTCTTCAGAGGTCGCATAACTATAATTCTCTCCAACATCGTTTGGTTTCAATTCACTTTGATAAAAGGCCACTTGATGGGAGATGTGCGAAATTTGTTTGCTTTTTGCGCTAGTTAAATGGTGCAAGTTCACACGAATTCTTTAAGTGGCCTCTAATAACTTTATGAAGTGTCAACATTTGTCAGTGGTCTCCTTTGCTAGCGTGACATCATGCAAGCATTGTTATTTTAAGCCAATTATCTTTTGACCATCTACCCCCAAAGGAAAAAAGATGTTACTTGTTGACCGCACGAAACAAAAGAAAAAAAATCAAAGTTTGTTCGGAGCATTCAACTACCGCTGTTTAAACCACAAAAATTTATTTTCACGTGACATCAAAAAGTACTTTGTCCGAATGAATCACTTGTGAACAATTAAAAGTATTACTCATTCAACGAACAAAAGATTGTTCGATAACTATTATAAGCTCAAAACTTCTTGAAATTCTGCCCACTCACGCAATGAAATAAAAGAATTATTAGCACGTACTCTCTGATTTGAAAGCAAAGCTACCGAACGCTTTGTAATCTTTTTAAATAAACCATGAAATAAACGGCTAAAAATTATCGGAATTTTTTTTGCTACAACGGATTCTCGATGTTCCGCATCGGTTTAAATTTATCTGGTATAGCACTACGTCAATGCCAGTATAAGGAAAATTTTTAGTATAGACCTCTCGAAACTGGCATAGCAAAAGAGTTCAACCTATTGTGAGGTACCCAACTGGAACACCACAAAAAGTCCTATGATGAAAGCCATTTTCTTGCCGAAATGTATAAGTGCGGTCCTGTAGATCCAAGAAACTTACCTTACCACTTCTTTTAGTCCGAGCCGAAATTTTTCTAATCCAGTTTCTACGTTAGCATTTGCTCTTCTCGGAGTAAGGTAACTCGTCACGTATCAGGAATTATCAAGCATTTAATTTTAATCCTCCCAAAACACAACAGAACTCTGTTGATTTTTACTCGAGCGTTATGAAATATTTCAGAATAAATTAAATATCCTTATTCAAATATTCTAAACCATTTTCCTTGTATTGAATATTTTTGACACTGAGCTGAGAGTTTCTAAGGATAAACCTAAAATAGGCATTCTTTTGTACATCGAATATATATTGCCGGCAAATCTTTCCCAGATCTGAAGCACGTGTACGTGCGAAATACACAGTTCATTTCACGGCGACAGGCTGTCTAACCACAATAAAACATAGAATAAACAAGGGAAAAATAAGAACGTTAATGCCTGTCAGATTTATATTCTAATGCACGCGAATGCCTAGTGCTCTCATTCATTTTAACCAGATTATAAAGCTAAGGCTTTTAAAAGGAGGTCTTAAGATGCGTGGACACTTGGTTTATCTTAACATACAGTCATCCATAAGCGCCTTACAGATGACCCTGTCAGTATAATACGTTGCCGCCTCTTGTCATCAGCAGGTAGTTCTTTGGGCTTTGCATGATGTGAAACACGCAATTCATCTACATGATATTGTTACTGCATTGCCTGGACTGATTAAAATGTTCTGCCGCGTTTAGTTGAGCCTGATACAAAACCAAAATGTTTTCTCGTTGATGTCTAAATCTTAACGGTTCAGTCGCTGTAATTTAGGTCTAACTTCGGAGATTGGCTAATGGGATATCTCAACTGATCATAGATGCCTGAGTGATTGCATATTTATTTTTCTCCCAGTTCAATACTGTACTCTTAAACGTGACAATACTGAACGATATTGTGGGTTGCCCCCTTTCGCCAGGGTACATGCTGTCTGAATGTATCGGTTGATATGTCACTCCTATGCCTACAATATAACATTCAAGACTTTATACTGTAACATTTATCGTGGTCCATCAAATGTACATGAAAGATTCTTGATATTCCGGAAACCCAGCCCATGCATGTATATTCAGTGCAGCCCCATCAAATGTCATGTAAGAAAATTTTCTCTTAAAACTTTACAAATGGTATATCGCGATCTAAGGTAAAGTTACATTTCGGGCCGGGGTGGCCCACACGGGCCGGAGCCCCAACCCGGTTTATGTAACATGAAGAAACTAGTGGGATTACTTCTCCCCTCTAGGCCATCGCAAGACTACCCCACCATGCATTTTTTATTTATTTATTTATTTATTTATTTATTTATTTATTTGTTTTATTTTATTTTATTAACTTTTTTTGGTGTTATCCATTTATACACCTGGATAGAGAAACATAATGTGAAGTAAAGTTTCTCGACTAGGTAAACAACACTACAATGCATTGTCAAATCTATTCACGAAGCATGAGTACGATCTTGCGAACGAAAGCCGCCGCACTCGCACTATCGAAATGTAAAACATGGCGGAAATCAACCTTTAAAATGTAGTTATCAACTTACAGTGTTTTGTGAAAGTTAACTATCAAAGGACAAGGAAAAACTATTTGTTTCAAAATGTACATCGAAAGTTTGAAAGCCGGTTAATTGATCTTCTTCTGAGTGTTGCCTTCCTCATTGTCAGTTCTCTTTCAGCTCTTTGTGTCTTAATTCTTTCTGCAAGATCATCACAATTTCATCCTAACTCCTTTGATCTGTTAACACCATATAGTATTTTTTTTATGCCTGTTGATGGTCGAATTAACCAGGTTCCACTGCACTGTAATTCAAATTTTTAGCACTGAAAAACAAACTGCTGTCAATGTAACTTTTTGATCCACTATATTATAAATGGATACAAAAAATCATTATTGCCGGGGGCAAAAAACAGTTTTAATTGTCCAGTCTTTTTGTATTGTAAAGTCTGTTTGTCTTGCCCTTTATATTGCGGAAGGGCGCAAAAAAAAAAAAAAAAAAGAATGTCGAACAACGTGGTCTATTAGTTCTGTTGGCAAAGGTTAAACTAATCAAGATTTAGAGTTCAGTTGTAAAAACCAGTTGACATTGTTCTTGTTCACGTTATAAAAGTAAGTTGCAATGAAATCTTTGTAATTTACACAGGAAATTGTAAAGGAAGGAAAGTCTGCGAACCAACACCTAGGCCCGCAGAGCGTGCAAATAAATTTTGGTCACAAAAGCAAAGGGTTTCAAACTGTGAGTTGCCGATTAGATCGGTTTTCAATTGACTGTCGATAAAAATTCGCGTTTGCTTTGGTTTTGCTCTGCTACACTCTGTGATTGGTTTAAAAATCTCACATCACTTTCTCAACTAATCAGAAGTAAATTCAAAACCATTGTGTCATAATCGCACGCGTTTTCCCGCGCTTGGCGCCTGTTACATGTATTTCCTTCGAGTTCTGACTAGGTCGTTGGGTAGATTGTGCTGCGCTTGGTGTGATTGATTAGAGGGTGTGGCTAGAGTATTTACGTTGATATGATCCTACGACACTCAACTGAAAAGCTCTCTATGTGACATGCGGGAGGCAAATAAGGCTATTAGTATTGCTTATACCTTCCCCGGCCCCGCCCACTGCATTTTGAAAAGTTTTCGTAACAAACTGCTTTCAGTGGAGTCCGATGTAGGCTCAGTCTCCAGCCGTGAGTGTCTCGATGCGCCCGCGATTCTCGCGACTTTCACGGCTGGGCGCACGGGTTTGGTTGCATGTCCGTGACGTCATTACAATTTTAATAATTATGCAAACAATCCACACGTCGATTGCATAAATTTTATCGGGTTTTTTTTTTATTGTCTTGAGAAAAAGCGAAATGCGAAAAGTATTTCCTGAAACGCCTTCTAAAAGTGTGAAATTTCAAAAGAAAGACGAAATCCCGCTAAATTATGCTGCGCATTCTGCCCCGCAATTTCAGGGGGCTTGTCTCTGATTGGTCAGTCTAAACAATAACCAAATCCGTGCGCCCAGCCGTGAAGGTGGCGAGAATCGCGGGCGCATCGAGACACTCACGACTGGAGACTGAGCCTAAGTCCGATGTTGCTCCTGAGAAATTTGAATTTAGGGTACTTGACCCAGAAATCAAACCCCTAACCCTGTTTCCTTTTTCTGGCTATTTCGGACATAATCATGGATCTTTCTCGTAAGACCACAAAGGAAAAACTCTGTAACTTGTTTCACACCAAGCAGTCAAAACATTAACTACTTTTGACCACAATGGTTAAAATCTAAAACGAATTTCAGACCAAAATCTTTAAAATCACGACCCAACAGAATGGTAAAGTGATAACGTCATAAAAACTGTTTGCGCCAATGATTTCTATCAAAACGTACTGTTCAAAATATTTACCTTTAACAAAGTTCGAAAAGCTTGGAAGAGCCGTATACTATCGAGATACAGCCTAGTTTTGACAAATGCTCCCACACAAATGTCTGGTATTTTTTTAACTGGCTTGTTACGTAACCATTTTAGACAATAATGGTCAGAAGTTTTTACCTTTTTTCCAAGCCAGTAGGCCAAACCTACCCTGTTTCAGTCCAAAGTGCTCAAATCTATATACTCTATTTCGAACCAAAATAGTTAAATCTACTCTATTTGGGAACAAAATGGTCAAAATCTTTACCTTGTTTTAAACCGGTATAGAAAACTCATCCTACCTCAGTCTCCAATGGCTCAAAAATCGTATAGTCTTTGCATGAGGCCGCAAATTGTAATTGAGCTTACACGAGGAGAAGAAAACCTTCAATTCCCTCCAGGATCAGGCACTAGTATGTATGACTTTCACCTGAGCAGAAAGAGGCACGTGAAAACCAAAAACGGTGGCAAAGGCAAAGTTCGAGTCCCTGTCTCGGCAGCGTTGTTTCAGCAAGCAACGCAGAAATAATTAAACTGAACTGCTGTTGAATGCGACATCTAGCAGTAAAAAGTGTTATGTAGTAGCTGATGATAAGATAGTAATTTAATAAGATGTAGTAATTTAAGACTTTTATAGAAAGAGAAGTTCATTTACTAATAAACCAGACCACATATGCTCCTGACCAGACAAATTTACTCAAATACAAGGTGATAACGGTTTAATTTACTTGTTTTGCATGAGTTTTACTTAACGAAATTTAATTAGCTGAAACGGCCCTTTTCAAGATATAAAGTTATACGGCAGCTTAACACAGAAGCATCATTTACAGCTTAGTTACCACGTGTCAGTTGTGGAGGAAACTGGAAGATTTCGCAAATGCATGCACGCAATTCTGCTTGTTTTGTTTGTAACATTGGATTCTGCTGGATCCACTCTTTTTGGCAGAACATAAAATTTTACAACGTTGAAACTTACTATTTTAAGTTTCAAAGTGCCGTCAATATTACCATAACCATGCCCAGGGCAATATTGGCAAAGAGCCAAAGCCATGAAAATATGCGGAGGTGTGATCGTTTACAAATTTTCACTTGTTTGGGCTAGAAGCGCATATGCTTCTGTTTGCACCCAATTATGAGAGTGCTGAGTGATACATTTCGTGCGCCGTAAATGACAATACTTCCCACGAAAATGGGCAGCACCTTGGCTGCATGAAAACGCGTTTTCTTTAATGAGAACCACAAAGGGAGGAGATCTATACTTACTCAAATCTATACTTGTCAAAGAACTTAAAACATTTTTTAAAGTGACCGTTCATAAAGAACTTACTGGAATAAGTCACAAATGATTAACGTAATTTACGTGTCAGTGTATCAGTTCAGCCAAAAGCTACTTGTGGACCGTCATGGCATAAAAAAGGTGATATAGAACGTAATGGCACGTTGGCCAACGTTCAATTTGGACAACTTATCTCAAGTTTCTTTTTCTTTCTTGAACAGTCTAAAAAAAATTTGTTGAAGAAATAATTTGGAATAGAACATCAAAAAATGAAAATGACTGAAAAGTTTTAAAATCAGGGCCTTATATAGAACAGTAAGGTGTTGAAGTAACAAACAATTGCTTCAGCAATTTCTAACTTGCAGTAGTATATCTCAAAATCTCCTGGTCAAAATATGTACCTTAGAAGAGCCAAAGAGATACTGGTTGTCAAAAACCCATACAAATGTCTGTTATTTTTCCTTGGTTCGTTACGTAACGAATTGGTGCTACAATTTTAGACTTAGATTGCTACAAAAAGTTTGCAACAATAAAATTGATTATCTCCTCATTAAAAGACAGTGTTGATTAGCAGGTTTTCGGGACCGAAACATCTGAGTCAAATCCGGTTTAAATATTTAACCTTGTTTAGACAAAAAAGGTCAGAATTTTTATCCTTTTCCAACCTGTAGGCAAAACGTACCCTGTTTTCGACCCAATTGCTTAAATCTATACCCTATTTCGGACCAAAATAGTTGAGTCTAGACCCTATTTCAGACCAAAATGGTCCAAAACCTTTACCCTGCTTCAAACTTGTAGAGAAAAAAAAATCCTATCTCCAAAAATCAGTCTTATGCAGCTCATACGAACATTCAGTCAATTCCCTCTCTGTATGCACTGGTATGTATAAGTTTCACCTGAGCAGAAAAAGGCACCTGAAAACGTACGCTGGCAAACTGGGCGAAGTTCGAGCTCCTGTCTTAGCAACGTTGATTCAGCAAGCAACTCACAAATAATTAGGTTAAAGTTTTGTTGAGTACGAGTAGCAGTAAAAACTACTACATTGTAGCTGATGATAAGATACAATCTAACAAGACGTAGTAATTTAAAACTTCAAAGGAGGTCAAGTTGATTGAGTAATAAACCTGTCAAATTTACTGTTTAATTTACTGGTTTTATTGAGTTTTAATTAACGTCGATGCTAAATTCGCCCCTTCAAGATATAAAGTTATACGGCAACTTAACGCAGAAACATCACGTTCAGCACAATTTACCACGTGTCAATTGTGGAGGAAACTGGAAGATTTCACAATTGCACGCACGCAATTCTGCTAGTTTTGTTTGTAACTGATTGGATCTGGCTATAGGTTTACTTTCTTTTTGGTATAACTTGAGTTTTTGGATCTTAATTAGAAAGTTGAAACTTAATACTACTTTTAAGGTCATGGCCTGAAAAGACAAAAGAATGGAAAACATCGCATTCAGCCACAAACAACTTTTCATTTCGCTCGCAGTTTCAGTTGGCAGTCCTACTTTGATAGGATACAGATAGAGGGAAGGTTATCCGAGCTAAGAACAAAAAATTTTAAAAAATAACCCCATCGCCACCTCTCTTATTCCACGAAAAAGTCTCCTGTTACTTTACAAAATTAAATCAAATTACCCTATCGCCCCTTTTCGATCATTTATCCCTCAAATTCATTTTCATTGCAGTCAATTTTTCCATACCCTGCCCCGGACATTAATGCCGGCAAATAACCGAACTCATGAAAATAAGCGGGGGTGTGGTCGTTTACGAGTTTTAACTGGTTTGCTCCCACTCTTATGAGGCTGAGTGTCTACATGCAGGCAACAAACAATGGTTCCTTGTGTCTACTTCCAAGCTGAATGATATATTTCGTGCGCCGTATACGACAATATACGGCGATATACCTCTGGCAATATACCTTGAAAATAGACAGCCCCTGGGCTGGCGTCGTTTTGTTAAATGAGAACCACATTAAAAGGCTGACCTTGAAAACTACACTTCTGCAATTCTATACTTGTCAAAGAGCTAAAGTATTTTTAAGTGATTTTTCATAAAGTACTCACTGAAAGAAGTCACATATGATTAACGTAATTTACGTGTCAGTGTATCAGTTTAGCCAAACACTACTTGTGGACCGGCATGGCATAAAAAAGGTGATATAGACTGACGTATTTGCACGTTGGCTAACGTTCAATTTGGACAACGTATCTCAAGTTTCGTTTTCTTACTTGAACAGTCTAAAAACATTTGTTTAAGAAATAATTTGGGATAGAACGTCGGGAAGATGCTCACTAATAGCTGAATAAACAAGATAAGAAGTTACAAGATATAAACAAGATAAGAAGTTATGAGAACTTAATAACAGTAAAAGCAGAGGGTTGTTTTCAAAAAATTGATATACCACTGGCAAACAGCCTCGTTCCAGTATAACCTCTGTTGACGAGGTTACAGAGATTATCACTTAAAGAAAACCGACTGCGAAAAATGCCTTCGGGGCCAACCCAATTTTTCGAGTAAAGAAAATGAAAAGTTGATTAGGTGCCTCTTTACGAGATTTACAGATGTTTCAGACTAACGAAATGAAGACAAATTAGCAGTGGGATAATGCTAAGGGTCAAGAGAATTAGCGGGGGGTATGAGATCCTCGTTTACAAGTTGACTTGTTAGCCCCCACTTATTACATAACCTACTTATTAAATAACAACCTAAATAACCTACAGGTCAGGCAACATACAATGGTTTGTTGTGTGTATTTTCAAGGTCAGTCATGTATTTCGTGCGCCGCAATATTTTCCCTCGAAAATAGAGCACGTAGTCTGGATGAATTATATCGTTTTTGGCAGAATTCACCGACTCGGCCAAAGGAAAAACAAAAAGCAAACTTTAAAAAATACAACTTTGCGGACCTGTATACAACTATTAGAGAAATAAAAGCATTTTAAAGTGAGAGCTCTTAAAGTCTTTACTGAAAAAAGTCAGATATGATGAATATTTTTTACGTATTAGGCCAGTCAGGGTATCGGTTTAGTTAAAAGTACTTATTGTTACTTTTATGACAAAGTGATACAAAAGGGTACTTGCACGTTGGCCCATGTTCAATTTACACAACTTATCTTAATAGTTTTTTCCTCATTTCAGTCTAAAAACATTTGTTAGAGAAATAATTAGGGAAAGAAGGTCGAGAAAATGCTCACTAACAGCTAAACAAACAGCAAGATGTGGGAGATTACTCTGTTCCCAAAGGATTGTGTTCCTTGAAGTTAATTTATTTGTTTGAAAACTGCAGATGTTTCACTACTGGCAAACAGCCACATTTGACTTTAACCTTTGGTGATGAGGTTAAAGAAATTCAAGGATTGTACGATCACTTAAAGAAAACCGACCGTGAAGAATACCTTCAGGGCCCACCCATTTTTGAAGTAAAATAAACGTTTAGGGTAATTGGGTGTCTTTTTACGAGATTCACAGATGTTTCATACCAATAAAACAGAAACAGATCGCCAATCGGATAATGCCAAGGTTAACAAGTTAACATAGATGATTACAAGGCATGTGAAATCCACACACCTTCAATAAAAGAGTCAGTTAAATTCTGTAACAGTGCAAGTTCTGATAAGGCTGCGCGATGACAAATGGATGAAACTCTAACAGAGAAAACTCTCGGTCATTGCGAGAAAACGGCTGCGGCTAAACCTCAAAAACTCGGTTTCTTTTTTTGGCTCTTCCTTGTCAAAAAAGTGATTTAATTATGACAATCAATGTTCCTCTCTCCCTCATGCACGCCTATTCCTTACAGTTCATCGAAACTTCATTTATACCACAGGAAACAGATGACTGATCTGTCAAAACTTCAACACTGAATAAGTACAAAATATCCAGGGAATGATAGATTCGACGCAAAGGGAAATTGCGAGACAAATTTGTTGATTGAAAACCCTGTTAGCGGTCAGTTCTGTTTCTTCTGATAAGAATTATGAAGCAAACACGTGTAGATGACACCCGGGAGACGACATATAGCGAAGAACATTCACTTATATTATTTACTTTTCTTGACATTTAAAACTTGAAAAATAAATCTCAATTAATAATTTATAAAATCAAACTCGAACAAGCTCGGAGTTGAAGCACAAATACATTACGGCATAGTTGCCCAGAGTTCAAACAATTATTATGTTTCAATTTGCCGATAACGATACTTATTGCCACTGATATTTGAAAATGATACTCTTGTTTTCTTGATACTGTCTTCCTATGTTGCAAGTTAAGCACATGTTAGATGGAAACTTCACCATACTTTGTGAAACTCTTTAATAATTCAGATGGTTTTGCCCTACTTGCAAATCTTGATCTCCACACAAACATAAACTCAAGTTTTTTACACGAAATTATGCGTCAATCATTGCCAATAAAAACGCTTATTTGAGAGCCCCAATAATAGAATTATTCGACAGCAACAGCCCGTCAAATGAGAGGAAAAAAAGGAAATAAATCAGTGGCAACTAGTCTTACCTTTCTCAGTCGTGTTCTAAAGTGCGTCACGTCTTGAGGATTTCAGGTCCAGAGAACTCGCGCGCTTTTTAACTCGATTCGGTGTTAGTTAGATTGCGTTCATCAAATGTGAGGCAAGCAATTGTTTAAATTCGCAACAGTTGACGTCCCTGGCTACCAAGTGCCTCAAAATTGAAGCGTTTGCTTGTATAGCTAATCGTGAAACACTTCTAAAGATATTTCAATATCAAAGAATTCAAGACGTTTGTCTGCTTGCGGTTAAGGTAGGTGGATCGTGTTAAAAAAATTTCTCATGCCGCACAGTTCACTGGCATGGCCTGATCTGATCATAAATATGCAGTATTGCGGATGACCCGAGGGCTAAGTCTTGACGAAAGAGCTGTTTAATTCGCAAGCACCGACCATATAAGACATCAATCACTGTTATTGTTATAGAACACCTCTTGCTATTAGCCACTAGTGAGCTTTATTGAAAAACCTTGTTATCCGCTTGAAGGGGTGCGGGCGTAGAAATCGAAACAAAGCGCGTGGAAGATTAGAGGATATAAACAGAAAAATGAAAACTAGAAAAAAAAATCGTTGGTTTTCTGGTCATGAACAAAAACCTGCATTGGTAGAAAAGTTGAATCGAGTGCTAATCATGGTAATTAAAATCATTTTTAAGAAGCAGCGTAGAAGAAAAAAGAATTTGTAAGTAATTAATTTTAAATACATTAGCATGACAAATGCTGCTAGTTTTCTTTTTTGCGCTACAGTCGGTCCTTTAGTTATAAATTAAATCGCTTGCATTGTTATTGTCTTAGACAAACAGTTGGAAAAAAAGACAGATTAGTTTATCCGACTGCCGGCACAAGAGAAAAGCTTTCTCAGTCAAGCTACAAGTTTACATTTCGGTCACGTCCGCAGAATTTAAATTCACTATAAAGCAAAGGAAAGCTTGACAAAGGGCGATATACAATTTATTTATTTCTGAAAGAAATGACCAATATTTTCGATTTTGTGGATATAATAGAGTTTTCTCATAACCAAACCACAACATGAACAATTGTATACTAAAAGCGTACCTCAGTAGCGCAGTATTAGATTTGATCAAAAGTTATCAAAGACGTTTTTTGACGTGTTTATTCGGAAATACGCCTGTTTCCTATACCAGGTTAACAATTCATATCGAGTGACAAACAATATCACCTTTATTTCAGTTAGTTCATTTTATGTGCTAAGTTGTTCATACAAAAGTCATATAGAAGATATCATGTACCTGATATGCGACGCACACGCAGTGTTTAGATAAGAAATGTCACCAAATGCACACTTTAAGCTCTTTTCAGAAGTTCTTTGTAGTTTTGATGACTTTGCTTTGAAATAGCGAATTAGGAGTTCCGGTTTTTATTCTGTCTGTTGATAAATCAAAGTCTTTCTTTCGCGGAAAAAAGTTGGTAGTTCAGAAATATAATATGACATAAGAACAAAATGATATTGTCCAATTATATATATTTATATACGAAAGAGTTCACTCAAAAAAAATGTTCTTTTTATGCCGAAAAACTGCGTCCTCGTGTCAAAGGCGGTTTAAACAATAGAAATGATTTGCATACGAAACACCTTTTGCCGACGACCACTTTACTTAGCAAAACAGCCTTGAATAAACAAATCGCTTCCACTTTCTTTTGGACGCCGAAAGATGGCGGCTATAGGGTAACAAAACAACACCTTCCAACCAATAAAATCCACAGGTAATGAACCTATAAAACGCATCGTGTTACCGCAAGCCTTAGCCGGGGCCGGCAGCCACTTCATGTCAAACAGACACAAAAGTAACTCCACAGTTCTTATCTCGTATATAATCATAATAAACATCATAAAACATACAGCTCGGTTAGATAAAAATGATTAACTAATGATGGAGTTTCCACTTATGAAGGAATCGTATATGGTATAATCAATTGGATGACAGACGAGGACTATGTACTTGCCCACAACGGAAGCTTGGGTAAAGTTGTCTCGTTGCATGCGGTAATTCTATCGGAATGTTACCGAAATCCGCATGCTTTCTATGAAAAAAGCATTGGTGAAAGACTTTCTAACAGTGGGAATTTCGGCAAACAGAAGGCTTGAAAATTTCGGCCAGACTGACTAATTAAATAAAAGAATTCAATAATGCGTCGTTGATGAGCGCTCAAAATTATTATAAAGTGGATATGATTACCATCAACATAATGGCCCACGCAGGCACTTCGTAAATGGAAAAAAACGAACGCGTTTTTGTATACAGTCAAACTTTGAGTTTCAGTTATTCGGTCGCAAGAATTGAATAAAGCCATTCTTGCTCTCGTTTCTTCCCTTTCTATTTAGGGTCAACAATTTTACAAACATGGGAAAAACTCTGTCACTTACCCTTTATCAACGGTCTTATCTTAGGATTGCTTTTCTGAAAAGCTCATCACTTGAAACGTCTTGTCAGTTCAGTTTATAAGATGCGTGATCGGTTTGATCCTTGGCTTGGCTTGCACACAATAGAAGTGAAGTCTCAAATACTTATTTTGCAGACTCCCAAATCCTCGTGGTGTGTAATTTTGTTATCAAACCGGAATCACATTGGTTCGCAGAGCTTTTAACACACTCTTCAATCAAGACATGTACAACGCGTGGGGATTTGAATAGGTTCCCGAGTTCCTTTAGCACTCATTCACAGGAAAGATACGCTTTTTAATTGCACGACGCTTGCTCAGCGACTTTTGCCAAACAATAGAGTGAATCCGTATACAAAGTACACTTGATGACCCGAGACAAAGAAATTCGTCGCCCCCGCATTCAAAGAGATCTGCTTCAAATCTTGCGGTAGGTAGCTTCCGGTTACAAGACTAGCAAACTTCCTGTGGAAAGTTTGTTATGAGCCCTCAAAAACTGCCGGGGTTGAAGTCCGATGCAACAGTGCAACAAGACTAAAATGCCACGTTTCTGGCTCTGGGCTGAGGGTAAAGGACCTGTTAATCGTAAACTACAATTTGCGACAATTTCTTTCTCGGATTTCCAACGTCTCGCTCACCACCGACTTATATGGATCTGGTCTGGATAATTTGCAATCATCGCTCAAAACAGAACACACGGAATCTCTGGCACGGGACAGTTTACCGGTTTAAGACTTCAAGCGTGACACTAATGTTTTTATTAGAAGGGTTTATTTTTCATCCAAACAAGTCTTGTGTTTGTGTATTTTCGTGAGGAGCGTGTAGATTAACGTATGGCCTGGCGGCGAGTAATGTCAGTATTGTTTTGAATGGGTTTCCTGTTTTGTGATCCCCGCGGGTTAGAGAATCTCGTGCGATGCCGTACAAACACCCCACAAGATCCGGGGGGGAGATTCACCCCTACGTAAGCTAGACCTGGCTAGACATACAAGTACGTGTATTCTTCCCAAAGAGTATGGAGCTGAATGTTGCATTTTTTGTCTGAAACATCTCTCTTGGAAATAAAATGAGGATTTTTTCCGTGGGGCCTTACCAGAAGCCTTATTTCAGACCTAACATCTTAGGACGGGTGGGAGGAGTGGGGCTATATAGTGGGCTATATAGTGGGCTAAAAGGGGAGGCTGTGCCCAAATATTGCCCTTTTTAATTATGAGAGGGCAGGGACGTTTGTTAATTAGTGTTTTAAAGGGTTGTATATTGAAAATATTGGCAAAAATTACAACACAAAAATATACGAAAGCTTAAAGCCTTTGAGCGACTAAAACCTTGCGATTATCCTCTGCTTTTCGCTTGTTGTCAAGGTATGGAAGGGCCGACCATTTCAATAAAAATTAGAATATGAAAGGGTAAAGATTTGAATCTTTGGGTAGAGCTCCCTCGTTAAAATCTTTCCTCCTCCCCTGAAATCCCCCCTCCTCTTTATTCGTTGCCCCCTCTCCGGGCGTAAACTATGATTGACGGATTACAGTTTCCAGGAGAGAGACGTTTTGAACTGTGCATTGTACATTGATTTTAAGCGTTTTCGCTTGGAACTGTCAGTTGCGCAAACGCGTTTCCTAAAATGGGGAAAATTTTGCGCGTGCCGCGGATGCGATTAAAGGCTTCCAACCAGGAGATTTCTTACCAAACATGATTTTTTATTATTTTTTCTCCGTCGTTGCGACATTAATAGTTTAAAAGATGGATTACCCCTCATGGGGAAAACATGCTATTTCTCCACTTTCTCCTAGGCAAATACGTGACAAGAATTTAGAAATCAATCAAATTTACAGATTTACCACCTTCGCTGAGGAAGGTTCAAATGGAAAACAGGAGTGAAAAAAAAGAGAGAGCTGTTCAGTTTTTGTCATTTTGTTGCTTAGTTACAGTCTGTCTCCCAATCTATGGTTACAGGAGAAACTTTTAGCCATAACAACCGAAATCGGTTTAACATAAACATGACCTTGTTTTGTGTTTCGGTGCAGTTCCTGTTTGGTTACTGATTTTGACTCCAGGGATTTACGCACAAAAAATAGAGTTGACGTCAAAAAGTTAAGTATAGATTGAGCGTAGAATTCAAGTTTGTGCGAAAAAAAAAACAAGTTAAAGCCTTCCCAACAAAATTTCTCTCTCTCTCTCGTGAGAGAGTGCAAAAGAAAGAATGAAAGAGAGAAAAAATGCGACATATGAACACATAATTCCAAGTACGCCAGCCTCTCTTACTGAGGGATCTTCTCTACGACCTGCGAAATTTTGCAACGAGCTGCTTTCACGTCAAAGGCTTACGAAGGCGATTTACATGTCAGACTGTTAAAATACCTCAAAAAGGAGCAGACAATGAATGGGGAATCTTCTTGTTTCCTTTTTTTAACTTTTAAAAAATCGTGGGTTCCATAGAGGAAAAGCGAGCTAAATTGTTGACAGACTTTTTGTCTCTAGTCAGTAAGATCGTGGAGTGAGCGAAATAAAACCTCGAAGGATTGTGTGCCACGATCTGATACATATACCCTCCTCTCTCTCAGGTACTTATTTTCACGAAATGAAAGGACCCGTATTTCGGAAGGCCTTATTTGGCTATTTAAGGGGGAAAAAGGACTCAAAGACTTTCCAGTTTTGCTGAAAAGTGAAAGTAGACAAGAAAACAGCTACCGTCTAGACTTTGGCCCTGTTGACCTGATCGCCAGTCAAAGTCCTCTTTCCTCTTTGGACTTTATTTTAGGTTGTCTCTTTTCTTTATCATCATCATTTTCCTCTTTCGACCCCTGGATCGTCCTGGCACACTGAATCAAATACTAAACTAAATAATCCTCGCATGATTGATGGAACGCACAGAACACTGGACTCAAGATTTAGTTTTGTTTCAGTACAATGAAGGAAGGAAGATCTGACGTGGGTGCTGGCCTGGATTAAGGATTAAGTATTAAAATAACGGGAAAAATAAGCTACAAAAATATTGTTTTAGACATTTCCGTCCAAAAATAAAACTACCACGAGGCTTAATCAGACGACTTACGTTATAAGTCTTACGAGCAGATGTTTGATTTTACCTGCAGTGGCAAGTTGAAGGTGGCACAAATATTTTTTCTTTCGGTTCTGCGTCATGATATTTAGTCAGTGGAACGTTCTCGAACAAGCGCGTGTCAAGCTTGTGACACCCACGTATTGCCCTCGCTACGCGTAACACCTGTGCCTGGTGAAGTGCAAACTATCTGCAATGCTCAGAATTTCTTTGAATGCTCAGTTCCTTATAAGCTGGACAAGGGGGTTAGTTTCTATTTCGAGTGGCAATAACCTTGTCGCAGAGCACTGCATGTAAGAATAACTTACTCAAAGAATTAACCATAGCTGAACATGGAAATGTTATAAGATGACATTTGGGTGCTTGACTGATAATTCTAACTAGTCTACATCCCAGACTTTTTGATTTTCAGTAAAAAAATTCCCGTTTTGGTTGATTACTAATTCAAGATCAAGAGTGGGATCTAAACTAAGCAATGGCGCTTAAGAAAATATAAAGTAAAAAACAAAATGACCTGAATCATCATCTAATTATTACAACCACACACAGGCTATAAAATAGCCGATGAGCTATAAATTGTTGCATGATCGTATTGACATGGGTGGTCGCCGGTTAACGGGGTAGGGTCAGGTCAATGAAAGCCTACAGAAAGGAAGGATATGTAAAGAGGAAAACGACAAACTGGCCGAGACAAGCGTAAATAAGAAGTCGGCAAAACAACTTTGAAACCCGTTAACAAATATACAGTTTAACTGATACAGTCTTGGGCATTTATTTGTGAATTTTGTTTTCTTTTGTCATTTAAGCCAGCCAGAGACATTTTGAGTGGTAGATTTGCACAGATATATGACGCAATAAGGCCCTGTTTGGAGCCAATAAGGCCGTGCTGTTTGCCGTTCTGACAAGGTGGTCCACTAGTCCTTATTGTTTAGGTCTCAAACAAGTGGTTTAATAACTAGGTGGTCGTAGCAGCAGGTAGGTTATAAGGCGCTTTTCCACTCTACTTTTACCCCAATGAAAACCTGGAAGAGTGACTTTGAAATAGATACTACTCAACATCTCTTGTGCGATAATTATAATAATTGATCACCGACAAACTGGTCAGTTTAAGAATTGCACAGCTGTTTAGTACTTAGACAGTGAGCAGGTAATTTGTATCTTGTCAGTTTGATGACAGGTCGGCCTCACTGCTCAGAGAGTTCTAACAACCTGTGTATACATGTACTTAATACAGATGGCATGACTACGAGAATTAATGTCTTTACTTGAGTTGTTCCACAAGAGAGGATTACTTATTAGATTTCGGCCTTCATGTGTGATTCTTTGAATAAATTGTGTTGTTGTTGTTGTTGTTGTTCAGTTGTTGTGGCAGAAGGTAAATCTGTTCAAAAAGCAGTTTAACTGCAAATTTACGGGCTAAATGTTGAATTTTACGAAAATTTGTATGTTCTAACGTTAAAATTTCAGAGGGTTTTGTAGGTATGGGGTCAAGTGTTACCACCCAGGTTTATAATCTCACGTCGGCGTAATAAAATTTGATGTTACAACCCAGACTTCTTACTGACCCATTAAATGTGCTGAAATGTTGCATCTTTACTTATCCCGCCTATTCTTCGAATTTCTGTTATTCTTCGGTTTTCCTTTGTCGTCTTTCTAGAAAGGGAATTCCACTTGACCCGGCTCGATCCATTCAGCGTAGGGTGTGGTCAGATAGTCTATAGAACCACGTCACGAAGATTTTTTACGTTTTTGGGTGAAAAATATGGTGAAGTCAAACTAAATACCCTTTCTCGTGCAAAAAATGATCCTAGAACATCAAGAGAAAAAAATAGAAGAATTTTCTCAAAGGGAGAACAAACCATGATAAGTTTCTGGCGATTTAAATATATTTATCTAATACAATATTTAGAGGGATCTTTTAAAAAGATCAAAGAGCTTGCTGGATCTCCAGTTATGTAAGTTTAAGTTAAGAAGCAATAGAATTGTAATGAATGATTGAAGGCGAATAACGATTACTTGTTCCTCTTAATTTTTCCAAAAACCAAGGGAGAAACTTGAAATATTAGTCTAACCTTTTAAAGGTTCAACCATTTCCATCCCAGCCCTCCACAGCCTAATGCACACAATCATAGTTTCATAAGCACACTAAACCGTTCTTTGTGGGTTTTCTTTGATTGCAATATGTCTTTTGGCTTAAAATTATTCTAAACGTGGGTGACAGAGCCCCTTTGACTAAAAATTGCTCGGAGAAAAAAATAGAATTTATAAGGTAAGCGTGATGTCTTTATTTAAATACATAAATAAACTGGTAGACCGACAAAAAAATTGGTTTCTCGCAGTTTTTAATCATTTATATTTAAAGGCAGTATAAAACATTTTAATCCGTTTTCGAAGAACTGAAGGGTCGACTAACAGTGGTATCAACAGACCGGATTAGCTTTAAAATATCATTACAACTGACGCGACAGTAAAACGAAAGCGCGTGCGTTATCCAGTTAGCTTCAGAGATCAACTGAGAAAATTGCAAGGCGTTGAATTTGCCAGAAACAATAATTAACCATTAGACTAGGCACACTTCGAGGAGCATGATTCTGTTTTAGGCTCTCTTACCCCTCACATTGTTGTGGTTTGCCGAGAACAACAACAGCAGCAACAACAACAACAACAAGTTTCTTTCACCTTCTTCCTTTGAAAGCAGATATGATGTCCAACTTCGACCCCTTAATTTTTTGGAATTATTGCAGCAGCTAGATGTCTTCGCAGACAAAACACGGATTCCCCTTCGAGTAACTGCTGCTCCTTTTTCTCAAAATTCTTGCGCAGTGCTAAACCCTCTAAATTGATATACAATAAGCTGGTTTTAAGTAAAAGCGAGCAACCCGTTCGGAGCCAAGGAAAATGGTGCACAGAGATTTGCCAGAGGAGGATCATGAGATTAACTGGAAATCTGTCTATTTATTGGCATTCGAGTGTACTAAAAGTTCGAAGCTTGGAGTTTTTAATTTCAAATGTTTGCACCGTCGCTTGTCAACAAGCGACTTTCTGTATAAGATAGGTCTTAGTGACAACGAAAAATGTACTTTCTGTAAAAGGGAAACTGAAACTCTCTTTCATCTATTTTGGAACTGCGAAAGTACCCAGTTGCTTTGGAATAATCTTGTTTTATGGCTCCAAACTCGCCAGGTTTTAACTAAGAACATACCATTACAAGCAGATACTGCGCTGGGTATGAGACCGGACACGTCAAAATTAAGACTTCCAATAAATTTTGCTTTTTAGTTGCTAAGTATCACATTTGGACCTGTAAACAAAAGGAATGTTCTCCGAATTTTTCTAGTTTTTTACGACTTTTGAAAAATATCCAAAGGAAATAAAGCTACATCAAAAAAATGGAAATTACTTTTGCCACATATTTAACAGGCAAAACGATCCGGAGCCTCCCACTGCTGTACCGCTACGTAAAGTGTTCACCAGCTTTGTGGCTCAAAACCTTCAGCCCAGACGCACTTCTGAGTACTACATTATCATAATAGTTGTAAAAACCTCTGGAGACAATGGTGTTCTTTTCATGTTATATAGCTACAAGTATTTTTCTTTTGCTGTGCTTGTAACCTTTTTTGTTTTTTTTTCTGTATTTACTTAGTTGTCCTTGTAAGTTTTTCATGTTTTTCTAAGTTTTTTTTCTTTCTCTTTCTTTTCTTTTTGCTTGATTAGCCAGTTTTTTTTGTTTTTGTTTGGAGAGGGGGAAGGGAGTATAGTGAGTAACTTTGCAATCTTTGTATTTTTTGTACTTTGCAATGCCTGAAATAAAGTCTCACTATTACAAAAAACAACAGCAACAACAACAACAATAACCATTTATATAGTGCCTTATCCTAACACTTATATAGTGCCTTATATGGCGCCTTACCCTAACGGGAAAGCAAATGAGTAATTAACAAGGAAAAACGAAGGTCATGATAAAATGGCGCAAATCAAGTGCTCCCCTCCTTATTTCCATTCCTTATTCTTCTTTTTTGTTTGTTTGTTTGTTTGTTTTAGTGTTTGTTCGTTTTGTTTTTGTTGACTGGCTTAAGTCAACTTATTTATTAATAAATATTTGTTTAGCGGCTCTTGTTGAGGAAAGATACAGTTAAAGACGCACTTCTGGAATCAGACTTTTTCAGATTTTGAGGTAGAGCTCTAGCTCTAAACGACGATCAATTCCAAGTGGATGTACTACAAGGGAACGGAACATTTTGCCCAAGGACACTGTTAAACTACCAAGCTTTGATTCTTTCACAAAAACACTTGGCAATATTGACTGCAAACACTGACCCTACTGTTTCTTTTTTTTCTTTTTTTAATGACCCCTCACGAGAATCTTCATATGCATATGAAGGAGGTGGGCTTTCAAGGAAGAAGAAGAAGAAGAAACTGACAGTCAAAACCAACCTCATCCCGAAAGTTGTAGGGTACAAAAAATGATATTGGTATATTACGCTCCGCGAATAGAGAGATTGGATGATACTTCTTAACTGTCGGTCGCACTTTTTTTTTCTGGGAATGGGGGAGGGGGAGGGGGAAGGGGGAGGGGATCATTTTTTTTTCGTCGTTGAGTAATGAAATGTGTGTGTTCGTCTCTTCGGCTAGGAATATCCAATAGCCAAATGAGCATTTAATATACTCTAAATTTACCGAACTGAAGACATACAGTCTCCTGAGAAGCTTCCATGTCCAACATGTTACCGAGACATTTTAAATAAAAGAAGGGAACTGGTGAAGAATGGAAAAAGACTGAAACGGAAGCACAAGCTCTATTTGAAAACAACTATATATAAGTGAGCACAACTCTTGGTTTTTAGCCAATAAAATTATCGTTGATTTTGTAAATAATATTTACAGGCGTTTCATAAACTAAAACTGCTCAATTGTCTCTTTTTTAATGTTTAGTTGGTTTAACTTGAGTTTTTCAGTCTTGCTGAACAAATTGTGCATTTAAGAACCTAGAAAAAGAGACTGGATAATTAACAATAATTCACCGAGGTGGAGAATACCCTAACACTGAGGTGAATAATTGCTATGGTGTGTACCAAACGAGTGAAAAGCCTAATAAATGGGATAACTCACGCGAAGCGACCGCTCCTTCGAGGAGGTGAATGGCAATTAGCAAATGCTACCCTGAGTTTGAGTATCCAGTCAGCAGCGCACGAAAAGCATGATGCACTTGTATCATATACATACCATAGGAGTATCACTGACTGCTTCTCCCTCTTTTAAAAGTGCAAAAAAAGTTTCGAAATGACTGGACACACTCTTTTGACATAAACAGTCCGAGTTTGCAGTAATCACACAAACTAACCTCAAAACGTACGCAAAACACATCTCTTTCGATATTTATTTATGCAACAGAAGAGGCACTTCATATTAAAATTTGAAGACAAGGACCAAACAACGTATAAATAAACTTTTCCAGTACTCAGTTTTGCTAGTTGTTTGTGCCAAATCTCTTGTTGTTGGGATGCACGTGTCATACGTCACTTGAAGGGTAAAAGGAACAAAGGTTTCTGCAGGGCTGGCACTTCGGCACAGGGGCAAATTCATGGAAAGAATGTATACAAAAAGAAAGAAAAAACCTCAAATCCTAAAACAATACTTTTTCAGATTCCCTGGTGAAAATTTTAATTATCAATCGTGGGAGATTTTGCTATATGGATCTTACAATTTCCTCTGCTATAATTTGCATAAAAAAATCTTGCGTGGTGATCACGTGACTTGCATATCCTCTCAGAATTTGTTGCGCGACGCGCGCACGAGGTTTACCCGCTCTCTGATCCTCCCACTCGTCGGGTCCCCGAAAATTCGCGCCCAATCATTTAACTGTTCAGTGCTTGTTACACAAGCTAGTTATTTGTATGGATAACTTAGTTTATGATCATTGTCACGGTATCATGGATTGACGCCAACGTACATTTCTACAAACGACAACGGATATCCTTCTGTCTAGCTCCGGAAGATTTTTGGCGTTCTTTCATACTCGAAATAGCTCAAAATACAATATTGATCAATATTAAATCTCGAGTCTTGAAATGTGGTTTTGTGGACGAAATCGTTAAGTGTGACCATCTTAACTGTCTTAATAAAAGCTGAGGGCGATAAGCAAGACTACTACGGACGATTTTATAGATGAAAGCTACTCGTAAGTTGTACTTTCCTTGAGGTGCTATTTACCTGTTGACTTTTCCAAATCTTAGATTGTGGCCATTCAATTCATCTTTATCAAATTAAAATGAGCTACTGCGTAATACCTTTACACTGCCTTTACCTATTTATTATGCTGTACAAGGTCGCTCTAACTTTTGAAAAGTCTGTCGAGAAATTCCTTAAGTCAGTGACCGTTCAAATGAAAAGCATTGAGCAGCACTTTCCTGCGGCGCTGTTTATTATGCTGTAAAAGGTGGCTCTAACTTTTGACTGAAGTTCTGTCGAGAAATTCCTTAAGTGACCGTTCAAATGAAAACCATTGAGAAGCAGTTTCGTGTAGAACTGTTTATTATGCTGTAAAAGGTGGTTCTATCTTTTTTTAATTCTGTGGACGAAATCCTTAAGTATGACCATTTAAATGAAGGCCACTGAGCAGTGCTTTCCTTAGATGTTTGACAGAAGTAATTTTTTTAATCATATTAATTAAATTTGATATTAAATGTCAATATGGACAGAAATTAAACGTGTTAGTACGGCTACACGGAAAAGCTAAAAATATTGCTTGGCTGCGTGGCATGAATTTTCAAGTTGCGGTTTTTCATTTTTATTTTAAGATTGGGTTTTCTGGTATAATCTGCATAAGATATCCCAATATTTTGTCCGCAAAAGATTGCTTCAAGTCGCTGAAATCAACGAAAACAAAACAATCACAAATTGCCTAAGTTCTACCCCGCCCCCAGAAAATATCTCTCCAGTCCAGATCTCATTTTTCTCAACAAAATTGACGCTGTAATGCCCTTTTATTTTCCCCTGGTCTTCAATTCTTGTACTCTGTAATTTTACTTAAACAATGAGTTCTTCTGTCGAAGGCATTATCGTTTGATAGGTTGACCGAGGAAATTTGATGTTCACCAAAAATATTAATTAGCCCAAGAACGTAGTTCGAGGGTTTATATGAAGTTTGAACATCAAATTTCCGAGGGAATCTATCATACATAGGGCCTGAGACAGAAGTACTCTATTGTTTTTATTGCACAACGCTAAATTTTGAGCGAAAATTTCCAGAACCAGGCACTATGCGCTTATAGGCGCCCGCTGAGGAGAGACACCATCGCATCACGTGATCGATTTCGACCAATGGAAGCACGCTAAAATTTAGCGTTGTACTATAAATGAATATAGTGTTCGAGCACGTCTGATTGGTTAAATAAATTAGAATCGATTTGGAACCAATCAAAGGCGCTTTGTGATACTACGCCATCACTTTGGAATTTCTCAGTGCTGTCGCTTCTCACACGTTATTTCGGAAAGAAACGTTTTTGCACGGCGAAACTACGTAGTCAACCAAAGAAAACTCCCGGCAGAATGAAAAATTTAACAGTTACCTGTAAAAGTAAAACTTTTCATCCTTCCGTTGTAGGTTGAAGCCCCGTGCAGTGGTCAATAAGTCCGCCTCCTTCAAACGACGAGAAACTGAAAGGGATAGTTGGTTCCTAGAATTGAAAAGAGTAGCTTAATAAAAATCAAATACAATTTACAGCAAGTTTAGTTTTGTTTGTAACATCAGTTCGAGACGGCCTGCAGTAAATTTCTCTGCAGAGCTGTATTCCGAAAGACTAAGCTTATACGCCCCTAGCGGCTGTACAGCATTACACGAGAGACCCAAATTCCAAATAACAAACCTGATTCTTCCATAATCAGAGATTTTAAATTATAAACAAAGGAACATTTTTAAATGAAATGACATGCAGAAAGTTGTATACCGTACCAATCTGTATTGCCACGGACAGACTTCAGATGAATTTCACGCATTCTTTGACAAACTACTATTGTATGCTTCTAAAAAGGACATTAGTCTCGAAGAAAGTTAAGAGAACCTTTTTTTTTTCGCTCTACCAACGGCTAGAATCCGTTGAGTGATAACATTGCCAGATGACGGTGCCGACTGAAAACTATTATGAATGCAATAAACTGTAAGTTCTCTTCAAAACCTCGGAAAACGTGCCCGGTCAAATTAAAGTCAACAATAAACCAAAACAATCTAATTAACGTAAATGGTTTATCTTCTAAACCGCAAATAAATACCTTAAATGTGAAAGTACTCTTTTCTCGTGCGTGTTCTTTCCCGCTTAATCTATATACGCTCGCCACAACCGAAGGAAATAAAATTTTTCGTGAAAGTTGGCTCGTAAGAAGCTGAGTCACCAGGCAGTCACATTGCAGTAACATCCCCTTGTGAAAATTTTCGGTTTTTGGAGAGTTTAATAAAAAGTGCAATTAGCACGTCCTCCTCTCTTTTTCTCACCCATTTAACTCCTCTGTCAAAAAATCTGTGTGTTGTGCTTGCCAGTTTTCATATTTTCATATTTAATTACAACAAAATCCTGGTAAAAAGACCCTTTCAAGGTTTTCCTCTGCATATTAATTGACTGGGGTCGCAGTCATGACACAAAATGAAGTGTTTGCGATGAAAAAAAAAATTTCCAAATTCCATGTCACTGACGGTTCTGCGAAATTTCAGTCCTTAAAAATCTGTGAATTGTAACTGAAGTCTGACTGGGCAAAATATTTTACTGATCCAATTTAACGGGTCTGTCTTTGTTAGGAATCAGTCACGTTTTCAAGTTTTCTTAGGTTTTGTCCGTAAACTCTTCCAAAATACGCCAAAAAATTACGCAAATTAAATGTATTGAAATTACACACATAACTGTTTGCTTTATGTTCTTTAGTTCTAGATAATGTAAAGTATTTTGCCCCGTAAAGAATTACTAATATTTAGAACCAAAACTAAAATTTTACAGGGATTATTTGGTATGGGATCGATTATTGTCACCATAACAGATTTCCCATACGAACCCTGCATTTAGCGCACTTTTGTTCCCTTGCAAATATGGCGGAAACAATCTTGAGAAGGACAATACGGGCCATTGGCAGTAGACAGGTTCCATAACCCCAAACAGGGGCACCCAACGAGAAAATTTTAGCAAAATACTTGAAATTTCATTTTCTGTTTTCTTCTTGTTTCAGAGCTTTTTAAAGGCAGTTTTGTGTAAGCTAATACAGATTGATCTGTTTGGAGTTTTTAGCTGGAAATTTAGCCCGCAGAAAATCGATGTTTAGGAAGCAGAATCCTATCCATCGAATTTCCGAGCTGCTGATGGCTCCGTTCGAAAATGTTAGGTGACCTAACTTTGAACTATAAACGACATATTTTTCCCCCAAAACAATGAGAATTAATAAGCCCTCTTGATACGAAAGTCCGAGGTGATGTTTCGCCAAAGAAATCTCTAGTTTTCACTGCAACTAAGTCCGAATATCTCATTCCCCGAAGAGAATCATTGGGTACCCCTGCTCCAAGTATGGCTAGAATCTTTGGCAAAACTCTGAACAACGTTTTCAGTTTACAGTACTTAGTGGAAAAGTTATACGAATAAATACTACGATTCTATCCCTCCGCATTCACAACGGTTGCTTTTCGCCAGCGTAAAAGACATCGACTGCTTTTGGAAAAAAAAAAAGCCCGCAGAAAATCGATGTTTAGGAAGCAGAATCCTATCCGTCGAATTTCCGAGCTGCTGATGGCTCCGTTCGAAAATGTTAGGTGACCTAACAAAAAAAAAACCATGATCAGGATTAACTATTCCCCTCCTAAATCTAAGTATTGATGAGTGTGGATCTAAAGATTGAGCCTGTGGAAAAAGGCCGTTGAAAAGTCATTTTCTTTGGGACTTCTTGTTTCCAAATGATTTGCAAATGTGGGCTTTCTTTTCCAATTTGCAACTTGCATTGGGCTCTCATGTGCTATCTGAAGCAATCACTTCATACTTTGGTCAGTGAGTGCTCCAGGGATTTCTGCCAAAGATTGAAGTTACATCTAGCCTGTTCCAGGCGTTCACTGGAGCGTGGGCGAAAAATATAGCGAGCGAAAGAGCGGGTTCGCTCGCGCTCCACTGTCTGAACGCCGGGAGCAGGCTAAGTTACATCCTACCTCCTTCCGACATGAGCACTCTGAAAATGTCTTACACAATCTGTACCCAGCGCTAGCCTTATCGTCAACTTATGGCTTTTCCCTGCCTCAAAAGGAAATTATATACATATATAGTTTGTTTTTAGTACCCCTTCAAGATTTCCTGTTGAAGACTGAACAAGGAGGAATTTAAATTCCCGGAAGGAAAACTATGGAGAAAAACCTAGAATTTATCAGTTAATTTATGCGGTCAAGGATTAAAAACGAGTCATGCATGTTTTATCTTCCTGATTTCGTCGGTCAAGTACCCACAGAGATTAACCAGCAACCCGAATAGCTGCGATTTTTTTGTGAACTTTTGTACGATTGAGTGCGGCCCCGAATTTTTCTCGCCTTCTGTAAGGCGCTCCTGTCGGTTGCCGGACTTTTTAACCACCCTTTTGCCCGTTAACTTTGTTCAGCTAAATAACGGACATTTACTGTGTAGTAAGCTCTCCTTGCGACCACTCTCGTAAGCGACCAGCTCTAGTTGCGACCAGCATTGTGAAACCCCGTCTGAACTGTCACTTTAACTCTGTAATTAAAAGCTCTCGTAAGCGACCGCTCTAGTAACTGACCGCGACCACTTTTGTGAAATACTGACTGGTCTTTTCCTTTGTTTCTAAGTTCTCGTAAGCGATCACTTAGTCAACACTTCAATAAAAGCGTCCAATTTATGATCAAAGTTGCACTAATACATAACATAAGCGCTAATGGTTAGTGACTACTACAAACGCGAACCTCTTCTGTCATAGGCAATAAAAAAACTGATTAAATATTATTGCTACAATACTGTTAGTAACCATCAACATATGCCAAGCTTTATACTAAAAGCCCTCGTAAGTGACCGTCCTCTATTGTTTTACCACGTGGTCGCTTACGAGAGCCCATTCTCTTAAGCGACCAGCTCTACTCGCGACCACTTTTCTGAATTCCCCGAGGTGGTCGCTTACGAGAGCTTCGACTGTACTTAAAGTGCACCTATCCCCAATTACTGAAACCACTAACGCACAGGGTTACACAGGAAACCAACATTTTGCCTAATAAAAAAATAGATTTTCAAAATCATTTTTATATTTAAAAAATGAAATGTACGTAATCAACGTTATAGTATTTGTCATTGTCCCTTTATCGTATTTATTGTAAATCAGTGTATATAGGCTATAGTTTTATCGTAATATACGCAATTTAACCTGTGAACAGTAAGATAAATGAACAGGGACTGAAAACGTAAAAAACACTGACTTTGTTCGCTTAAATGAAGATATCTTAAAATTAGTCAAGTAGCTCTTGGCATGAAGCATTATTAAAGTTTGTCAGAAGAAAGCAAATTTTCCTAGAGTTATTCCATTCCTAAAATGTATATGACTTTGGGTTATTGTATCCCCTCTCCCCGAGATATCCCCTGTCTCCCTCCCTCGGAAGAAACGTTTGCTCGTCCGATTCTACCTCGCGCGAAGATCGTTTTGTTTTTGTACTTCTTTTTGGAAAGATCACCAGAAACATGAAACCTTTATTCGCTATGATGCTGATCACTGCATTACAAGCAATAGTAGCTACTTCTGTTTCCAATAAGGAGAAAAGTGAAGGCAGACCTCGTGACGAAAATGAAGAGCTTTTGTCTCGTGATGATCGCGCTTTTTCTTACGAGTTTTGTGAAGACAATGAACAATGCAAGGTAAGGTATCGCCACAGCGTTTCTTCAACAAGCTGATAAATGTAACACTGCTAATTCACAGTAAATGAAACATTTGCAAGAAATTATATTAACTGGAAATTTGTGCATGTTGCACGATGGACCAACACATACGGTTAGGCAACACATGTCACCACCCCACCCCGCTGGTGAGTAAACCCTCTGACTTGGTTCCAGTCCCTACACCGTCACTGTAACACATGCCCCAAAACCGCGAGTCTGTCTGGCCGATTGAAAATGGCGTTTCGCAGCCGAATTTCTCCGTTCGTTCGTTCTTCCTTGGGTATGTTTAGAACAGCGGTACCCAGGAGAACCATGACTTCTCAGTCTAAGGAGAGTGCGTCATATTTTCGTTTCGCCGGGCCTGTCATCATTGGTGCGTCTGCCGCTACTGCCGGCCTTTTTGCTGCAAGTCGATTGTACAACAATAATTTCACTTTCTTTGGGAATGTACATGCTGCTACTAAGGTGGGGCATTTTGATGTCATAATTATTGATCTATTTTGAAGGCATTGTAATAAATAAGATGTTAATTGATACTTCCATAGTTCTCAGCTCAAAATTCTCGAGGACGACCTTGGCTCTCCAAATCTAACATTGTAATAGTAATAATGAATTTGTCCCGGCAAGTACCAGAACAATAGAGGAACACAGAAACACCAGACTGAAGCTAACCCCCTGGGTTCTGGATTAAGTCTAAGGCCTAAATTGGGCATATGGGGCCTAGATCAACTACTTGCCAGGTGGTTAAGTTGTGGGCTTGGTGTTCCGGTGTTCCAGTGTCCCATGCGATATTCCGGTCTTCCTATTCTTATTACAAGCCTTCTAATAAGTTCTCCCCCCCCCCCACCAACCACCACCACCACCACCACTCCTACCTCCTGGGAGGAGAAGATGAGGCCATTCCAACTCAATACAGCCCATTTGCAAGTGCATTACCACATGCATTTTGTCATGGATTTTTGTTGGTCAAAATTTATCCCAGTTACACAGTTGCTTATATGACCATGGTATAATGATTATTAGTATATACCAAGCCAGTGGATAACGTTTTTCACGTGCTCTGATTGGCTACTCAAACTCGGAATAGCATCTGGTATTCACCTCCTGGCATTTTTCTGAATTTTGCGTGCAAGTTTTCCCTCGTTTCTCAGAAAAAAGGAACTATTTGGTGCTGGCTATCCACAGGTTTGGTATATACAAAAACAATTCTTATTCACCTCAGTGTTGGTGAAGAGTGGTAGATATTTTTCTTGCTGCGTCGTGGCTCGGCAAATATCCACCACTATTGACCTCCACTTCAGTGAATAATTGTTAAATATTGTGCCCAATAATATTATTAATTTCTATAAGCTTCTCAAAGTCAAAGATGTGACCAAATGTGGCCAAGAATAAAACTTAAATTTAACAAACAGGAACTTTTAGAGATTGAATAACTCAAGGTTTGTTGAGACATTTCAACAAAAAGACAAGAATTAAAACGATGAGACGTTTTGATGTACCTAATCATCATTATCATGGGAAAATCAATGACAAATTTTTTAGCCCAATTTCGGGGAATGATTGAAAGTCACTTTTATCTTGGAGATTCATTGACTGGGAGACCAGGATATTCAGACCATATCCAAGAGACTAATAATCTGGGAAAGTTGGTAGATACCAGTGAGCAAGAGCTGCCCAGAAGTCTGGTTCTTGACTTATTAAGGATGAAAGGTGGAGAAGGAAGGTACAGTTTGTATCAGGATGTAGTCCATATTTTTTCTCTGTGTTTAGGTAGCAACTAAACCAGATAAAACAGAAAGAACTTTTATAATGGTGAAGCCTGATGGAGTCCAGCGAGGCCTTGTTGGAGAGATCATTAAACGATTTGAGCAGAAAGGTTTCAAATTAGTAGCCATGAAGTTTATGCAGGTTAGAATATCTAATATGTATATTGTTTAGCCATGGGAACTACTCACGTTTGCTCTAGGTTTTTAGTACCTTTGTTTTTTGTTTGTTAATCAAAAAACTGTGAGCACTTTAATTTGTCTTTAATAAGTCAATTTTTGTACCTACCTATAGAATGAGTTCTTCAACCATGTGAAATGTAAGCAAATGGACGTGGTGTGGCCACTATTTTTTGCAAAATATAGTAATTTCTTTTATTTTCTCTGTCATTACTTCAGGAGTATAATTACCATAATCCTGGTTTCTGGATCTCCACTGTAATCCTCTTCCCTCTAACAGACTAAACCTTTTTGCCCATGCATTTCCACCCAATGACCTTGTTGTCTTCTCTTTAAGGCCAGTGAGGATCATCTGCGACAACATTATGCTGACTTGAGTCATCTGCCATTTTTTCCTGGGCTTGTGAAACACATGGCTAGTGGACCTGTTGTTGCCATGGTAAGAAACAAAATAATGCAGAGATAAAATTTTACATCGCTAGTACCAGCAAATTGTTAAGCAAGCTTACATGGTAACAAGCCAAAGAGACCCACACGGCCGAATCTTAACCCGGTTTCTGTAGCATGCTGCAACTGAGCCGGAGTAATGCTACTCCCCCCTGGATGGGATGCTAGTCCATTGCAGGGTTACCCCCAGCAGTATGTTGCTGATACTCACTTATACACCTCGGTGGAGAGAGACATTGTGGGGCAAAGTTTCTTGTCTAAGGAAACAACACATTGGCTCAGACTGGGCCTCGAACCACCGACCTTCAGATCTGAAGTTCAACACACTAACCACTACACCAGTACCACCGTGCCCCTATGCAAGATACCAGTCGCTAAATATATAATAATAATAATAATAATAATAATAATAATAGTAATAGTAATAATAATAATAATATTATTATTATTCATCTATGTATTCTTACTACACGCCATCACATTCTATTCTAGATAAGATAGGAGGAGAAGCAAACCTTTAAAGTGCTACTCTGATCAAAAAATCACTTTTATTTTTTCTTCGGATTTCAAAACTAGGTTTGTTAAACACTCCCCAAGCGAAATTATAAGCGTTAATTTTGAGAAGAAGACCGTTAATTTAAACTGCAATTTTCCGGTTTAATGGTCTGCCATTATTACACCAGAAAGGATACAATGACGTCATACACTCAAGAGCTGTAAAATGTAGTGTGTGAACGCGGCTTACAAATTATGCAAAACACGAGTTTGAGAGTGTGAAAGCTCAAAACTCCCGTGCTGCATACTAAATAAGGCACTTTCACACACACTGCATTCTACATCTCTTGAGTGTATGACGTCATTGTATCCTTTCTGGTTTAATAATGGCGGACCATTAAAACGGAAAATTGCAGTTTAAATTAACGGTCTTCTTCTCAAAATTAAGGCTTATAATTTCGCTTGGGGAGTGTTTAATAAACATAGTTTCGAAATCCGAAGAAAAAATAAAAGTGATTTTTTGATCATAGTAGCACTTTAAGTAAAAGGGCTTATCCATTTTGAGTAAACTTAGCAAACAAAAAATTGAATCCCTTCAGCTCGGAAGTGGCTCATTAGGAGGATTACTTGCAAAACAGTGACATCTTTTGTAAAGTGAACTGCCACAGTTAGCTGGAATACAAATTAACAATTTATTTCTTTATAGGTGTGGGAAGGTCTTGGAGTTGTGAAAACTGGACGCGTCATGCTTGGAGAGACAAATCCTGTGAGTACTGCATTACACTTTGCATACAATTCAGAATTTTTAGAAGAATACTCAGCTTATCAGTACTGCAACATTTTGAAGAGTGCAGTACATCACATTTACTAAGGTTGTATATTTTGTCACTCACAGGCAGACTCCAAGCCAGGAACCATCCGTGGGGACTTCTGTATCCAGATTGGAAGGCAAGTTTATAACAGTAGTTTTTTAATGATTTTTCCCTCGCTTTGTTTAATTATGTCATAAATAATAAATGGCTTTTAACCACCAGTTTTCTTTCTTGTATGATCACCTGGTCAAAGTAGGTAAGTGTGGAAATTTTGAATCAATAAAGTTGTTATTCCACATCAGTGTCTGTATCAGGAATTTTTCCTATCCACTGCGATGGCAGTAGCTAGCTTGTGATTAATACATTTATGGGGATAAAGCAAAATGAATATGGGGAAAAGGTGACTGACATTCAATTTACCACTCTATGGCGGTGACTGCTAGTACAAGTTATGTAACATTAGTAGCCTACGCATGCAATTGTCTCTCGGCATTGCTCCTGCCAGTGAGGGCAGCTATGCAGTCAACTCTGCCTTGCGGACACCTCGCTATTATGGACACTCCGTCATTACGGACAGGAGCTAAGAATTACTGAAAATAACTTCCGCTAAAGTGGACTTTAAATTAGTATTGAGTATTAGTTAAATTCTTTTTATCTGTATAATTATAAGTGCACTCAGACTCTGTTTGAGTGCTCCTAAAGCTGAAATTTTATTATTATTATTATTATTATTATTATTACTTTCTCCATTACAAACACCAAATCGTGGTCCCCATGGTGTCCCCTTTACTGTATTGACAGCCTAGCTAATTAATGGCAGTTTTTCTGTGGCGAGATTGCAGATTCTGAAAGCTTTAACATGTCTTTTCTTTTGTCCACTAGAAATATCATTCACGGAAGTGACTCAGTGGAAAGTGCAAAAAAGGAAATTGCCCTTTGGTTCAGTGGAAAGGATGAAATAGTGGACTGGACTCCAGCAGCTTATAAATATGTCTATGAAAACTAAATTGTAATCTTGGGTAGCTCGCAATAAATTTCTTGAATTCCGTGATCCTTTGCTGAAACTTCTTGTAACATTAAAAGTAAACAGCTTAATACAAAAGATCGAGGAAAAACGTGACAATAGTATCTGCATTGGCTACCTGTTGTTCGTCCATTTAAAAAACTCAATAAGGGTACACATTTAACCTAAAAAACAAATAAAAATAGAATAATTAAAGTGCCCCTAACCCCAAAATATTTTTTTGCTAAAATAAACCTTTGTACCAGTTTGAAACACTTTGCACCTTTTTTTTATCACATCTTGACGTTTTTCTAGGCTGTAAAAGTTAGGAAATCTAGCCATCATCTGTCACACGAACGGGCTAGTGAGGGTCGAGGGTCTATTCCTGATGTGGTCACAAACTGCTTTGCATGCATGTTTACAAAGACTTACTGCAATGCAAATCAGTTTGTGATGTCACATCAGGAATAGACCCACGCCCCTCACTAGCTTGGTCGTGTGACAGATGATGGCTAGATTTCCCAACTTTTACAGTCTATAAAAAAGTCAAGATTCAAGTGGTAAAAAAAAAAGGGAGCAATGTGTTTCAAGGTGTTAAGAAGAGGGTTTTGTGATACGGGTGAGCAGTAGGAGAAGGCATATGTGCAAATTTATTAGAATAAGTTGCCTTACTTTTGCACACAGAGCTGTTACAACTGACTGAGCCATGACACCCTGTTCCCCTGAATGTCATTGTAGGGAGCAAAGAAAGGGTGATAGGCAAAGAAAATTATCATGAGTTCTGCAAAAGTCCTTTCTCCTTTTTCTCTCACCGTATATTTTTACTTGCATGCTATCTTTCCTTTGCTGTCCACAATTTGAACAACTCAAGACAGGCTAGGCTGAGGAAAGACAGTCAGTTGACCAATCCAAATTCTTCCATTCCATCAAAAGGATTCCATCCCCTCAGAACCTTTTTCTTGTCTTTCAACCCTTCCTCTCTCTTGCTCTTCCTGGAGGATCCCCTCAGGAAGATCGTAATTTACAGAGCAGATTGTGTGGTTCCAGCAAATATCCATATCCTCCCCATGGATGGACAGTGAGGGGGTGGGGGGTCTCAAAAGCCAAAATTTTTAAAGGAAAGTATGAAGTTAAACTGGAATGTCTGGAGGGTAGGGGGAGGGGGGGTCAAAAGTAAAAACCACCTGTGAGGGAGGTATGGATATTTTCTGCAACCGCACATCCAGCCATGATAATGATGATAATTCAGATACTGAACATCTGCCCAATATTGCTTTGAGAGTTGGAGGAAGTTTTTTTATCCCATAATTTACACACATATCATGATTATGAACTTCAAATACTAAGTACCACTTAATTTTTAACAAAACCTCGCCTCATTAGAGGGGAGTGAAATAAGCTTTTGAACACTGAAACTATGTGATTTTGGCTTTACCTCGGTGTAAGAACCTGTGAAACTCACGGATGACGTAAAACAAAGGAAACAAAAACATTTTAAACAATACCGTACAGCAAAACAAAAGCTAACAAACAAAGAAAATCTTGTCAGGTTCTTACACCGAGGTAAACCCGTGATTTTTGTGAACTTTTACCCAGACTAGATGCATAGCCATTGACTAACTGACAGGCACATTCACTAATTGATTGATTGATTGATTGATTGATTGATTGAGACATCTGTGAAGTGTTGTGCCGTGCATGACCCCAGTGATAACAAAACAAGTCTAATCTAATGCAAAAAGAAATAAAACAAACAAACAAAAATAGTCACTGTCAACGAATTGTGAAAACATGGCTTCCCTCCCCTCCCCTCTCTTGGACAAACCCTTTCAATGCCGCTATTATAACCTTATTTGGACATTGGGTAATTAAAACACCAAGCCCACGTGGCGTAGAACGGTAGAAGTCACTTTCTAAAGAACTCGGTGTCTGGGGGCCGGCATTCTAAATCTGTGTTGCAAAATAATCCTTTATTACCCTCGCAATGTCCTCTAATGACGAAAGAACATTTCTCATGATAAAACCAGATGCAGTTCACAGAGGGCTGATAGCCGATATCATCAAAAGATTCGAGCAGAAGGGATTCAAGCTAGTCGCCATGAAATTCATGAAGGTAATGTTAGATTTCATCTAATGGCTATTGTATGAATTTGTCGAATTGCACATTTACAGATATTTTGCTTCCTTTAAGGCCAGTGAAGAGCTTCTTAAAAAACACTACGAGGAGCTGAAGGAGAAGAAATTCTTTCCGGGTCTCATAAAGTACATGTCTTCCGGTCCAGTCGTGGCGATGGTAAGCTTACTGTTCTGTTGCCCTGTTGTTTACAACATCTTTTCCCTTTCTGTCCGTGTGCTTTCTGTGTTTAAACTTGAACCTGGTTGAGAAAGATGATTAAATTATTTGATACAAGCCTCCGTCTTGACGGCAGTTCGAGAATAATTACATGTAAGTTATGCATCGCGTACTGAAGCGATGCCGGTGAAAAAGGAAAGAGAAACCAAAGTTGTCGACCTCAATACATTTAGCTTTGTTTCTGAATGGATTTTCTTTTCCTCATTTCACAAAATGAGCTCATTTTGACGAACAGCTCGAACTTTTTGTAACATTCAACTAGGGTGGTGCTCTGTGGATCAGTGAGCAGAAAATATAGGAATATGCCAAAACATATTGGACTGGACTCTAGACCGAGGGGCCATTCCATTTTATATCCACACCCCCCCCCCTATGGAAGAGGTCAGTCAAAATTTACCCCCTAAGAAATCAAAGATCAAAAGTGCCGACACGTGCACCCCTTCAGAAATTGCCTAAATTTTCTTTTCCCCTCGGAAAAAAGCCAATTTTTTTCCGAACCCCTCGGAAATATTCAAAAGATCAAAGGCGCCGATGCAGCGAACCCCTCAGAAACGACGATCAAGGGCCCCTCAGAAAATCTCTTCCATCGGGGGGGGTGTGGATATTAAATGGAATGGCCCGAGTAGAGTAATCGTATCCACATGATTTTTAACCAGCTTTGTGTCTTCCTTAGTTAATAAATACTTAAACAATTTTGGCTAAACTACATAATACAGGGAAACTTTTCTAGCTATTCTAATTGAGGTGCCCAAATGCAATTTTTTTGTTAAGAAGCAGCACGAGTAAGGGCTTGATTTCGAATCGGTCACCCCGGTGTCACATCAGATTTGGACCCCTAGTTGATCCCCCAGTCTAAATGTGGACCCGCTCTTGCGGTTGAACCTCCTTATTAACGTAAAAATTTCCTTTTGCAACGACAAGTTTTTAGAATGAGGCCATCAATCTTGCGGTACATACTTTTTAGAAGCCGTTTACTGTTAAGTAGTTTTTATTGTATTTTAAAAGCCGAAAGAACTGCTTTGATAGCAAGACTGGAAAGCAAAAAAGTCATTGCTGTGGTTTATATGCAAATAACCTTATTTTTGAATTTTTAAAATTTACTTGGTAACATGAGTTTTTAAGAAGGGGTCCAAATCTGCTGGAAGATTTGGTTCTTTTTTTTGGAAGAGAGGGAGGGGTCCAAATCTGCAAATGGGGATCGAAATCTGCTGGAAGATTCCCATTACGGTCCTCAAGCTATCAGTAACATGTACATTTGTTATGATTATTATGTAACAGTGATAGTACATCTTGAAACACATTATTGTTATTATTATTAATGTAATAATAATAAAAATTATTATTATTTCTGTTGTTGTTGTTTTTTTGTCGTTAAGCAACGAAACTTTGGTGTTTCTCTTTGGCTAGGAATATCCAATAGCACAATCAAACAAGCATTTAATATACTGTCATACAGGCTTATGTCCCTTAGTTGCGCCTTTACATAATGTCAACATTGTGTCTTGCTTATCAGCCTTTATTCCAGCGTAAATCCAGCTTATAAAAGAATGGTTGTGGCCTTACTGAATCAAATATTAAATGTTTTCATTTTTCAGGTCTGGGAAGGACTAGGTGTTGTTAAAACTTGCAGAGATATTCTTGGAGAAACAGATCCAGTAAGTAACAGTCATCAAATGTTCAGTAAAAGGAATGAAATATGTGCAGAGAGCCACAGTTTGACTTGGAGCACAGAGAAAAAATTTAATGGGATTGTGCAGTTCCAGAAAATATCCATACTCCCCCCACGGAAGGTTTTTTGTTGTGAACCCCCCTCCCCCCAAGAAATTCCAGTTTAGCTTGATACTTTGCTTCTAAAATTTTGGCCTGTAAGACCCCCTCCACCTTAGAATTTCCGATGACCTTCCATGGGGTGGGTATGGATTTTTTCTGGAGCTACACATTGCACTTGTTGGATACACAGGAGTAACCAAGGAGAAGTTTTTAGTGAATTACTTGAAAAAACATCATTTTCATTTTCTGCTACCTCGGACTGTTTCAGGGCTTTTTAAAAGTGTTTTTTATGCGAGCTAATACAGTATGATCAATTTGGATTCTTTAGCTGAAAACTTAATTAGGCAGTTGATACATTTGAGCTGCTGTTGGCTTACCAAAAATACTAGCTGACCTTATTTTGCCCTCTATATGAATTACCTGTCCTTCTGAAGACAATACAAAAATTGTTTCTTATATTACTTGCCAAAGAAAAGTCTTAGTTTTTCATGAAGATTAAATCCTAATATCTCAGGCAATTTCGGCCTTTCAAATGGATATTCTGCTGGAATGAATTAATGGATGCACCTGGACACAGGTCTGTTATTAAAACAGGGCACTTGGTCCGAGTGCACTGAAGTAAAAACTTTGACAACAATTATCAATAAATATGGCAATAGTTCAGAAAAGCTTGTACACATGAAGTGAAGGTCAGATTACATTTTAATATGTTCGACAGTGGTGCTTGCATGATAGGAGCTGTTAAGGTATAGCAGTGCTTACTGGAACAGGGGAAAGATGGAAACTTACTAAAATGGGGATACTTATTGGGAAGGCACTTCATCAAATAATTAAAGTAAGTCTAGAATTCTTCACAAATTTGGGGGTAGTTGCATAAGTTGTTGGATCACATTCTACTTGTGCACAGTCTGTACAAGTTTAAAATCACCATCATGACAGCATACTTATACAAAAACCATTGTAAAATTAATGGTTTTAAATTAAACATAGGAGTCATGTCATAAGTCGGTGAAGTATGATCGTCCAGGGGATGACTTCCACTCAGGTTGTCAAAACGTCAGTCAATGTCATTACAAACAATCCTCAGACGATCATACTTTGCCGACTTAACAATACAGAAAAGCTACAAAAGACAGCATGACCCTCATTTCCTTCGGGGTGAAATTGACTGACTGTGGCCATCACCAGGCTTTAATTCTTATTGTTGTTTTAATGCTGTTAAAATGTTCTTTCATTTTTAGGCAAAATCTAAACCAGGCTCGGTCCGGGGAGATTTCTCCATTCATATTGGCAGGTTTGTTAATTTACCGTGCTTTTTCTGCAAAATTATTAGTCATCCACATCAAAACTATATTCCATTAATTTGAAAGCCTGATTAATATTGATGATACCCAAGATTTTTTATTCCCAGAAAGTTTTTAACAGTGTTGGTGCTTTGTTATGTTACCAAGCTATCAGCAAACTATCCAAGAAAACAAGTAGAACATTTTCCCATATCCCAGAAATCCACTGGGTGATATCATTCATGGCTTACGCATTTTACTGGACTGGAGAGTCAAAAATGTGTTGAATCAACATTCCATTTTTTTCCTATTTTATTAATTTGCTTCTTTAGGAACATCTGTCATGGCAGCGACTCAGTTAAAACAGCAAACCATGAAATTGCTCTCTGGTTTAAAGACGAGGAGCTCGTGGACTGGCAACCAGCAGCGTACAACTGGATTTATGAATAACTTGCCTTTGTGACAATTTCAAATGTGTCAAATAAAGTTTGAATTCGCAAAAGATTACAAGTTTGATTTTTTTTATCAGTAAGGTTTTGACACACACTGTAATGCCCCAGTCTGTGTTGCAGATGAAATTTAACCTTGTAAAGTTATATAGCAATGCCATATTACGTCTGCAATGCAGGCTATATTGCCCCCAGTTGTATCTTGTTTTGCTTGCTAAACTGTTCCTGGCAGTGGGAATGATTAACCATTAAGTGAACTTCATAAGGCTAGATAAGAGCACTGCCAAAATTGAGCCTGAATGCAGATTACTCAAGCTGTGAATTCAGCCACTATTTCCCTCTCCAATCCCTGCAACCTTCAACTCCCATGGTCGTTCTTTCTACCTCTTGAGACCCGAGGGAAAAAGTTGCATCTCACAAGTCATGATATTGTCAACACCTTTATGACTTGTGTAAGCACTGATAGCACTCAAATAATTGCTGACAGAATCAAAGTTAGACCCTAATTATCCGAACTTGCTGGCACTCCCAGAAATAGTCTGAATATTAGAGAAAATGACCAATTTAGAAAAAAGTGAAATGAATTCATCATTAATCAAGATTTGGGCTAGCAACCATCCTTGAGGAAATGGTAATAATCACATACTTGACTTGAACTTTTCTGGGTGATCCTGATTTCTTCATGAGGATTAACCTCCTGTGTTTGTCTTAAGTGAGGGAAATGCAATAGTACACTTCTTTTTTCTTCTACTCCATTTTGACAAGTGGAAAGGGTGGTGTACAAAGTTCAGTGCAAGGATTGTAAAGAGGATTACATTGGTGAGATGGCTAGAACATTTGGGATTAGACTCTAGGAGCACAACAACATTACAAGAGCATCGACAACTGTTGTACAGTGGGTGATCACCTCAGGGACACGGGACGCACTCTTGACTTCTTTTCCTTCTTGATCATTGCAAGGAAAGGTGACACTCTTAAGAGACGAAGTAGAAAGGCCATCGAAATACACTGCCAGGCCCCAACAATGAATCAAGACAATGGATACGAGCTCCCGGCGATTTACTAGGACGTTTTGTGGCAAGTTTTTCACCATCCTAAATCACCTGACAAAACATCAAACTCCATCACTTGATAAAGATTCCACGATGGAATCGAAAGCTTGTGGTTTTTAATACATAAATTTTGGATCCTGTGAAAGACACCCGATTTATTTTGATTCAATATGACAGGATCAAGTACCAATTTCTCCATTGATAGTGTCTCAACTGTTCTGCAACTTACTGTAGTAGCATCCCACAATGGGCTGGTGGAAAAGGCTCCACAGTCTTAAGTCGTGGAAACCAGTACATGTGTAAGGTTAAACAAGCCACTGAAAAATTCAATTCTGTACTTCTTTTATTTTGAACTCTGTTCCAAAAAAGAATCAAAATAAATATAACTTAATTTTTAAAATATACTATTACCATAAAATTTATTACAATAAATTTGAATTCTTTATATTGATAATTATTAATTTTCCACTAATAAGGTTAATATCATTTTTAATACAATACCATAACGTTAAATAACACCAAATTCTTTACTTTTAAACTGAAATTTTTAGTTTGTATTCACCAACTTGTGGTGTCAGTTTCTAATAACGGTACTTATACTTTTTATGCCTTGCACAGATCACCTTCTTTCAGAATTGATCATGCATTTCATAAAATTAATGAAATGAATGAGGCTGACTGATATAAAAAGATAAAAACAAATAACAAAATAAAGTTTTAACCTCCCCCCACCCCCCACCGCAAAAAACAATATTTATGTAACAACAGGAGCCCATTAATTGATATGAACACTTCAAGATCATTGTTTGCAAATCACAATACCATCTGATGAAAGTCTGAAGAAATGCCTGAATTGATTATATATTGTCGTGTGGCAAATAACAAATCTGCCGGGCGATGTTTCTAGTTGCTTAAAATAACTAAGTCAATAAAACGACAATATATGACTAGATACACATAATTTTGTGCCAAATTTTTGGTCTAAAACAGAGTATAAGAGTTTGACCAATTTTCTCTGAAAAATGGTGTTTGGCCTGCCAGCTGGTGTGCAATAGGGTAGAGATTTCTGCTGTTTTGGCCTGAAAAAAAGGGAACCCTTCATGTAATTAGCTGAAATGAGGTATGAAAAAATCAAACAGCTGACAGCAGAGAGCCACAAAAAACACATTTCTGCAGTTTGGCCAGAACCTTTATGCATACACACAACCAAACAACAAGTAGAGTAAGGTTTTGCCAAGCCATGGATATTATTTTGCAGCTCTCTGTTCTTTGTATACAAATGCAGTATGGACACATGTTGGCCATATTTAGCATCTGCATAGGATTACGTGTAGGTACATGAGTGCTCTTCACCATGCCAGGCAGAAACACACTTCAGAAGTGAGACCTCTAAATGCTACTGACTACAAATGTCAGAGGAAAACAAGCTTTGCGATACTCGTTCAAGTGCTGCTCACATGCAAAGGTCAAACCGACTCTGTGTTCTGCATGATTCTTGCTCTCTGCTTAACCTCTTCTGATATGACTTCAGGACAAAGAGTAAATAAAATAAGTTCAAAAAGAACCTGAAACAAAAACAAGAAGCAATTATGTTAAAATGTGACCCGAACTAACAGAGGGTTTTTAGTTGTGCAGTAAGTAAATTTATACATAAAACTATTTCAGTTAATGTTGTCAGAATTTAAAGATTTGAGCTTACAAGACAAGATCGAAAGCTAGTATGAGTAGCTGTAGATCTTTTGTGATTCGGCTGTAATTTTAAGGCTGTCACTGCCATAGGATGGGTGAAAGTACCATGACCACACTGGTCTAGATGTGATTTATGTTCTTTTGCAGTGAATCATAGGTTAAGTTTGCTAATGTATTAATTAATAAATCACCTTGCCTAGTCTTGCTGTGTAGCTTTCCGAAAACATTAATTGAAATAGCTGTATGGGTAGTAATAGGACACAAACATAACGCCATGAAAGTACTGTGTAGCACATTATGTATTGTACTGGTTGAGGCAACAGTAAGCGGGCTTAACTTTGTAAATGCTCTACCACTAACCAGCAACACATGGGAGCTTGTCTAATTTCGATTTCTTTAAGTCTTGTGGAGGTATGTGAATGATGTTACTGTATACTACAAGGAATTAAATTCAGTTTCATTGGCAGTTGGTTACTATTTACCAAATAACCTCATGGAGTAATGGGGGCTACATACAGTGGACTATCATCCCTTCTGAGGAGAGCAGTGAGCAAGATCCCAAAAGGGTTAAGGGCTTCAGAGTTCCAGGCAAAAAATGTGGTGTTCCAGGACTCCAACAAAGAAAAGACTGGACCTGAATCACTTCAGGTCTCCTTTTGACCAGAAAATTATCAGTATTTTGCCTGGGCTCCAAGTAGAGAAAGTTTTCCAGCTACAGGCTCCATAGCAATAATTTGGGGGCCTCAGGGCTTCAAAAATCCCTCTTTGGGCCCCTTGCCTCTCAGACATCTTTTTCATGTTAAAGAGATCATGAAAAGACTTAACACCTGCCCTTTCTGTGAATGAGCAACCATGGTTTGCACAAATTCTATTGTTAACATTATATAACCTTTTTTAAAAAATTAACACTCACATAGAAGAGATGTTTTGTAACTCTGATATCCTGAAATGCTTCAAAAACCTACAACAAAGAGCAAAAACAAAATATCACCCATTACTTCTGGTTACCGACTGATAGTTATTTTGCAGGGCTACTACAGATATTTCAGCGCAAAAATTGAACAAAATTGAACACCCAGGCAATGTAACATTCTAACTTTTTTTGCAGGATTAAAAGAAAGTCCTGAATGGTATTAGCATGCATGCATAGCTACAACACATAGTGCTGCATTTTAATTACGGATATGGAGGGTTATTTGTATAAAATGAAAAACAAAATGCAATATACAAAGGATGTATTAGTACCTTAATGGTTCCAAGTTTACTGTTTTTCTTGCCCACCAGGTTTTGAAGAACTTCTGAAGATTTACAAATTATTAATTAAAACAGAACACTAAAATAGCCCTTACTAGAGAACAGTCTGTTACTATTTGCTAATACTTTCACAGTGAATAAACTACTAAGTAGAAGAAATTCTTGTTTTCTTTAATAATATTATTGATACTTTGTTTGATCCATTGTGTGTCTTTGAGTACCAGTACATATCAAAACTCTCTAAAAACTCTCTAACCCAGACACAATCTTCTTTGTAAAGATTGAAGTGATTGTTCCTGCAAGGTTCCACGTAAGAGGTATGTCCACCATTAAAGAGAGGCGTATCTACTTTAAATTTATTTCATTTTATTTATTTATTTATAGCTCATGGCCTAGTGGTTTGAAAGCTAGTTTGTTAACCTAGGTTTCTATTCTTCTCGTAAAAAGCATCTTTATTGTCCATTCTACATAAATTAGTGTAAAAGACGAAAATTTGACACTAATCCTGGCATTGCTTAAACATAAATTAAACAACCAGGCTCAGATGTCCTCTCAAGAAAGATGGTCATTTTAAGGCCGCGAGTGAGAAACTATGTCATCAGTATTTATTTATTTAAAGCGTATGCACAAAGTGCGACAAATGGTAGCGACATTGCACGACATATTCATGAATAGGCTCTTCAGTAAAACTTCCAGTTTCTGAATCAGTAATTGCACATACGTTAAATCGTGTGCCACAGATATCTTGTGACTTTTAAGCATTTTTAAATAAAAAATACTCTCGAAGTCCACCATTCCCCAAGCTCTCTGATAAGTTTCAACGGAATCGGCTCCCAAACATTCAAGATATAAAGTCTTTTAGCGTAAGACCTCCACCAAAATTTTGCCTTATAAATGTATTCATGAGCAGCTTGTCACCCGCGGCCTTAAGAAGTGTCCATCTTATAGCTAGGGTGTCCACTTTTGGAAAGAAACCTCCATTATTATCGGTGTTAACTAAGAAGGGGATCCATTATAAAGAGGTGGACATCCAATTTACAGCCATTTCAAGAAATAAGTACTTTATATCTCTGGTGTCCACTTCAACTGTCAATTTAAGAAGATCACTTCAGAGTTGTTTGAGGACATTCGTGCCCAAAATCGTCCCACCTACAGATTTTTCCAAACCTTTGCTGTAGTTAGATAATGACCCACTCATGTCAGAAAAGCAAAAAAAATGGGGGTCACCGTGCTCATTTCGGAGATAAAGCACATTGGAAATGTTGTATTTTTAGAAGCTTTGGTTATTAAGGCGAAATTGGCTTTCTTGCTGACAAGGAATAAAATAAGTTACGTGGAGGACTTTAGATAATGCTGATTTATTATTATTTTATTTCATCGCAAATAGGCCCATTTAGCAGATTTTTTTAGGTTAAATCATTCCTTCAGGTGAAATTAGCCTCACAGAAAGATAATAACATTGTAAGTCATACATACAGCTGTACATGCATTCGTAGAAAAATTTGATTGTATTTTAGTAGAAACAGCAATAAAATTAAAACTTCTCACGTTCAGAATTATGTATTTTTGAATAAGATGCAGAGAACCAGTAAAGGAAGTGATTTATCGAAAAAAAGAGTGGGGTCACCATGCATTTAAGAGAGTTAAGCACATTTATAGATACAAAAATACCCACCACCTCTGTATTTGTCTGTATTTCTTACTCATCACGTGCGCGCTCGATGCATGACATGGCATGACATTGCGATGTGAAGTACGTGCACAGTAAGGATGCGCACAAACAATTAGTGCGAACATCCTAGGAGGGGGGTGCCTGCCTTAAGGTTGGTCTCTGCCACTTGGTTATAAGAACCTTCAGATCAGACTGCACTGAAGTATGAGACTGACTGTTGAGAGTATCATACACTCAACCTCTTACTTGTAGTCCTTAATGTATTATTGAAATTTTTTAAATAAAAAGAACTGGCTGATTAATTTCATATTTACCTGGAATGTTCTTTAGAAGTTTTTGTCTAGCTTTTTTGCTAGTTTCAATTTTTTCCTACAAAAATAAAAGGATAGCCTCAATTAGCTCATCTCTCTGGATGTTTGACTTTTCTGTCTATAAGCTGTTCATACATGTACATCTACTGCTATCAAAAAGGTAATGGCATGAATACAAAATATTGACAGTGTCACATATACTGGTATTCAATCGACATCAGCTCATCATTTACCATTGTCACTTTTACAATATCAATTATGCAATTCATAATAAACTTCAAATTAAAAAAAAAATTAATATTTATTTTAATTAGGTAGGCTTTTAGGAAATGAAGCCAGTGCATCTGGATAGTTGACAGTCTAGATAATTGAGAAGAATATTTTCTGGAAATACATGTAGCTCAAAAACTGACAAATCATCAAACAAGATTATCATATACCTGTAAACAACCACAGTAGCTAGACTGAGACAAACTGTTGATAATAATCATTGCAATTGAGTGACCATTGTTTCGTTTTATTTAACAATTATTCGCCAAAGGCGAAGTGGATATTGTGGAATTACTTTCCACAACATTTGCTGAGCCTGAGGAGAATAATTGTTTTAGTATAATTGCTCAGGTGGTCATCAGAGCAAATGCATTTTCTTTTTTCTTTTCTCCAGAAACATCAAAAAACGTGCAGCATCCATTTTGGGGTGATTATAGCAAGAAATGAATAGTAATCCTCAACCAATCAGAGTGTGCGCTTCTCTATAATCACCTGAGTAATTACACTAAATGTTATGATGCCTTTTGTTATTATGCCTTACCGCTTCAGTGCGCAGAGTAGCAGGCTTTGCCAGTTCCCCTCCAGGCCACGTGGAGTCACGGAATAAGTGAATGTAGTATGTCACCATTGATTCAGAAACTAGCCACTCAACCATGTGATGAATCTCTCTAGATAGCCAAAAAATATAAATTACTGCTAGACCATACATAATGTGATGATTGCTGCATTCTATTCGAAGGCTGATGTGGTTGAAGCACTGATCAAAAACTTCACAGAAAGAATTGAACAGTTTGTAGTTCAAACTAGACTCACTTGTTAATAGTGCCCCCAAATGTCACTTGTACAAATGCGATTAAAGTTCTTCTCAGCCATTTGAAAACTGAAATAAAAAATATAAAATATTTTGTATTATTATTATTATTATTATTATTATTATTATTATTATTAACTAAGCGTAATGTAATTACAAGTCACTGTCACATTATGACTGTCTCATCAGGATACAAATTTGCAGCTTATGGTAGTGGGGGAGTAGGATTGGTGCAGTTGTGAAAGCACTCAACCCTCACCATGTGTGTTTAGGGTATGACTTGGCATCTCTTTTGAGCATTTTGTTTTTAGTTGGCTCTGGCCTTGCTTCAAAGGTTTTTTCCCAAGACTTTCAGTTTTCACCACCTTCCTCAAAAACTTTAACATAAACCAATTCTGCATGTAATTTTACCTTGGATACAGAAAAAGGAAAGAAGGAAGAAAGGAATGACAAACTGATGGATAGATTGACAGACAATGACTGTTTGACAGATGAACTGACAGATTGACAGATGGAAGGACAGACAGAGATAGACTGACTGACAGACTGACTGACCGACTGACCGACCGACCGATTGTCTGATGTCAGGTACTGACAGACAGGTTAACTGATCAAGTTATATATTAAATATTAAACAAATGACTTTTTTAACAGCAATAAATAATCTATTACCTCCTTTCAGTTCAAATATTTCCCCAATGAGACCATAGAATGGCTCTGCTATGGAGTCTTTGCGCATGGTACTGTAAAATGTAAAGTCAATGATGCAGTGTAGTTTGAACTGTTTGCAATCAATAACTATTACAAAATTCTTGTCAATCAACATGCAAGTGAAAACCGAATGAATGTACATGTACTTTTCATTTTACCTGTCATCCTGATCAAGACCAGTTTCCTAAACAGAAAATCAAAAACAAGTGAATTTGATTGTTTTATCGTATTCCACTTGGGGAGCACAAGATATTACTAATAATGATATAAACATTATCACATTTTAAATACAGTGAGATATGCATTAAGGAAAAAGCAGTGCAAAGTCAGCAGTCATTAACCCTCTCAATTAAGTTATGTAATAAGAATTTTGTAAAACACTATTTGCATATTGACTGAGTGCATGGGAAGGCTATTTAGCTTAATGCCATTGACTGAGAGCCAAATGTTCACCTGTCCAGGCCAACCTAAAGCCATGAATAAAATTAAAGTTTCATCGCAATGAGCACTTTCTGTGCTGGGAGGCTGAATTTAAATCTGTCATAGGTGATCCAGAATACCGTATTTTCTCGATTAACTGCCGGAGGCGTTTATTTAAAACTTGGCCTCAAACACCCTGGCATTTTTTTGGAACCCAGCATTTATTCAGGGCCCGGCGTTTATTTTTCAGCGATTCATTTTTTTAAATATCAGTACAGGAGGTTTATTGAACCAAGCACCAAATTTTAACAGAAAAGTTCAAAAAAAGGTGAAACAATGCCATCAACTTTGTCTCATCTAAGTACGTATCTAGTAAGTTATTAAAAAAACACCACTCGCAGGAAGTGATCAAACTCTTCTCAACGTTATGTTTCTCCGTAAAACATGGAGAAAGTGTATCAGTAACTGCTCCACAGCAAACGTACTGTGCAAGCAATTTAGAACAAGGTGGTGGCGAGGTTCCTGCTCCATCAGTTCTGAGAAAGGCAAAATTATGAAACGATTCAAGGAACTGCTGGAGGTTAATGCTGGAGAGACCCTCGAGATGATCCTTGCCTGGTGTACAAGCCCGCAGCAAAGAACGATGACTTAAAGGAAATGGGTGATTCCAGAAAATATCCATACCCTACCACGGGTGGCATCTTCATCTAGACCCCCCCTTGCCTTAGGAAATTCCAAAATGCTCAACCCCCCCTTGCCCTCGGAATTCCAAACCGTTCTACCCCCCCCATGCCTTCGGAATTCCGTAATCATTCAAACCCCCCCTTAGGAATTGCCGCTTTATTCTTCCAACTGATTTGAAAAGCCCTCTCTATATTCCAAACACCTTTATTAAACGGAAATTAATCCTTTCGCTCCCTCTGAAAGGAAAAAACGTACATTCAGCACAGCAAACAATCAACGTTGCGTGATGACAAACAGCGGCCGACTGAGTGATATTTTACATTGTAACCTTCCACGGCAAAACGTACACTTCCAATAATCCGTTAAACATTAGAAAACTCAAACGGCTTTGAAGTCATTCCAACGCTTGGTCCAATGTTTAAACGCGTGTCTATAATTTTTGGTGTCGAGGGTTGCCGTGAATAATTTGCGTGCCGAATGCGGACGTAAAATTTACCAACAAAGCTAAAATTTTTAGAATTGAAATTGGAAATTCATAATTGCGTTTGCCAGACTCAAACCTGCTGTCAAAAGCGAAACTGTTGAATGCAACCTATTCTAAAAATCGAAGGTTATGATGTTAGGAAACGAATTAGAGTAAAATAGCAAGCTTTTTTCCCTGCAATTATTTTTAGTTCACAGTGAACGCAATTTGCATACTGTACTGCGGCCTCAAATAAATTGCGCGAGAACAAATCAAACTTTTTCCCCGCACTTTATCCTTCGATTAAAATTAAAATAGTAAATGAAACTCACATTGAAATTCAAAGTCAATGACAACTTTAAACGAATTTGTACAAAATAGTGAATGTAGTCTGATCAAAAGCGCATCAAATTTGCATAACGCGTGAAATCCGACCTTTTCAATGAACGTCGCATGGTATGTAACGCAACAATTTCACATGTGTCTCGATGATATCTGCTTTAATAGAAGGGCTGAAAACCCTTTGCTGCGATCTACAGTATTGTATTCGAGCAAAACAATCGAAGAAAAGCCTACGATCGCTTTTGTGACCGATCTACTGGCAAGTGAACAGCTTTCAGCCGTCATGTTAGCATAAACATTTTATTGACCATCACCATTGAAATGTGTCTCCGGCGTGTTGATTGAGTTGAACGTGTCTTGTGTTTACGAGTGAATCATCGTCCTTAGATATGTCGTTTTGACGAGTTTTTCTTGAAGAGACGTAACTACACCAAACTGGAAGTTACTCTCCTGAAAACCCCGTATGCCTTCGGAATTCCAGTCCAATGAACCCTCCCCATGTCCTCGGAATTCCAGTCGACGTAACCCCCCCATGTCCTCGGAATTCCAGTCGACGTAACCCCCCCTCCCCTTCGGAATTCCGAGATGCCGCCCGTGGTATGGGTATGGATATTTTCTGGAACCACCCAATTGACACGATACCTACTGCGTCGCCGTTTCATCTGTTTTGGTAGTTTGGTTTGAATATCAGGGTATAAATTCAAAAATAATGGTAAAAAGAGAACTAGTATGCAGTTACGACACATAATCCTGATTTAGTATGCCCATCTCGAATATACGCTGGCACCTCAAGTAAATGCCAGGACCCCGAATAAATGCCGGGGGCGTTTATTTTAAACTCAGCCCTGTGTACCCAGCGTTTATTTGGACCCGGTGTTTATTTGGGGTCCGGTGTTTAATCGAGAAAATACAGTATTATCATTATGAAAACTACCATTGGATTTCCAAAGAAAAAAATTACTTTAACACATTTCTTTTTGCTATTGTGTGGTTTCAGAAAATATCCATACCTCTCCCAGGGATTGCTTTGTTACTTTGAAGCCCCCCCCCCAACCCCTCCTCCGGAAATTCCAGTTTAGCTTCATACTACCCTTTAAAAATGTTGGCCTTTGAGACCCCCCACCCCTCCGAAACTTCTAATGACCATTCATGGGGTGGATATGGAACCTCACATTCATTTTCAAGTAAAATTAAGTTGTAAAACATCAGAAAGCAGGGCTAAAAATTAACTTCAGTGCTTGGCCACCACTCGGGCCAGTATCCCTGAATTCTTAGTGGCCCAGGCCAAAATAAAGTAGCCCTCAAATTTCCTCTACTAACACAAAAAAATTTTAAACCATTTTTACTCGAATAAACGCCTCATGGCTGTTTGAGCCCGTGTTTTTTAGTAGGAAGAAATTTGCTTGATCTTAACTTTGTCTTGAAAGCTCACATTTGCCAATGTAATGTCAAGAAATTGGTAAAGTTGTTCTAATAATAAAAACTCTGTTCGGTCTGTGTTGGGGATCATTCGTCTCATTCTTGTTTGCTCTTTTCTTCACCTGCAGGTTCTGACTTGGTCCTTAAACTCCCAAAGAAAAACTGGACCATTATTTTCCAAATACGGACAAAACGATCTTGTCAACATCTATAAACTTCATTATCACGATTCTCAGTTTCTCTCGATTGCTTTAATTTGAATTCAGGTGAAAACAAGTCTATTATATCGAGCAGTATTGAGTGATTTTGCCGATATTCATGTTTGAAAACGTACTGCATTGAACTCTGGGTATGTCTGGATTCTCGTGTCAGTAAAATCCAAATGGCGTCTACATATCGGAGTGATCTAAAAACTTGATCACGAACGACTATGAATTTTGCGCTTTAAAACTAAACTTTTACTACAGTTGATGAACTTAGAGTCGAGGAAAGAAAAGAAAGGTACTCCAATGAAAGAACATTTTATTTTATTGTTATTGCTACTCTTTTCGTACTTCTCAAATCGTAGTCACTCTTCGGGCAATCAAACCTCAACTTTTAGTGGCCCTGGACACTTTTTAATCGCCATGGGCGACCGTGCAACTGCCAAGTTTTAACCCTGAGAAAGTCATTTAAAATCAAATTGTGGAGGGCTACATGTGATTCTAGCAGGGTTAAATGGCTTTCTCCCCCCCTGCTCGTGCTAATGCATACAGCCCTCAAAAAGTTTTACAATAAGGCAAGCAAGGGTTAGGTGGCAATATTTCTTACCTCCTCTGCCTCCTCAGCTGGAATAATGTCAAATGGTAAGCTAATGCAAAAGAAAAATTCACTGTTGGTCATCTATTTAAGACATCAAATCACTGAAGACAAACTTTCACAAAAAAAACCAAGTTTCACAGACATCAAAACAAATGTGCATGTAAGTATATCAAAACAAACATAAACATTTACATCAACTTCAGTCTGTAGGAAAAATTTAATTGCATGGAGAGTGACTGTTTTAATGGTTTCAGTAAAACATAACAGTTACTACAAGGTACCTTTTTAAGACCGACAGAAGGGAAAACCCTTTCTTGGCTGGCTCACTGAAACCAAAGAGTAAAAGAATAGTGCTGGTTGAAAAAGGAAATAATACACAAAAACAGGGTACGTGGCAAATTTCAGTTGAGCAGACTGTATGGTTCCCACAACCTTAAGGCTTACACCCCTCACATTATCTTATGAAAGCTTCACCACTCCTAAATAAAAGTGACAGGGTCCTTGCTGTAGCTGCCAAAATGTGTGGTTTGGTACTGGTTAGGGTATCAAAAATTAAATAATCACAACATCACTACAATTACCCTCGCATCTTCACAAAGCTGTACAAAGGGACAGACCATAATTATCACTGAGCCAGTCTCAGTGGGTACCCAGGACAATATTTTCATTGCTTATTTTTCAAAAATCTTATGAAAAGAACCCTTTTTTTAAAGTTCAGTACCCTTGACAATGGAATGAATATCAAAATATTATCATATCCTTACCTTTGCTTCTTCAGATGTTCAGGACTGGGGCTAAGGAATGAGTACAGTTCCTCACTCAAGCACAGCTTTTCATCTGCCAGTAATGTCTTCAGTAAAATGAAAGAAAACTCATTAATTTTTATTAAAGCTTGACATCCCCTAGCTAGCTAGTACATGCACTAAGTGTACAATAAGAAAGTTACCTGCAGATATTCCTCTAAAGCTTTTCTTGATCTTTCTAAGAACTCATCATCAATGGACTTGTACCACTTCTTTGCAGGCACAGGCAGTTCACGAGTGAGCCAAGCACAGCACTACAAGGTACAAAGTTAAACTTAGCACCATGTTTTATAGACGTTTTACAAGGATGGGGAGTCTTAACCAACTAGAATGTTGATGTCATGAAAGTTTCAGTTGGCAACTGCTTGTTATTACATCTCTGACCTCAGGGGGGAGGGGTACCCTTCCCCTTTAATATACTAGCTTTTCTAAGAAAATGTTACCCCTTCTGTATGAGAGAGACTCATAAGAAACTTTATCTCTTAAGACAACTTAAGCGCGCAGGTATTGCTAACAATGACCTTGTAAGATTCTATTGTAGCGTTATCAGATCAATCCTTGAATATGCATGCCAGGTCTTTCATTACAATCTACCATTATATCTCTCTGAAGAAATTGAATGCATTCAGTGCCGTGCATTGCTCATGATATTTCCAGATTGTAGTTGCAGTGAAGGTTTAGTTAAAGCTGGCCTTCCAACCCTATATGATAGAAGGAGCACATTATGTAAGGAACTCTTCAAAGACATTGATGCGCAGGGCAACCATAAACTCAGGCACCTTCTGCCATCATGATCTCAGCAGAATTATAATCTGAGATCGACACGCGCCTTTGCTGCGCCTGTCTGCAAGACAAACAGGTTCAGAGACAGTTTCATAATCAGCCACTGCATGTAGTATATTTTAAATTGTCATCATATATTTTTATTGTAAATAATTTATTCACGTAATTCAGTCATTTGACTGCAAAGTGTATTTTATTAATAAACGGTCTATCTCTCTATGCCTAGAACAAAATAATGCAAGTATATGCCAAAAACAGTAGATGATCACTGACTTCCTGTCTCTCAAAAAAGACTTCAAGCATTCTGAAACCTGTTGCAATATTTAGATGTAAATGCCATCCATTTTATTTTCAGGGATATTTCCAAGATCCTTTAAAATAATGCTTTTACAAATTTCCCTACTCTTTCATATACCAGACACATAAAACACTTTTGGGTGGAGCCTCCTCTTACAGCCTACAAAGGGAGTACCCTCCCCCACCCCCAGGACCTGTGGCTTGACCTAATGATGTGAAAGCACTGTTAGTACCTCTTTCAGTTTGATATGAAGAGTCTCAAAATCTTTGAACCTCCTAGTGACAACCCAGCCTTCAGAATTGGTGGTTCCATCCCCGTCTGCTGACATTCCTCCTTGGGGTAAGGCTTGTCTTTCTCCTGCTGTACTATGAACCACAATAGCATATACAGGAATTGACCTCTCACCATCTGGATTCCACTGTGAACAAAATCAATCATCAAAAAATAATTAACATGGTTTCTGCTCAACATTCGAGCAATAAGTGCAAAAATTATTTACTAAAAAACTGCTCAAAGGCGGGAACATTTTGAATACTATTTGAAACATCTCACTTTAATTTGCTTCTCCAAGTGACCCTGCAATTTCATTCTCAAGCAATCTCAAGAAAATTAATGTCAAATCTTGTAAAGATATGCTAAAAACGGGTGTCATTTTGTTTTGAACTGGCATGAAGCATCTTTTCAATTAAAATATGGATAACTTCAATTTCAATTTTCTCTCGCGGGGTCAGCTTGGGAGCTTAAGTATTGATAATTTCTTCTTTTTTAAAATTCAAAATGTTACCATGCTCAGAGCTGCAAATAACTGTCGGTCATCGGACAATGTCCGGCTAAAATCGGCCCATGTCTGACGAAATCTTAACTTTGGTCGGACATTGTGTCCAGACAAATTTTTTTACCAAATAAGACGTAAATAATGATGAGAAATAATTATTTAAAAAAGACTTCCACTTAAAATAATAATTAAAAAAAAGCGTCTGACCACAGTTCTGTTTTGTCCGACCAAAATGGAGACTTGGTTGGACATAATATTATGTCCTTTCAAGAAAGAAATATTATTTGCAGCCTTGCATGCTATGAGTACTTTTTTGGTAACTTTATGTTTGCACTTACTGCTCAAACATTCAGCAGAAATCGTCTTAAAATTCAGTAACTCATTGAGCATTTGTTGCATTAAAGCCAAGACACATGGAGCAGAACATAGATGTCAAACGTGGTGTGCTGAGCAATGTGCGTAGTTTGTGCTTACAGGTCTGCTGTCGTGCAACTGTAGTTTGAACCCATGGCATGTGATCCCAATAGTATGATATTGCTCATCACAGGTCTCCCATAGCTCAGCTTATTTCATACAACTGTGGTTCGTACCATGGCATGTAATCCCAGTTGTATGATATTGCTCACCACAGGTCTCACATGGGCTCAGCTTATTTCATACAACTGTAGTTCGTACCCATGCATGTAATCCCAGTATTATGATACTGCCCACCACAGGTCTCCCACAGCTCAGTGGTACAGCATTCCAACTAGGATCAAGGGAAGGTCATGGGTTTCATTCCCATTGGGAGCTAGGAATTTTAGTAAGATCATGACACTTCATATTTGTTTATTTGTTATTAATTTTTTTTTTATTTTTACTTTATTTATAGAATGTACATTGTACCTCTACACTTGGAATCTCTATCTTCCATTTCCCCAAATTTTTGCACCATTGATCTTGAAAAACAGAAATTGCAAAAAACAAAACAGAAAAATTAATACTAAAAAGAACATTTTAGACAGATTACAGCTTTACAGCAAGTAACATACATGTACATATAACTATTCAATTTCAAATTGTACCTGTTCTCTCCACATGGAATTCCAACTGCATTCTCTCAACTTTTAATTTCTCAATTTCTCTTTCCAACTGTTCCATTTCCTGGCAAAATTAACAAAACAACAATCCTTAAATGGACTCTTAATTACAACAGCTTGGTCTGTCCTCAACTCATGCAGATCAGAAGAATCTGGATTTCTCAATTTAAAATTACTGTATAGGAAATCACACCAGTTACCTGGACTTCTGCTCCATAACTTCTCTTCACAAGTTCTAGTTGCTGTGTCTGAAATGAAATAGGTATCAACTTATTAAAGATTATATATTTTATTATTTTATAATTTCCAAAATGAGTTATTTTTTCTGTGATATAACTGGTGAAGGTTAAAAATTTCACGTCTTGTGAAAAGAATGTCAAACCATAAAATGGCTCAATGACTTAAATGTATCCCCTAAGGTGCCTGCATTTACCTTCATACCTTCGCAGAGCTGTCAATTAAAGATTAGAAAGTGGGGAAAGTACAAAAGAAGCCTAATTTTTCCCACTGTTGTCAGTCCTTTGTTTTTCCCTCAGAGTACCCAGGGCTCAAACTCCTAATAGCTTGGAAAACTCTGTGGCCCCCACCCTACATGTATTTTCAGGCTCATATTGACTCACAATCCACATGAACCAGTTTTGAGAACCCTTTCCTCCTGGATTCCCACCTCCCATTCCTTTGCAAGCCATTAAACTTCAGATGTTACCTTTGAAGCTAGTCTTTGATCAAGAACTTCCAACTTGTTCACTATAGCATCACTTCGCTCTTCCACTGTGCTCGGCTTACGTCCTGGAATATTCATCAAAGAATCATGTTACATGAGAGCAAGATGGTGTAGTGGTCAGAGCATTGGACTTCAGTTCAGACGGTTACTGCCACCATATTTAATTTAATTATTTTCCTTAGACCAGAAATTTTACTCCACATTGTCTCTCCCCACCTGAGTGTATAGATGGGTACCAGCAACATTCTGCTGGGGGTAAACCTGCAATGGACTAGCAGTGCTTTCAATAAGCACTGACAACCGATGAAAAGCATCTGCAACTTCACTCAAAGAAGTCGGCTACTATTTCCCCTAAATTGAAGTAATTAAAGAAAGATTTCTTTTAAACCTTGTTGATACAGTCGGCTACTCTACTCAAACCAGCTGCCTTCTTCAAATTTTAATAAAACCCCTGCACTAGCATTCCTTCCAGGAGGGAGTAGTAAATTAGAATAATACTCTCAGTTGCTTCATGCTACAGAAACCAGGGATAAGCTCCAGCCATGTGGGTGTCCTGTGGCACAGATGCTACTGTACTTCAGCCTTTTATTACGACATGAAGAACAGACTACCCACCACAATAATATGAGTCAAGATTATGCCGCGTAATTTTTGCAGCTCATGTTTCCTTTTCAAGTTCTGAGCCAATTTTTTGCTCTTTTGGACTTGAGGGATCGTGGTAAGAAAAACGAAACTGGCACTTGCTAGTATCTGACAAGTTTTACTTATTTAAAATTTGTTTGATTAGTGCCATTTTTGAAGAAAATGGGTGCTGATAAATTATAATCGTGATAAATTTTGTAATTGGATGCAATTTGAGGCTAATTAGGCAAAATCACATTATCACATAATATCAGAACCCTGACTATTGAAAACACAAGACAGACAATCAAAAGTAATTTGATGAGAGAGAAAGTATCTCTGTCAGTAGTTTACATCTTACATACCAAGCTTTGGAGTTCCATCACTCTCATCACCTTCAACCTAAAATTTGCAGTAAGATTTTAAATATTACTTTATTTTGAAAATAATGCACTGTTTTGATTCGTTTAGCACCTATTATGTAGGTACAAAGAATTGTTTACTTACATCTTCATCAGTGGTGTCCACATCGTCATTCCAGTTGAATTCCATATCATCTTCATCTTTTTTCTGAGCACGCAACTCATCCAATTCTGCCTCAGACTGACACACAAACATAGAATATTCCTCACTCAGCACAAACTTGCGGTAAAATTTTTCTTCCAAGTTATTATAAACCCTTTTCTGAGCTTCAAAGAATGCTTGCAGGCCATGTGTTCCGAGCAGATATTGTTCCATTCCTCTGATAAGTGTGGTGTCCAACATCACAGACTTTTCTGAGGATGGTGCGACATAAACCTGGTATATTTCTTGTGCACTCTTGTGTAGTTCAGTGTGTTTGACCAATTTTAGATTTTCAACTGCCATCCAGAAACTGCAGTGAAGCAAGCAAATTAAAAATGTCACTCATCATCAACAGGAAGCAACTGCAATGGTTTCTACATTTTATTTCACCTGAACGGAAAGCTCAGAGATACAAATAAATTAAAGTAGGTGAAGAGACAATGGTTGTCCAAAATCTTTCAAATATTAGGTAATTATGGTAAATCCCAACTGAGGTTGGACAGTTGTACATCCTGGGGGGGGGGGTGCTCAGGTACATTATTGATGGGGAGGTGCAATGGCCTTTTTTGCGATCAACCCCTTTTTTGGGATTAGAACTTTATTGATGGACTTTTTTCGGGTAGAAAGATTTTGGCAGGTCTTTTTCAGGCTTGATAAAAATGTGCATCTGATTATAAATGTGCGTCCCATGGGACATACATTTCGTGACTGAACAACTTGTGTTAGTTTTTTGCACGTCGATAAAAAATTGCCTTCAGCATGTGTGCATGATATCTGACCATATTTCTGTATGTATGTTTGTTTTTTTTTTTCAAAGAAAATGGTGACTTAGTCAGTGTCATAAAAATGTCATTACAATAAAATAAAATACATTGTGAATGGTTTAGTCATTTCATAAGTAGATTGTTTTCTTGTCTGGATGAGTATAATAACAAAAAGGACTATTGGTGACAATGGTTAACATTTAACCAATCCACGTGCTGAAGTCATGTTCCCGTGGCACTGACGACTTCCGCATAGAATGTCAAAACTTCAGTTACTGTTGCCAACAGTACCTGACCTGACCCAGACCTTTTAATTATTTTACGACTAACATGAGAAACGTTCGCCACAAAACACTAGCACTGGATCGGCCAAGATTTATTCGTGAAAAACAGAAGAATCTTGCCAAAATTCTAAGTAATTTTAGTGGCAATTTGTGTTTCCTTTTCTGTTCAAATACCCTAATTCTTTCTCCAGAATGCATGAAATGCATTCTAAGAGGCCCAAAGTTTCAAAATTTTCTGGGGGAGCATACCCCTGGACCCCACTAGAATCTCTCATTAGTTTATTCTCTGCCTACTCATAAAATTTTGCCACCTACTCAGATTCCTATTGAAAACCCTGCTCAGTGTTTATGGCAATTCCATAAAACAAACACACAAGGAAAGAAATTGGATACCCCCTTACCTTAGCATGTTCTTGCTGCCAGTTTTGTTCTGAAGAAACAACATGAAAAAACTCCTTGCCAAGCTGTTGTCCATGACTTCTGTAAAACTCATAACTTTGGCCTGAGTTTTTGAAACTTTGCGAGCTGGCTTGACTTTCTCCTGACCTGCCTGTTTGATTTCCGCAGCTCCATGATTAGTATAGTCAGGGCCTCCCAACAGTTTGATACGACGTTCGCACTGTGATTTGGCTACAGTACACTGGTTGATGTAGCGCTTGAGATTGCGAGCTCTTAGCTGGGCATCCTTTTTCATTGCTTTACCTTGTTTGTTATCCTGTCCAAACTGGTCAATTCCTTTTAAATTATTAATTGTAGTTGCCTGCATAATTTCAGCAATGATGTGGTACCTCATAGAGAGAGAAGGGAGAAAAGTTGAAGTTTTAATGTAATTGAATACTTGACATCCAAAAGACTGAAAGCAAGTCTTGAACGGCTCATAACACCCAAAGCTGAAGCCAGTTTACAGTTAGGCCTCCCTGGCTGTAAGATAGGTGGTTAAGTTACACAGGGTTAGCTTTTAGGGGTCTTACAGGTCTTACTACTCTGTGTTCTAGGTTTTATTACATCAAACAACTACAGAATACGGAGCCATTTTTGAAACAACATTACATGTACTTAGTGGCTCATCAGTGAAGAAAAATGATCGGTCAAAAACAGTATGTTTGAGTTATACGTGTAATCAAGGTCAAAACAACATTAAAGTGTTATATTAGATAAATTATGATACCTGAGTTACAGAAGGTGTAAGTATTTTAGTTGATGTATATTTAACTGACTCAGTGACGTGTTGAGAAACTTGGTACTCTTTAGAACCGAAGGTATGTACAGCTGTATCTTAGCAACTAGCTCATGAGTCCTTAGTCAACTTACACGCTTCATAGAATGTCCAGGGTTTTCAATAAGGGCCGGCAGCCGGCGAAACTGGCTGGCTATTCCACATGAACTCACTACCTATTTGATTGAGAAATTACCTCTTATTTTACAACTAACATGAGAAACATTTGCCACAAAACATGAGCCTTGAATCAGCCAAGATTTATTCAGGAAAAACAAAAGAATCTTGCCTACATTCTGAGTAATTTTAGTGATGATTTGTGTTTCATTTTCTGTTCAAATACCCTAATTCTTGGCTTCAGAATGCAAGAAATGCATTCTAAGAGTCCCACACCCCCAGAGCCCCCCCCCCCCCCTACAATTTCGCACCTTCGTTGCGAATAGTTCATTCTCCACCTACTCCTACAATATTTTGCCACCTACTCAGGTTCCTATTGAAAACCCTGGAATGTCAGGAAGGTATGTACTTCAGTAGCTCAGATGCCAAGCCAGCTTGGGATATACAGGAGAGAAACCCTTATATTGTGTCCAGTAATATTTACCTGATTTGCTTCAGAGCTTCAACAGAGTTTGAAGTGTTAATCATTTTGATGAAGTCTTCATACGTTTCAGCATATGCATATCCCTGTTTGTGCTGAGCTGTGAGGGCTTCCTTTGCTTCCAAGTGCACAAGAAGAGTTTGGTTGATATAATCTGGATCACAAAGCATGTCAGCTAGAGGTTGAAAGACAGAGAAGGCTAAAATTTCACGCAGAAGATACCGCATGGTTGAACAACGAGAAATTTTGGGAGGTAGCAGACAATACAGCAAGACTTCTGAGGCTTTTCGGAGGTAATCGAGTTCATCAGCTCTGCTCTTGAGGCAGGGATGGAGCACAAAAGGCAGCGCATTGTCAGAGAAAGTTCGTGTATCCGCGAGCCGAAGCTGTTGAAAGTGTCTGCTGAGAATTTCAACCACATCGTTGGATAAAAATTTCACGGTGTCGATACATTTGAGTCTTTCCACAACATTTGCCGTGACAACCCACAGTTCTTCAGTTAAGAGGTCAACAAAGGCAGCCTCGTCCTTTCCCAAATCACGAAACCATGAAAGGCAAAAATCGCGAATAAATAAGTCAAAAACCTCCTGGATGGTTTTATCGACAGAACGTGACACCACAGTCCTGTGTTTGTAGGATTTATGAGTTTGGCTTCGTGTTAACTTGGCAAGAAAGCGGCTCACAGTTTCAACTTTCCTTGATGGCTTTGGCGTCGTTGGAATCCGTTGTTTGCCAGAGAGAAGGTAAAGCATTACGCCCGAGAAAATCCCCAACACTACCACAAAACAATTCCATAATGTCGAGAAGAGGCTTTGAAGAAAACCGACCTGCCATAACAGGGCAAGCAAGAGAACACAGCCCCCAAGAAAGTAAATTTGCATCTTTTTCGAGAGAGATACTACTAGAGCACGAACTAATGACTTGAATAGTAACACAATGCATAGACTTCAAAAACTTTTAACCATTTTCCAGAGGGTATTTCTCCATGTCGATTCCACAAGGATTTCCACTTTCCACAACCACTTTCCATTTGAGCCGATTGAGCCTTCAGATCCTGCGGACTGCACAGCGGCTTTACTGAGAAATTCGTGCGTGAGTGTACTTTGCCTCATGAAACCGCTGTCATAACTTCTGTTTATCCTTTTTTTTTCCTCCTGTTCGGTCCTGTTAAAAATGGAGCGAAAACTTTTCAGTGATGAGCCAAAGAAAGACGAATTTGTTCCTCTGAGAAAAAGTGTGAAACGTAAAGCAACTGATGAGGAAGACAACTTAATGAAATCCTACTACCATGAGCAGGAAAATATCAGCCAGCTTTCTGAGGAACAGATTGATGAAATAAGATGGCAAAATGGGATTGAGATTCAAGGAGAAAACTGCCCCAAACCCATAACTAGCTTCAAAGATTTAAATTTACCACCCAAACTTCAAGGATACTTAGCTGATAATGGTTATGTACGCCCCACTTCAATTCAGATGCAAGCGCTGAGTTGTGTCATGAGTGGGAGAGACATTATTGGATTAGCAGAGACTGGGTCTGGAAAAACACTGGCATATTCCTTACCTTTGTGCATGTTCTTGAAATCAAGGGAACCATGTTTACCTGGAGAGGGTCCAGTAGCACTTATTTTGACTCCCACTAGAGAGTTAATGAGGCAGGTATCAGATCACATTGCAGAATTGCTGAACTGTTTGATTAGGGCCAGAGCAATGACATTTCCGCAGTCTTGTTTTGGCAGTATTGGCCTCATACAGAACAGTAACACACACATGGTTAATAGTGCTGACATGGGCACAAGTTTACCTTATGTTTTCAATGCAGGGACACAAGGTGCACATGCCTTTCTTCCACCAGGAGCTGATATGCTATCGTCACCTTACTCTTCATCAACAGTAACCCCAGGTCACACCAAATACCAATCAGTTGGAATTTGTGGTGGCATACCCATTTCACATCAAGTGCAGGAGCTGAGAAGAGGAGTTGATGTTGTCATAGCAACACCTGGAAGGCTACTAGACCTGTGTGAACGTGGCCTACTCAGTCTGGACAAGGTGTCGTACTTGGTCATGGATGAAGCTGACAAAATGCTTGGCATGGGCATGGAAGAACAGCTAAGAAAGGTTGTAGGGCTTGCCACTGGTACCATCAGGGCCAGGCAGACACTTCTTTGGACGGCAACCATGCCAGACTCTCTAGAAAGACTTGCAAGATCTGCTGTGCTGAATCCTATAACAATCCAGGTGGGACCAGCAGGACTAATATCCCCGACTATACAGCAAAATGTTATTTTTATGCATCACTATGAAAAACCAGCTAAACTTCTTCAAGTGCTGCGAAGCACTCCATTTCCTCCTGTCATTGTTTTTACATCATCCATTCAGAATGTGGATTATGTGACTGAGTTACTAAAAAAAGAACAGTTTCATACGTCAGGCCTTCATTCTGAAAAATCCCAAGACTACCGCTTTAAGTTGGTAGGTGCATTTCGCGATGGCAAAGTAGATGTCTTAGTGGCCACAGATGTTGGTTCAAGAGGTCTGGACTTTCCAGAAGTAACACATGTCATAAACTATGATATACCAGACAGTATTGAAAACTATGTTCACCGCTGTGGTCGGACAGGCCGGATGGGACATTTTGGAGTTGCAACATCTTTTCTGACTCTAGACTGCAAGATAGCTGAGGAACTCAAGGAAATGTTGGAGGTTATGGACCAGGTTGTTCCCAAAGAGCTTGAGAACACAAAGCAGTTTGGAAAAAAGATTATACGGACAGAATTTGGTGATAGAGTTGTGGATTTTTGATCAGTTATCAGTCATCATTATAGCCCACCTTTGTTTCCAGCTGTCTTATGTATTTTAGCCTCCAGCCAGCTATTCCCCTAGCTGACTTTTTTTCAACCAGCTTGACATTTGACTATTTTCAGGCCAGGCCACAGGTGGCCCAAGCTCAAGATAAGAGGCATACGCCACGAACATGACTCTAGCGTATCAGCGTATAAGGTGGTGTTGTGTTACAACGGTTTGAATTTGAATTACAAAGGTTTGTATGGGAAAACAATGGATTTGTTTTCAATAGTAGAATTATTGTTGTTTGAAAATAAAGTTGACTTACTTTGTTGCCTTGTTGTATCCTTTGTCATTTGCCAGCTTCTCAGGCCGATTTGAAGCCATTTCGGCGGGTTAGCGATTATCGGAGTTTCCATTGTCTTCCCATACAAAACCTTTGTAATTCAAATTTAAACCGTTGTAATACAACACCACCTTATACGCCGATACGCTGGAGTCACGTTCGTGGCATATGTCTCTTATCTTAAGCCTGGGCCGCCTGTGGCCAGACTCACTCTTTGGTCAATCTCCAGCCATGTGCTCTATTCACAGATTCATTTCCTTGCTTTCAACACCATCCTCAGGCTCTTCTCGGTATTCAAAGTGGCATCAGGTGGCCATTTTTGAATGTAGACACAGGGACAAGATTGACAGGCTTACAGTTGGTCATTCCAGTCTTCTGGTGCCAAGCCACTGAACCATGGAAAACTCTGGTATCGATTTTTTCAGGGGAACTCATTTTACATAATTTTTCACAGCCAGACTAGCCATCTCAGCCATGGTGGATGAAATATGTTTTTCACAGCCGACTGAGAAGTGCAGTTGCTCAGCTGTGCGACACTTGTCTTTTCACTCGTTTTACCTGTGGGCTATTTCAGTTTGTATGGGATTCATGTTTGCGAATAGACTGTAGTCTATGTTTCCTATAGTGTATCTTTCTTCAGTCGGTCACGTTAAGTATTGCCTGTATCTGTAATTAACTGGATAGTTAGAGTGCAACTTTTCTAGCGTATTGACCCTTTAGTAGTCTTTGTTATTGGTGAGCGACTTACATCTAAACTAGCCTGAACTGTCTGTTTTGTAAATTCCCAATGTAGCTGGCTACATCTGTGAATTTGGACGGGATACAAGACGAAAATGATTTGTTATGTTAGAGTTTTACTGGCAGTACACGACCTGAGTGCTTACTTGGGTCTACTTGGGTTTGTCGGTCAAGCGTAAACTGGATTTTCAGAGTCAAAAGTGATTTGTTTCACCACAGCTGTAAGTTCCCTAGCCTACCAGCAGCCAGAATGCCTTCGTGCTTACTTGGGGTGTGTAAGTTTTGCATGACTTGAATTTTTAGAGTCTAAGCTGACTTGTTTCTTAAGAACTGTAAGTACCCCAACCCAACTGGTAGCCTTGCTGGCACTAAGCCTGCGTGCTCACTTGGGGATGTAGGTCTCGTGTCATTGAGATTTTCGGAGTCAAAAGGGTTTGTTTCATTCAGAACTGCAAGTACCCTTACTGGTAGCCTAGCTGGCACTGACCCTGCTTGCTTACTTGGGTATGAAGGTCAAGTGCAACCTGAATTCTCAGAGTAATCATTGATTGCTTTCATTAGAGCTGTTAGTTTCTAACCTACTGACAGCTCTCGCGCTTATTTGCGGATGTAGGTCTGGAGCATTTACGTTATAGCAGTGTTTTTATATCCCAAAAGCGTTTCATTCTGTCATTGGTCGTGATATAGGTTAAAAGTAACGTAGACAAAAGAGACATTTTGATTCAATAGGAGTTCCATTCTATTGATTGAATTCGCGAGGAGTTGCTGTATATTGTAAAAATTTTGTTCCTCTGTAAATTCTCTTGGTCGGGTTGGTTCTCACCGGGCATTCCCTAAATAAAATTATTTGTTTTCAAACACTACTGTGTGTTTCTTGTTGTGAAGTGGAGACAAAATGAGCGGTTGTAGCCTCGCTTTTCTATGAGTTCCTTTGAGCGATTATCAACAACATTCGTCAGTCGAGTATCTGCGTCAAAACTTAAGGCGCGGCTGAAAGGATCTTTATGCCTATTTACATCATGTTTTTATGTTATAACCCCCGAGGAAGGTTTGTGTCCCAAACCGAAATATATTCGATTTTTAGTTTAGCAACTTAGCCTCTTTTTCTCCTAGTCCTTTTTATACCATAAGCATCAGTTTGCTGCTTTATTTGTTCAAGTTTTTCGTGATCTTTGTCACAGAGCGGCTAAGAATTTTGCTAACAGCCCGTTTATTAAGTTCTTGTCTCGATGACAGCCCTTTTCAGTTCGCAGTTTTTTGCAAATCCCAAAAAATATTTCACATCGCAATGTTTTTTCAAAAATCACTGTCGAAGAGTTTGTCAAATCTAAAAAACTTTTACAAATCCTAAGAAAATTATTGGATCCACAAATAACTCTTCTAACAATCCGAAAATATTTTGCAAATCCATAACAATTATTTCAAATCGCAATTTTTGTACAAATTAGTATTGAAGAGTATGTCAAATCTAAAAAAAAAAATGCAAATCATAAGAAAATTATTGGATGCGCAAAACAACTTTGTAAAAAATTCAAAAATAGTTTACAATCCAAGAATCGTCGTGAAATCGAGAAAAAATATTTTTAAAATCGGAAAATATGTTTTGTCAAGTGCTGCTTGCGCCAGCAGTCAGCCAGCGTTAGACGTTTTCCTGCCATTTCGATTTATTTCCCGTATCCGTTTTCCCCAAAATGGCGGCGTTTTGTGCTTCGTGTGGCTGTAGGGGGAACTCTCGGGCGACAAATTTTAATACCTTCTTTTGTTTACATGACCACCAGCGTATTTTACAAGTAATAATAATAAATAAAAAACGTCACGTACCTTATTACATGAAATTTTGGCGACACTTTCATTTAGCGAATTTAGCTATTTTTCAAAAAATCGCTAAATTAAAATGCACCAAAATTAAGTGTCGCTAAATTTAAATTATTGCTAAATTAAAGTGGTCGATTATCACGTGTATCGGATGTCTACGTGTATACATTTCAGTCATTTCAGCTTAGCCTGCGTAGCAAGTGTTTCCGTAGGGCTATCCGCCCGTTCGAGGCGTTTTTGGCTTTTTGGCTGCGCAAAAATTGGGGCGAGCGCAACACTGATAGAAGCAGCGCACTTTTTTGCGGTCGCCCTAATTTTCGCGCGGCCAAAAAAGCGAAAAGTGCCTCGAACGTGCGGAAAGCCTTACGGGAAACGCTTGCTACGCAGGCTATTTCAGCTTCACAACTGAAATGGATTCTTTGCTCGCATTAAATTTCGCATTCCCATGTGGACTACGCGGTTTCCACGTTTATAAAGAGCTGTGGAATCCTAGACTAAATGAAAAGCTTGACACAATCCACGAAGAAAATAATCCGAACGACCACTACGCAGTTGCTGTAATGAGAAAAACTGTTAGTCGGCTTACACCAGTCGTAGTTGGACACCTACCACGGGAAATCTCAAGGTTTACAAGATTTATCATTCTACATGGTGCTACTGTGAAAGTAAAGGTTAGTGACACAAAATATCGGAGATCCCCACTCATTCAAGGCCGACTAGAAATTCCAGTTGAAGTGCAGATGGAAAATTCCTCTGAAAACCAGCAAGCGCTGAGTAAATATGAAACACTTATAGCCGAAAATTACCAGGAGCCAGTTAATGGAAAGTACGTAGATGCTACCCCAGATATTCTGAAAGCTTTGTATTCTGAAGACCAATTAACAGATTTTGAGGACGAAGGGGACGAAGAGGTGGACACGAATACGGCAGACCTGGATAATGCTGTTTTGGAGACTGGCAGCGAAGATGTTCCTTTGGGATCAACTGACGTCATTACAATAGATTAGCCCTTTTTTGCAATATTTAACTAGTTAAATGGTGTTAAGGTGATCTAATACTTTGACAGACTGGAATCTCGTATTACGTAGTCGCATTGAACTTTGATCGCGCTGATCAATCTCTTGTCGCGTGTAGCATTTTTCGATCCGCTTATTTTGATTTGTTTTATTTTGGATCATGTCATCGTGAAAAGGAAAGTGCCCGGGGTGCAAAACCCCAAAATCGAACCATCAGTTCGGTTCTCCTGGTAAAAATTGCCCTGGTCCTACTGAAAACCCAGTCGATGATACGGAGCACGAGGACAACACCTCAGACGAACCTCCAACATCCGTGCTGCTAGCGGCCATACGTAGCCTGTCATCCCAGATGGAAAACATACAGCTCCAGCACGATGCATTGAAAAAACAAGTCAAAGCCGACCAGTCCTCGAAGGACGCACAACGAGCGGAAACTTCGTCGCAAACCACCGCACCAGATACCAAGCCAGCCATGCCACCCTCAGCAGGGAGTTGAGCTCCGAACATTACGGAAAAAACAGCACAGGCAGCCGCTAAGGGTGAGTACCTTGACTTTGCTGATTTGTTATCCACCCTTAGCGCGCCCTCGACGACTAACGTGCCACTTACTAACCCACGTGTGCTCCCTGTCTCAAGTGATGTAACGTACGTAATTAAAGGCCATCGGAAACGCCATATCGATTCTTTTGACACGTGGCTACAAGCGTGGAACGTGTACGAAAAGCTGGTCATGGCTGCACAACCCGAACGTTACACGGAACTAGCCACTTATCGCGAGCAAATTTAGTTTGCTAATCGCAAGTTTCGTTGGTCGCCCATCTATATGTTTGATATTCACTCTCGTATGGCGTACGCATCTAAGGTGTCGCGCGACCCACGCGCTCGTCTCGACATTCTCGACACGACACTGTACGCTACAGTCCTAGACGCCTCTGCCCTACGTCCTCACCCCCGCCAATGTTCTCGCTGTAAGTCCTTTGACCATTTGGTCAGGGACTGTGCATTTCCCGCGCCCGATCAGACGGAGGAGACTTCGCCGGCACAAAAACCGAGCGGATATGGCAGAAACCTCTCCGGTAACCGCCCCTTCAGTGACCAGCTCTCCGCATGGAAGTACGCGAAATGGTACTCCCCTTCCGGCCAAGAAGGATGCAACCTCTTCCAAAGAAAAGTTTGCTTCCAAGGAGCCAATTGCAAACGAGCACACATTTGTAAAACTTGCCGGGGGGACCATCCCGAGGCCGATTGCGCAATCGCTTCCACAAATAAAGTCCCCATTTTCCATTGACGTATGGCGTGACGCTCTACGTAACCACCCGGACGGTGACTTTGTTAATGATTTGTTACATGATATAGAATAAGGTGTCCGTATTGGTTTTCAAAACGAACGCACTCCCGTTATTTCTCCAAATCTTTTTTCCGCTCTTTCTAATCCTGAACCCGTCGCAAAGGAACTGGAACGAGAACTTTTATTGAACAGAAAGGCCGGGCCTTTCTTGGCGCCTCCCTCTTCGAACTTTGTCGGATCGCCGATGGGTGCTATCCGGAAAAAACACTCGCAGCCTGTTATATGGCGTATTATTAACGATCTTTCGTGGCCGGCTAGCCAATCAGTCAACGACTCGCTTCATAAGGAACTATACACGTGCTCTTACGACTCCCTTGACAGTGTTATCGCATATCTTAATTCGTTCGGACCCAATGCGCTTTTGAGCAAACTTGATCTTTCCGACGCTTTCCGTCACATCCTGGTAGACCCTCGCGATTGGGAGCTTTTGGGTCCACCTGGCCCATAGTGATGACCGATGGTTCGACGCATACCGGCTATTTCCTCGACACGTTTCTCCCATTTGGTCTCCGTAGTTCGCCAGCTCTTTTTCTCAAATTTGTTAGCGGCTTACGCTATGTTATGGCGCAATGTGGAGCCGCCCCTCTTTGGAACTACCTGGATGATTTTTGGATTTGCGGTCCACCTGCTCCCAGCGACTCGTGTTCTCATAATCTGGACATCATGCTTAGTACATGCGCCGACATGGGCTTCTCTACAAACCCCGATAAAACAGTTCTCCCCTCAACGTCTTTAGTTCTTCTAGGCGTTCAACTCGACACTATCACCCAAGAAATCCGCATCGATAATTCTCGTCTAACAGAAATCATGGACTTACTTGAGCACTAGTCAACGAAACGACGATGTACTAAACGACAACTTCAGTCCCTTATCAGGAAGTTGCACTTTGTTTGCCACGCGTGCCGCCCCGGTAGAATTTTTCTGCGCCGTATGATTGACGTCCTTTGTAAAGTTCAGCACCCCACCCATCACATTCGTTTGAACCGCGCCTTTCACAATGATCTCCTGTGGTGTTTCACAATGATCTCCTCCCGTCCTGGAATGGCTGCAGTTTTTTCTACGACGACGACTGGATCTCCTCTTCGCGTCTCGAACTCTATACGGATGCATCTCATGCTGGCTTTGGCGCCTATTTCTCAGGCCAATGGCTTTACGGGTCCTTTCAAGAACATGACATTCCACTTTCTCGCTCCATTGCGTTCAAAGAGCTATACGCCATTGCTATTGCGGTCCACACCTGGTCTAGTGAACTAGCCAGTCGCAATATTCTTTTTCACTGCGACAAATCCTCAGTGGTGCATGCTTTATCTAATGGCACAAGCCGGTGCAGACATATTATGACCCTTCTTTGGTTCCTATTTTTTACATGCGAGCATCACAATATCATGCTACGTGCAGTACACATTAACGAAGTTGAAAATCACTGGGCTGATGCTCTTTCTCGTTTCCAGGTCGACAAGTTCCTAGCTGCGTGTCCCATGGCCTCTCGTCAGCCAACGCCCGCCCTGGCACTCAACTTAGCACCCTTCAAGTAAAGGCACAAGACTTTTTTTTCTCGCGCACTTGCTGATTCTTCACATCGCACCTACACAAGTGCTCAGCGACAGTTTCTGCAATTTTGTGGGGACTTTTCCTTTGACCCCTTACCAGCGTCTGAGGAAACGCTCATCTTATTCTCCACTCACCTGGCACAAAGGATCAAGCCGCAATCGATTCAAGTTTATCTCGCCGCAGTACGCTCTCTCCATGTGGCTCACGGGCTGCCCAACCCACTCCAGCCCGGTCTAAAATTGAAACAAACACTCCGTGGTATCGAACGCCAACATTTCTCGCCCCCAAAGCAAAAGATGCCTCTTACCTTTGATATTCTTACCACTCTACATTCATTTCTCAATCCTTCAAGTATCGATGACACCGTACATTGGGCCGCAATCACTACTGGTCACTTCCTGATGCTTCGCGCAAGTGAATTTACCGTTCCCTCCAGTGAAGTCTTCGATGCTTCCAGTCATCTTACAGTCGCTGATGCTAAGTTACATTCATCGTCCGATGGCATGGAATACCTTACTGTTCACATCAAACGACCCAAAACAGATCAGCGTGGACAAGGTGTAACCCTTTACACTGGACACTCCGGCCACCCGGTCTGCGCAGTGTGCGCAATGAAAAAGAACCTGGCTGTTCGTGGTCGCGCTGTTTCTTCAGCTACACCCCTTTTCAGCTCGCTGACAGCTCCCCCGTTACTAAGGCAGGCCTCGTCACTTTTGTTTCTCACCTGTTACGACTCATCGGCATCGACCCCTCTCAATACAGTGGCCATAGTTTTCGAATTAGTGGCGCCACTTCTGCTTCACTCGCCGGGCTGTGTGGTTATGAAATAAAATTAATTGGCAGATGGAACAGTGATTGTT